>JARVLU010001462.1:13673306-13691677 GCA_031762415.1 Simpsonichthys santanae
AAATAATTGTTTTTAGGTGGTTATCTTGTTATATTTCTAAGAACTGTAACAGCAAGTCCTCCCGTGCACACTCGCTTCACTCAGCTGGTGCAGGTGAAGGAACGCTGGCAAGCTAGTGACTCCGGCTTTAATGGATGGCGCTGCACCACCCAGGCAAACCGAAGCTGTTTTGACCATAAAATAAACACATAATAAATGTGACTGTTTATGTTTTCTTTTTTTTCCCCCTCTTCATTATGCTTTTTTTGACTGATGTGACTTGTATGTCGGAAAATACGGTAATCTTTTATTTTTCTATCCTCTCAGACAGATTGCTCTCGCAGACCTGACTATTATCAACAAAACGGACCTTGTAAATGAAGAAGAGCTGAACGAAGTCAGAGTCACTGTCAGGTTAGCATCATCTCCACTGGCTCTTTTTTCATATTTATTTGGAAGACTAAGCTTTGTTTTATTATAATCTCTCCCCCCCACCCCCCACCCCACCAAATTTAGGTCCATAAATGGTCTTGTCAAGATTGTAGAAGCCCAGAGATCGAGGTGAGTCACCTCCGTCCAAAGAAATAAGGTAAAATAAGGTTAATAATTAGCTTTTCTGTGTCCCAGGTTTCCTGCTGAGTGTGGCGCAGCTCCTGCTCAGATCTTTGCATCAAAGACGAAGCGGTTCAGACAGGATGTTGCCTCACAGACATGCACATAAACAAAAATTACAGCGCTCTGAGTAAACATCCAGCCCACATCAGTGTCCAGTTACCCACAAGCCTTTGCTCTTTGACCTCAGCCTAACAGGGAGACACATGTGTAAATGTGCGCGAGTCCAAATATGCAGGAACTGTCTCGTGTGCTGAGGCCTGACACAATGCAGCGTGTTTGGGCTCTGCCTTGTCCCACCCCCCACCTGCCCCGTAGAGTTCAGACCAGGGTGAACGGATGAAAGATCGTGCAGTGAGGGGGTTAATTGAATTCACGTTGTCAAAGCGTTCAGTGTTTGTCAGTTCACTGGGTTGCCTTTCATGTTGGTCCGAGCCCAGAGCTGAAACGACTCGTTAAACGGCTCCATTTTAAATTGAGCAGAAATAAAAAGTGTGCTTCTCTTTGACAGGGTGGAGCTCTCTGAGGTGCTGGATCTGCATTCTTTCGACAGTGAGGATGGAGCAAAGTGAGTCTGCACTGTCTAAATCTTTTGCACACATAAGGTGGACGTGTCCTCGTTCTATCAATCAGTGCATTTAAGAACAAAAATAATTGCTGTAAGTTTTGACAGATGTTCTTTGAATCCAACAGATTTTATTATTTGATATGGTGGTTTTTTTTATAATATCAAGTAATGGACAACTTTGAATATAGCTGATTAGAATTTATTTTGATTTGGATAAAAATGTAAAAATTATGAAAGCTAAAAATCTAAAATCTACCTCAGATATGTAGAATTACTTCTCTGCAGCTTTTTGCCTTTGCATCATTTCTTTGGGATGTTGTCAGCGTCCACATCATTGTTTTCCTGTTTAGAGCTTCTTTTATATATTTTTAGGTATCGCAAAATATTTCTGCCCATTTTGAGTTATTTTAACAATCCAACAAAACGTTCAGCTCCACCAGGAGCTCGTTTTAGCCCATACCTACTGTTTTAGTGAATTTTAGCTTCGTGCTCCAAACTTTCAGCTTCATCAACAGATTTTAGCAAAGTCGTTCAGAACGCAACACTTTATGTTGCACATTCTTCACAAATGGATCCCGTCGGAGCTAAAATCAGTGTTTACAGATTATTTTACTTTTAACACGTGTCATAGTAAGAAACAGATTTTACAGGTTTGTCCTTATGAGCTTCCTCTTTGATGCAGCCGTGTTTTTCTCTAATTAACGGGCTCTTTTGTTAACCGCTCCGCCCTAACACCCCGGGACGGTCATCATATTGTGTCCCAGCAGAATCTCATTGTCAAGAATAGAATCTGTGTTCGTCCCTTCATGTGAATGAACTGACCAACGTGTTGAAGCTCACTACGTGCCCCGAGTCGCTTTCTTTTGACCAGCTGCAGAGGATTAAAGCTGTGTGCGTCCTGAAGAGTTGCCCTTGTCCCAACAGATAGCTCCTTTACCCCCACCCCTCCCCTCAGACCCATGCTGGCTGTTTGAAGCGGCCCCCCGCAGCTCAGCCTGTGTGGTACGAACAGCAAGCAGGACTCAAGCAGCTGGACACAACATTAGCCTCCTTGTGGGGTCAGAGAGAAGTAGGAGAATGGGGGTAATAGTTTATTTGGGGGTGGAGGTGGGGGGTGGCTTTAAATCGCCACTAAGCACCTACTCATCTGTGAGGTTAAACACAAAAAGACTTGTATACTGTGCAGTGTAAAGTTAAGGAAACTAAAGGTGTTTTTTTTTAATTTACCTCTTATTATTTAAATTATTTGTATTAAACAGCAATAAACAAAAGTTACAGACAATAAACTAAACACAGCATTCAAATCATACAGTGACATTTTTAACACTGATGAAACTGCTTGAAGACTTTCCTGGATTATTTTATGGCTTTACACACACAGACGATGCTGTAATGGAGCAAAGATGACGACTCGACTACGCTCCTATAAATCATCTTTACGTCTTCACGTTAGCCTTTTACGCAAAGTGATCGCGCTCCGGCGCTGTGAAGACGATGCGACACACTAGTTCTGCCACCGGTGAACACGTTTCTCTTTAGTAAACACGTTTTTTTCTGAGCCGCATCAACATCTGGTCCCTCTGCTCTCGTGCCCTGCACACACACCTGCAGAGGTACAGGTGTCGCTGAAGAGGCTGTTGTCTGATTTGTCAGCTTCCACCTCGGACAGGTGTGATCACAAAAGTTTCTCAAAGTTTAAAACATTTCGTGTTTAATTAAGAAAAAATATCAGAGGAGTTCCTTGGTTGGTGTTTCACAACACAAGCTGTGGCAATGTTTTCATTTTTGTTTGTTTTCTTAAATGGTAAATTATCTAATTATCGTGTACCATACTTTTCGCTGTATACGTTGCACCTATTTGCATAAATTAACATGCCTGCGACGTATATCGTGAAGCGACTTAGTTCAGTTTTTTTTTTTTTTTTCATATTTATAACTCAATTTTTGGCTGAGATCCAACACTTTCATTCATTCGGATATGGAAAATATTGAACACTATAATTTTCAGCTGCTAGATAGCCCTCGAGCAATATGGCAAGCCAAGTGTCTCATTAATAGGTAAAAGTGGCTATCAATGAGACACTTGGCTTGCCATACCAAGCCACCTTTGTCTCGCTCAGCAACTCCTGGAACAAACGTCAAATCAGCTGCATTTTGCTGCGCCACCCAGCCGAAATGCAGATGATTTGACCATTAAAGTGCATTTATTAAGGAAAAGTTAGACTGAGACACACCTTTACTATAATGTTGAGCAAACAAATATTTATTTTTGTGTTAATCTTGTTAAATTCTTGTTAAAGTCCTCTCGTGCACACTCCCGTGGCCATCATTTGGCAGCCAATTGATTTTTGGCACAACACCGGCCCACGTTTCCCGGTGGTCAGCGATGATGCGTAAAAGATGCAACTTATACGGCAAAGTGACGCATTTATGTTTATTTCCACTTTATTAGACGTATTTGGACTGATGCGACTTACACGGCCATGTGACGTGCACGGCGGAAAGCACAGTGCTTTTTAATTTATTTATTCCTCAAGTCTTTGTGAACGTCTCATCATTTGGGGCAGAAGCTTTTTGTAAAGCAGATCCTCCCCCACACAAAAACTGTAACTTTTCATCCATCACCTTTACCCACTTCTTCCTTTTTGAGTCGCGGGGGTCACTGGTGTCCATATCCAGCTGTCACTGTGTGAGAGGTGGGGGACACCCTGGACAGGTCTCCAGTCCATCTCAGGGACACATAGAGACAAACAACCATTCACTCTCTCACTCACACTTATAACTTTCATTAATCAAAAGTATGACACTAAAGTGACTTTTACTTTAGTTTAAAAAAAAGAGTTTTATCTAAAGCTGGAGCACTGAAGCACAGAAGAAAAGTTTAATTTGCACCTTGTTCCATGTAATTATTTATGTATCAACTTTTATTTAAGTGATTTGTATGTGATTTAATTAAAATCATGTGCACAAAATGTCAAAATATATATAATAAGGCACAAATGAGAAACTTTTAGAAAGTTGAACAGTAGCAGAGAAATGGATGGTTAAATTATTCATAGATTTTCTTTGGGATGCTGTGTTTATGTTTTGGTTGAACTTGGAGATGTCGGTCCATTTCAGGCAGAACCACAAGTCTCGTTAGAAGCTCACAGCCAACAGTTTTATTTTATTTTTATCAGACTCATTTTTATGACTTCCTCAGAATTGTAGTACTGTATTTGTAGTTAACAAGCACTTTATTTAATTAATGTATCATTTATAAATATTTCAGTATCTGAATTATGTTAGTTTACTTTCATTTCAGCATTTCAACCCCCAAAACATTTAATAGTAATATTTTCTAAAACTCTTTGTCTGCATCTGATTTCTAAAGGCTTGCAGAGAAGCTCCAGCTGGTGAAACCTACAAGATCGCATCTCGACAAGGTTCGTGTGTTTGGAGTTGTGCATCTCCGAGGACTTTTCCTGTTTTGTTTGCTAATTTATTTCAGCACATCGTTTCCTGCAGGATAAAGGGAGGATTCCCTTTCCTGAGGCTAAGAGTTTGCATTTCCTCAGGCTGCGACACCGTAGTGAAAACACCCACCCTGCTTCGCTTTTTGTGTTAAGATCAACTTCAGGCTTTTGATGTTTTCTTGTCACGTTATAAACTGAGCCGTCCTGGGTCAAACACAACCTAAAAGCTGAGTAATGTCGAGTAATGCCAGTGTGTCACGTCATGATTTGGAAACACTGTTGTACACAAGTATCTGCGTTTTCAGTTTTGATTATCCATGCGTCTCTTTAAATCAGTTTTAATGGTGCAGCTGGCTGTTAAAAAGATTAGTGATTGTTCATCAGAGCAAGTTACGCTCTTCAGCAGTCGGGTCTCAAATTGTCTTTAGGTGGCCTTTATACCTGTGAACTTTTATCACAGGATGAGGACTGATGAGGGTTATTTGTGTGGGTAAATAACGGCATTGTCTGTTTTTTCCCAGGTTTTCTTTCCCGCATTAAGCCCCACTGTTCCTCAGCCTCCTCCCCTCTCATAGACAAACCCGATCATCACGTCCCTCTTTTCATGTAAATGAGAAAGCTGTTTTTCTGTTGTTATACCAAATGACAAGGAAGTGTGTAGCACTTCAACACCCCGCCCCCCTCCCCCAATATCTGCAAAGTGTCTTTTTTAATGCTGTGAGGAAGTCTTGCAGAGGGTGCGTGTGAGAAAGACCGCTCCCAGGTTTCAGGTGCAACGTGAAGTTGTTGTTTTCAGCACATTCACTGATTTTTAAATAAATGTCTCAGCCTCTCATTACTACATGAAAATATAAAAATGTCCACCACAGAAGCTGTTTGTTTTCAATATTTTTAAAAGCATGTTTAATTGAATTGTGTTTCTTTTGCGTCATCTTCAGAGTATTTTAACAGTGACGTTTGAAGTGACTGGAGATCTCTCTGAGGACGCTTTGAACGCCTTCATCCAAGTAAATCTATAAATCCCTGTTGCTTTTACCAATTAGCTCTAATACAGTAAAGTTGTTTGAAAAGTGAACCTCAGTTTTCCCGCTCTTTCAGGATCTGCTTTGGGAAAAGAAGTTCTGTAACCATGAAGGGGAACCCATGACAGTCATCCGGTTAAAGGCACAGTTTCATAATGATTGACAGATTTTATTCTCTTTTGATAAGTTCAATAATTGGGTTGATGTGGGTTAATGTTTAACTCGTGACTTGTGATTTCAGGGCATAGTGTCACTCGCAGGTAAAACCCACCAAGTGATGCTGCAGGGGGTCCACGAGCTGTACGAGTTGAATGAGACTCCACAGCTTTGGGGGGAAAACCCGAAGATCAACAGACTTGTCTTTATAGGTACACACGCACGCACGCACGTACGCATGTTTGAACTGTTTATAATCATGCAAATCTTACAAATCACGTGAAAGCAGTCATTGTTCATTGACAAAATGTAAAATATTTAATTATACATTTATAGTAAGTAAACTTTATTTATATAGCACTTGTCATAGATAAAAATCACAAAGTGTTTTACAGAAATACAGATACAGGCTTAAATTAAATTAAAAAAGTAAGAACAGTTAATAAAAACAGAAGAACAGCTGATAAGAACAGTAAGTAGAACTAAGAAACTAAGTAGAAATGAGCAGAAGCTAAAGGTGAAATCAAAACAGTTGGCAAAAGCTAAAATAAGCAGAATACAAGCAAAACACTATAAGCAAAGCAATAGCTAAATGCTAAAACAAGCAGAACACTAGATAAAGGTTTAAAAAGCAAAACACTAGGTAAAAGCAAAATCAAACAACACCAGCTAAAGGTTAAAAAGCAAACAAAGCTAAAACAAACTTAACACTAGCTAAAGGTTACAAGAGCAAAACACTAGCAAAACAAATAGAATGCTAGCTAAACGCTAGAATAAGCAAAACAAAAGCTAAAGTTTAAAAGAGCAAAACACTAGCTAAAACAAACAGAACACTAGCTAAAGGTTAAAAAAGCAAAACACTAGATAGAGGTAAAACAAGCAGAATCCTAGCTAAAAGGCTAGAATGAGCAAAACATAGCTAAAAGCTAAAACAAGCAGAACACTAGCTAAAGAGTAAAAAATAAAATAAAACAGCTAGCTAAAAGTAGCATAACATGGCTAAAAACAAACAAAAAAGGTTTAACACTAGATTAAAACCAAAATAATCAAAATGGTAATTAAGGCTAATTGAAGCAAACTCCTAACTAAAGACTCAAGAGAAAAACACTAGTTAAAAAGTAGCAAAACATTAGCGAAAAAAAAAAAGAGCTAGTTAAAAGTTAAAAGAATGAAGATTGTAAATCCTTCACTTTTTGTTGTAATTTTGCATTTTGGATATTTTATTTATAAAGAGTTGCTTGAGTTTAGTTTAGCAGTGAAAAGAAAAGTGTTTTGTGCACAGAAGTCCTGTTTATGTGTGCATGTAGACAGACTTTCATTGATTTTTTTTTTTTTTTTTTTTTTTACTTTGCAGGTAGGAATCTGAACAAGGACATTCTGCAGGATCATTTTATTTCTTCAGTGCTGTTGAATACAGGGAAGAAATAGAAGCACTTTTGTTCTTCTTCATATCAAAAAATGATTTTGCTGTAAAAGTTGCAGCAGATAAAGACTGCGTGACTTTTCCACATTAACATGAAGTCCATCTGAGATTGACTGAAGGGAACTCATCCCAACCTGCTTTAAAAGCTCCAGTTCAGACGAGCGTTCTGTAATTTTAAACATTATTTATGTATGACTTCCAAAAAAGGACACATGAAAGATGCCATGAAGGTCCAGAAATGCAACAAACACCTTGTCTTGAGAAAAAAACGACAGAAATCATAAGACTCAGTCAGGACGATGATTGAAGTTGTTCCGTCTGATTTTATTAACGTGTTCAAAATAAAATAAAAAATTCTGAACATAGATTGTTTTTTTTATATACATACTTAAAATAACTTTTGTAATAAACCTGCCTTCTTCAAAATGACTATCCTTTTTTAAATTAAGTTGGTAAATTAACTTTTATATTTATTGTCTACAAAATAAAACGAAAAACTTGTTACAAAACATAACTTTGCATCTAAGACATTCAGAGTTTTTAGCTTTAAAAGTGTGATCACAAGGATTACAGGCAAATAAATGTCAAGTATTCTTTATAAAAAACTTGTTTTTGTTAAAAAAAAAAAATCCAATTTATATCATTCTTTTTGTTAATGACACATCACACCGTCCAATTTATTTCCTTATACTGTATACCAGTACCAGTATTTAATCATTAGACTACATTTATTTTTCTCTTGTCATTTTTTTCTGTTTCTTTAAGCATTTTTTTAAAGTCTTGTGGGAACCATCTTTTGCTCACAGGACACAGATTAAGACATCAAGTGTATTTGTCCCACCTTTTTAAATTTACAATGGAGATGTCAGGTGTTTGCATAAATCCACTGCTGGACTGCTTTGTTCTGAGCACATCACTTCAGCTGCAGCTGTTTCCTCCTTCATTCTGATGCTGATGCCCTCCTAAGGGTTCCAGCTATGGGAAACTTTGCCGTGGCCATTTTCATGGTCACGCCACCTGCGGGCATCCAGAGGTGGCAAACTCAACCCTTGAAGGTTCGCGGAAAACTTTTGTCGTGCAGGAGCAAGTTGGGGTGTTCCAAACCCCTCAGAATAAACTTTCTTGCAATTTGTATTGTTGCCTTTTATTTAATATTCAATATGAGAAACAGAAAAAGGACATACGCATAAATTGCCATAAGCGGTCTTTCCACGCATAAATAAGCCTTGCGCACGAATCTCGCGCGTCTCCACCCCGCCTTGCCCCCCCCAGTGAAGGTCTCTGATAGGTCCAAAGGAGTAATGGGACTGGCCTGAAGGGCAGCAGTCTGCCAGGATATAAAAACCTCAACAGCAAACAGCAATGTCGAACCAGATGGCCCATGCGCTTTTACGCACAACAATTGTGGCGCGTTTTGGCACAGTTGCGATTTCAGGCAATTTTGTGAGTCTTATCCGCGACCATGACTCTGTCCAGCGACTCTGAAGCCTCACATCAACCTGGACTGCCTCCAAATGGGGATGACATCGATATAGTAGGCGGGGAAGAGTCGATCCATCCACGGTTGTGCAGAAACGGATGCGCCGCGGACCCTGGCTCCTCAGCAGAATCTGGTGCTGAATTTGACTCCTCGGAGCCGGACTCTTCGGGGGAAAGTGAGAGCAGCGTCTGCGCAGGCGCTCCAGCTCCGAGCGGCGCTGTGAAGCCTCCTTACTCCTACATCGCTCTCATCACCATGGCCATCCTGCAGAGTCCGCTGAAGAAGCTGACGCTCAGCGGCATCTGTGACTTCATCAGCAACAAGTTCCCTTTCTACAGAGACAAGTTCCCCGCGTGGCAGAACTCCATCAGACACAACCTCTCCCTCAACGACTGCTTCATCAAGATCCCCAGGGAGCCTGGGAATCCTGGAAAAGGCAACTACTGGTCTCTGGATCCAGCCTCGGAGGACATGTTTGACAACGGCAGCTTCCTTCGCCGCAGGAAGCGCTTCAAGAGGAACCAGCCAGAGTTTGGCCAAGACGGAGTGGCGTTTTATTCCACCTTCAGCTACTACCGGCCCTGCGGGCAGCCGTTTGGCGCACAGTGCCCGCCCGCATCTGTTCCGTACATGCCACTGCAGGATGGCGTCATGATGCCCCCCTCTTCCTGCCACCTTTTGCCACGCGCTCTGAACAGTCACGCAAAGCGCAGTGGACCTGGATACTCCAGAGCGCAGCCGTGCGCTGCAGACCCGAAGCCCGGCGCGCAGGCGAAGTGCTCCTTCAGCATCGACAGCATCATGAACAGACCCCCTCCTGTCAGCCAGCAGCCCCCGAACTCCTCGCTCACACATTACGGCGCACTCGGGTTCAACCACCTCGTGTCCAATCCAAATGCCTGTGTGTTGCCAGCTCTCCTGCAGCCTGCACGCGCTCCTTTCTGCCCCCCTCCTGCACTGAGCGCTGAGAGTTTCATACTCTCTTACGCGCCACTGCTGAGGCATTAATAACCTCTTTGTTGCTGATTTATTTCTCAAAGAAATGTTTTGACTGCATGATATTTATGTGCGTTTACTGTCTTTACAGAGTGTAAATAAGATGATATATTTATGAGCATAACGATGCTGGGAGGGGAAAAACTTGATTTTCTTTTCTAATAATCAATGTGTCAAAATAAAAAAAATTTGGGGGAAAATGCTGCTTTGTCTGATGATTTGGAAAAATATGAGAAAACGTTACCCCTGACATTGTATTTGCAATAAAAAGAACTTGTGATAAAATTTCCTCAAGAAGGTTGGTTACTTTATTATGTAAAACTGTGCAGTTCGGCTACATGGGTTGTACTGTAAATCTTTGGAAGACAACATGTGGAAAAATAGAAAACTTGTTGAATCTAAACAATATAAACATAAATAACAATATAGAGATCTAAAAAAGCCAAGTCTGTTCATCTGGACAGACTTTAGTTCCCTTCTCACATTTACAAAAAAAAAGCCTCAATTAAGCCTTAAAACTTTACTTCAAAATATGAATAGCACAATAAAATGTGGAAAAAGTATTAAACAGATTTTTTTTTCTTTTATAAAACTATTAAAATAATTTAGTACTGGTCTCTACACATTTTTCCTACCTTGAATTGCAGTTTCTCAATTTTACCGCACGGTGTCGCTGTTTTCAAAGTTTCTGCAGACTGACGTGTAGAAGCGCACATGCGGGCCTTTTTATGTTAATTAAGTCATAACTTTGCCAAATAATATAGACTCGTATGCCAGCCTGATGCAATAAATTTCGCAATATATATTAAACTTAAATCCCTGAAATAAGCCACTTTAAATGTCTAATAAGTTCATCTTTGCTCAGTTTGATTTAAACTGGTGACTTCACACATTTGGACCTGGTATTGTCTCTATGGACCGCTCAGACGCAGCCAGTGTCCGGTTCCGACACAATCCCCCCCTCTGCCATCAGTCAGTCTATTTTTGGCTGCAGGCTCAGCTGATTGTAGCACAAACTCTGTCCCTCCCCGTTTTTTCTCTCTCGTTCATTCTTATTAGGGCAAAGAGGGAGTTGTCTGAGAGCAGAGGAGTGTTTTGATGAGACTTCTGAGGGATGGTGCTCTTCTGGCTCAAAACTTCATTTCTTTAAGTACCGCGTCTTGTTGCCTCGAAGTGGGGGGGTCCGCGCTGAGGACAACTTTTCATTTGTCCCGTGTCCTCCCCGCTGCTGGGTCCTGACATCAACACGCAGGATGGAGACGAGCCCCATCCCGGTGGTGACTGTCCAAACCGCCCCCTTCGAGGACCAGCGGCCCGGTACCAACGGGCTGCGGAGGAAGACGGCCGTGTTCGAGGGGAAGAAGAACTACTTGCAGAACTACATCCAGAGCGTCCTGTCCTCCATGGATCTGCGGGACCGGCAGGGCTGCACCATGGTGGTGGGCAGCGACGGCCGCTACTTCAGCCGGGCTGCCATCGAGGTGATCGTTCAGATGGCAGCTGCCAACGGGGTGAGAGGCCGTCAAACATCTGTTGAACAACTGTAAAACTCCTTCAAAGGAGGTTAAAAATATATAACTTGCCTTTCATGTCAAAGCCCAAGACAGGGGCGATTTTAGAATCTGACCTTAAGGGGTGCTTAGCCCCCCATTGCTGACAATGGCTCTTGGCTTGAGCAACGCAGTTTGACGTCAGAAGCATTTTTAATGTGGGAGGGGGACACTAGTGTGTGTGTGTGTGTGGGGGGGGGGGGGGGGCGGCAGAATAAAGATGCCATTTCTTGCATTATGGTGTATTTTAACAGGTTGTTAAACATACGATTTACAGCCAGGTTTACACATAAGTAAACACTTGGTTCAATAACTATTTTAGAGCATGGCACAAGAAGAAGCCTGACCAGCAGCCCTCCTGGTGAAGCAGTCCTTGTCATGAGCTGCTGGAGGTTTCTTCCTGTTTAAAGGGAGTTTTTTCTTTCCACTGTTGCCTTTGTGCTTGCTCACAATGGGAGACGGCGACAAAGTGAAGCTTAAACACAATCTGCTGACTTCCTTAACTTTTACTAATTGGCTTTTCAGTGTAGGCCCTATGCGAACGGTTTTGTACAGTGCCCTGAGACAACTTTTTTGTGACTTGGCGCTACTTGACCCCGCCCCCACTGCCCCACCAAAGTCACCGATTGGGCAGTTGCTAAGAAGCCACTGGACTGATATACACAGTATATAGGTGGAATCGAGGATCTGACTCATGCACAAAAATAAAAATCATAGATTTATACTAATTCAAGTGTCATCACTTATTTATTCTAAATTAATTCAGTATTTCGGTGACTCTAGTGTTAGTGTTCCGTAAGAACACTGAGAACTGAGTTTCTTTACAAAATCGTAATGATGGTTTGTTTATTTTTCATAGGTGCTAAGTTAAAATGTTGGGGTGCTTGAGCACCCCCCCCCCTCCCCCCCAAAAAAGAGGCTACAATCGCCACTGCTCCAAGAAGGGAAGTTTTAGTCAGTTTTGGACAAACCTTGTACTCATGGTTATGTGCATTAATCTGAGGTCTTGCGAGATCTCAAGGTCAGAGTATGTGCGTATGACTGTCAGCTACCACCACACCAAATGTGTTAGCTAATAACAATAAGCTGTGGTGGTCATCTTAAAACCTGGAGTGACTCCATAAGTTCCTTGTGTAGATGCACCAGAGAGCCTAATTTAAATCTGTCCAGTTGTTCATGGGATATTTGGCTAACAGGATACACGGCTGAATTGACGCCAATGCCAATGCTTCAGGCAAAAATATGACGTAATGTGTAGTGCTTGTTGGGGATAAGGCTTGGCCACCACTGCACCTCTCAGCTCAATATCTGCAGAATTGGCTGAGTTGTAACCATTTTCATTTAAATATTTCCTGTGGCTTATGAGATATTTTGCTAACAGACGGATGCAGTTGACTAATAGTTAATGGGAAGATTTGAAAACAGATCTTGCAGAATCCTTAAACACTCAGAAGACATTTTGTTAAAGACCTTCAGCTACTACCTCGTCAATCTTGAGCTCAGTATCTGTAAATTCATCTATCGTCATTTGTGTGTTTGCTAAGTTTACTTAACCACGGCATCCATCTTGAATGGGATTTTCTGTTGAGGTTAATCACTTCTAGATGTTCACTTGCTGAGAGTTTCACTTATTTCTGTCGGCTGGTTCACAAAATATTTAGCGAACGCCACAAGCAGACGCCCAGTCATGAGCAACCTGTCAACCTTTTCAGCTTCATGTTTCCTGTTTGCCGTTGCCCGTTTCCAACAGCAGCAAACTTATGAACTCAAAATGTCAGCAGCAGATTCATGAAACAAACAGGAAGGCAGAGGAAACTCCCCACATCTTTTTCAAAAACCCTTTGCTGGGAGACCTTGATGATTCGTTTGGATAATTTCCAAAGGAAAAAAAAAAATCTCAAGGGAAAGTACAGTAATCTGTTTTTTGAGATTCTTTTTTTTTTTTTTTTTTTCTGCTGGCTCCAGCCAAATGTCTCTTGGTGTCAGCCTTATCAGTGAATCCATCCATCCTGCTCCATTTTCCTGCCTACGTTTCACCACCGCCGCACCCCCGCAGCACTGTTACACCTCAGAGTGGAGCTGTACACACAGGGGATCCCTTTTCTGTGTGTGTGTGGCAAAGAGTCAGAAGGAAAGTGGCAACACCAGCTCACACTAAGCACTATGACGGTTCCTAAATAAACCCGATTATTTCCTAGTTTCCTCAACCAACACCTTGGGAAGGTTCTGATTTTAGGAGAATGAATTCCTGTTTGATGATTCAGAGCTGATGTGCAGGGGAATTATGGAATGATGGTATTAACACCCATATGTGACATAAATAGAGAGCATGACGCTTCTATTTAGGCACACACTTGGAGCAGATCATTTTCTTTTTACAGCAGGCGGTAAATGAGTCACCCAAGTTTTTTTGTTGTTGTTGTGGCATCAGTTGATTTTTTTTTTTTGTCCAACCTGATTAAATTCAGGTGAAAATTTTACTATTTATTGTTTCTGCGGTGCAGATTGGTCGTCTGGTAATCGGTCACAACGGCCTCCTGTCCACGCCTGCCGTGTCCTGCATCATCAGGAAGATCAAAGCCATCGGTGGGATCATCCTCACGGCAAGCCACAACCCCGGAGGCCCCGGTGGCGACTTTGGAATCAAGTTCAATGTGGCAAACGGAGGTGAGGGCTAGCTGTGGACTAGAGCTGTTTTCTCATCCTGATTCCAGCTACAGTACCTTACAATTAGAAGTCCTAACTGTTTTAAATGAGCATTTGTTGTGACGTTTTTATGACATTTTTGAATTTCTTTTTTTGTTTCAAAGGTCCATCTCCAGATACGGTGATGGAGAGGATCTCCCAGGTGAGCCGGACACTGGAGGAGTATGCCATCTGCCCTGATCTGCACATTGACCTCTCTAGGCCGGGGAGGCAAGAGTTTGATCTTGAGAACAAATTCAAACCTTTCAGAGGTACAAATATATGTATTTTGGGTGAAAATATTAGCTCATACCAAAGGTTTTCCTTTTTTATATATTTGTACAGCAGTAAAACTTTCATCATAGCAAACTAAAAGTCAGTCTGACAATACACTCATTACAGTTATCTTAACAGTCATCCTCAGCAATGGCCCCTCATTATTTTTGCTGTATCATTTTTAGAGGATGTGGTTTTGTAAATACAGTAAGAAATAACAAGAATACAAAATCCATTAAACAGTGTTAAAAATGTAGATGCATGCGAGTACATTAAAGAACCATCAGCATAAAAGTGTAATTTAGTGCTAGATCCTGTCAGATTACTGATACACAAAGTAAATAAAAGTGGCCTGAGAATGGATCCCTGTGGAACACCGCACTACAGTACAGGGCAGAGTCAGTACAGAGATGGACAATGATAGTAATATACAAATGCTTAGAAACGATCATATTTTCATCCACTACTGAGATAGTCTCTTTTGTTTCAGTGGAGATTGTTGACTCAGTTGAAGTCTATCTACAACTGCTTCGAAACATTTTTGACTTTTCCGCCATTAAAAGTCTCCTCACCGGACCGGATCAGCCGAAGATACACATAGATGCCATGAACGGAGGTGGGATCACCCTTCACTTTAATAACCTCTGTTGCTATCATAATTCAAGATAATGTAGTAAACGCCTCCCATTTCCTCTCCTCTCCTCTGGTGGTGGAAGTGATGGGCCCGTACGTGCGCAGGATCCTGTGTGATGAGCTGGGGGCTCCTGCTAACTCTGCAGTCAACTGTGTACCACTGGAGGACTTTGGTGGTCGACCTCCTGAGCCCAACCTGACCTACGCAACCTCACTGGTTGACGCTATGAAAGGAGGCGAGTTTGGATTTGGAGCTGCATTTGACGCAGATGGGGTAAGGCAGATGCTATCACCTGCACACTTCATAGTTTTTAAATCACTGATATAAAATAAGTTCTCAATGCAGTAACATGCTTGATTCAAGAGGTTTACAAAGAGCTTGAAGTCCATAATGCTATCCATCATGTAGGATTTTCAGAAATGTTTTGGGGGAGTGAGAAATACATTGTGGTTTGTAGTCCTCCAGCACATTTTGAGAATGAGTCCCCACATCCTAAAAAATATTTAGACACTGATTTATGCTTTTTTTTTTTTTTTTTTTTTTTTTTTTTTTTTGCATCAAGTTACGGTAAGCTTGATTCATTTCAGAAATAAAACACATTATGTGAAAATATAACAGTTTGCAATAGTAAAGCTTTGAGTTCTCATGTATATTATCTTATTATATGTAAATTTTTCTCTTGAGTCAGACACATTTGTTGGGGTGACGTGATGTTTTGTCTCCTTGTGAGTTTTCTTTGAAGGAGAATCCTCCTTCAGTGTCCATGGGTTGCATGTAAGACTTTGGTTGCTTGAGTGTTTCAGGCACATTTATGATTTGTTAATGTTTTTGTATCTATCCATATGGCACACATTTGTATTTTGGGAACGTGTCTTAGAGCTGTGTAGGCCTACATGTCTATAAGTAACACTCACTTAGTTGTGACATTTTTCTTTTCAGGAACATTTCTCTCATCGCTAACAACAAGTTTGAAGAAGGAAAAAAAAAACAGCTGAATTAAATTTTAAATATATCCGCTTGTATGCTGATAAAGGAAAAAAAGTTGGCGTGTTTATGAGAATAAGCTGCTCACGTTTTCCTCCAATAGGCATTCCTTATTGTACACGCACGCACACATGCACACACACAGTTTGCAAGTACGTATTGTTATTTTACGATCAGAAGGTTTACAGGACACCTGCTCTGTTTTCCCTCTGGGTCCATATTTTTTAATTATTATCATCACTGGTAATAATCTTAATGTTTTACAGCAGCGTAACTGATGTCTCCCCAAACGCTCCAAAAAATTTAAATAAACTAATTAATGAACACCAAAAAACACGGAGTATAACAGCCACTGGAGCTTATTTGTAGACGAAACTGATAATGTTTCAAGCTTCAAGAGTAAAATTCTGCTTTTATTGCTGGGATATTTTCAGCTATGAAATCATACACATTAAGTGAGTTACTAAGTTAGTGATATTTGTGGATAGAACGTGCAGGAGTGACTCAAAATAACCTAGAGTAGGAGCATGTCTCCTGTTGCAGACAGTTTCTGGGTGGCAAGTTGTTTACCAATGATTCCTTATGAGAGTTGTCTTCTTGCTAACAATCTTCAGTCTTCTAACTTAGACACATGCTGCAAGATCCATTAAACTTTTGGAATCATTTAGTAAAATGATGATACTTTTAATGACTTTGCACCTTTTGCAGCAGCCAAGAGCTCATACTCCACATGAAGAATGTGTGGCAGGTTCCACTTCACTTCCTGTGCCTATTTGAGTAGACCGCTCATAAATGTCCAGGAATAACGGGGGTTTCACTCCTCCCCACTACCTTCTTAACAGATTGAACCTTGGTTTAGACTGTGCAGAAACATTTCAGTGTCTTGCTGACATCCTGATGTACCTGTTCTCCAGCATAGCCTGAAAGAAACGCAGTCTTTGCTGGAATTGAATACACACGATAAATCTCTTCTCATTTACATTCAGTTCTACATTTAATCAAACTAAAGAACTGCCTTGTCTATGAAAACAGTGTGTATGCCGAGTGCTGAAGCAAAACTGTAGTTAAAGACTAAAATGAGCAAAACCATAAATCAAGGATTACATTTGCTAAATCGTTGCCAAACTTCAAAATGAGCAAAACTGCTGATGATTGCTATATTTTGTAAAACAATGACGAAAAGCTCAAAAATAAGAAATTAGTAGCTAAAAGCTATATAGCAAAACTTTAGCTAACAACTTAAACACACCTAAAACTCAAGTAGGCCAAACTGCTAAAGAGCTAAAAAAAAAAAAGAGCAAAACAATAGCTAAAACTTAAACACAGTAAAAGATGACAACAATAAAGCAAGTACTGATGTAAAGTTCACAGAAAATGATTTTGAGGGAACTGAATGGATTTTATTGAATTTCTATGAATTTTCAACAAGTACCAAGTTAAACAATTCAAAAAGCAAAAACATTAATATCGAAAGGCATAGCACACTATTCTAGATCATTCTGAACATTCTGATACACACAAATAGTTAAAATTTCACAATGCATGGGAAAATAGTTTGATTGGAATATTGTATGGACAAAGCAATAAACAAGGAAACAATATTGCCAATGCTGAGTCAGCATTCACACAATGAGACACAATGTTCTGTATGTGTTTTTATCAGGACCGTTACATGATCCTTGGAGAAAATGGCTTCTTTGTGAACCCGTCAGACTCGGTGGCCGTCATTGCTGCCAACCTCTCCACCATCCCGTACTTCAGACAGCATGGCGTCAGAGGCTTTGCTAGGAGTATGGCCACCAGTGCTGCCCTCGACAGGTACAAGACCCACACAAAAACAGTCAGAAAGGACTCGTACCAAGATCTTCTCACCAACAACTGCTGTCTGTCTCTGCCTATAGCCAGTCAAGAGAGTGTTGAGTGAAAGGATGTGATCACAGCTAAAGTCATTCCCATTAACATTTCTGCAGGACAGAGCACCCAACTAACTTCAAAAGAATGCTGCTCGAAGGACTCAGATCTTTATTTATAGTGAGAGAACCACAAGAGATACATTACATACAGTTAAATCCAAATATATATTCCACTGACATATTATTATGAGGTTAGCATATTATTTAGTTTTATCCATTCATACAGATGTGGGTTTTGGTGGCTATACAGTATGCATTGAGTTATCTTTTTAATCAAACCAAAATAAATGAATAAACAATTATCTATGACTGACTGATTCTAGAATAGATTGTGGTTGTGGCTTGCTGTGAGGATGATCCCACCGAGGCCTTGGTCTTCCTGATGATGCAGGACACGGCAGGCATGGACAAAAGGCCATTGTGACCAATTACTAGACGACCAATCTGCACTGCACAGATGCAACTAGTAGAAATTTCCCCAGTCTTTAATCAGGTTAGACAACAAATCAACTGATGCCACAACAAATAAAATGTTCTAGAATTGTGCCGCTCGGGGTGGCTGCATGTTGGAGTAGCTGTTACATTCATTCTGAGATATTGCTTTTGAAAACTTTAATTCCTCTTTTTTGAATGTAAAT
>JARVLU010001462.1:13695616-13708115 GCA_031762415.1 Simpsonichthys santanae
CTGTTCAGTGTCAGGAGGGCTGTGATCAGTCTTACATCGGGGAAACTAAACAGCCACTGGCCAAAAGGATGGCCCAGAAGAGAAGATCAGCATCATCAGGCCAGGACTCTATGGTCTAAACTTATCTCCAGGCCAGCGGTCACTCTTTTCAGGGATGAAGATCTTCACATCCTTGATAGAGATGAATGATGGTTTGAGAGAGGATTAAAGGAGGCTATCTTTGTGAAAAGAAACTGTCCATCATTAAACAGAGGTGGAGGCCTCTGTGTTCAACTGTCCCCCTCTTACAGTGCTGTTATTGCTAGTATCACTCAGCCCTCTGTGAATAGCAAACAACCATCAGGGCGCTAATGATCCATCATTAGGCTGATGGTCCTCCTTGATCATGTGAGCAGCTGGTTTTGGCTGTCAGCAGCAAACGGGTTAATCCACTGTGAGAGGGTGCTATTTATAAGACAGAGCTGAATACAGCTCCTCAGACTGAGGAAGTCTTTCAGACGAAAGACGAAACTTTTCTACTTTTTTGTTTTGTTTTACTTTGGGTTTTTTTTTTATGTCCAGAGGACCAGACTTAGCTTTTTTAGATCAGCTTAAGATATTTTTTCAAATAGGTCTTAAACAAAACAATATGTTTACATGTTTTGAGCATCTGAGTGGTTGTGGATGATGGTCTGGATGCGGGGAACAGGAAGAATACAGCCCTTTAATTTGTGTTAAAAACAAAACATCTACCTGAGCTAGCTAGCAAGCTCAAATATAGATGTATTGTAACAGCTAGAGCTACTTTGTTATGTCACACAACTACAGAGCTGTGCAATGTTGCCAGCTACTCAATCTAAATATGTAGATAGATATTTAGGTAACTGGTCAAAATACGTAGTTAGCAATGTTGTTGGCTATTTTGCTAACACACTACTTTTTGGTTTGCTAGTGGATGGATGGATGGATGGATGGATGGATGGATGGATGGATGGATGAATGGATGGACAGACAAACTGACAGATGATATTGTCAGACAGCCGTACAGATGGACAGGTGGTCATGGCTTTTAGGTTAGAGCTTAGGAATGCAGATTTACTCAAGTATTTAAAAAAACTTTAAAGGCAAACAAAAAGGCTGACATGGTAGCACAACTTGCACAACACCGAAGGTTGGCACAAGGAGGACTGAAGAGACACAGTGAGGCACAGAAGAATTAAAATGGCATTGCATGAAAGCCAAACAATGTTCCACTGAGGAATGAATGAGGTCTGAACAACTACATGGACTGAGGGATATGGCTGCCGTTGTGACAGGTGAGACAGAGAGTATGTGTAATCATTGCAGACTAACTGGAAAAACACTGGTAAGAGCTGTCTGAGAAACAAAATTTGACTGACGGGACAGGAAAAACACAGAGGAACCGAACAAAGCAAACATATTAACAAACAAACAAACAAAAAAACTATAATAGACACAAAAAGTCCATCAAAAATACGTCAAAAACACAGATCCTTACACTGAGACCGGCACAGTCGGCAGTACTGTGGAAGTTGTGCTGATCCGTTTGCTCATGCCCCGTTCTTTTCCCCTCACTTGTAAACAAAACTTACATCTTCCCCCACTTGAGGTAGCACTTCACTTCCAAACCAGTGAGGAGTGCAGTCCATCCATCTCTAGCTTCAGATTTGGAGGTGCTGATCTTCTCAACTGCTTCACTTCTGGATGTGAGCCACTCCTGTGAGAGCTCAAGATCACAGCATGATGACACAATCGGCTTGGACCAGCCAACAAAACCCTTTTAGGGTGCATTCACACCAGCCTGTTTAGACAAAACTTTAGTCCGTTTGCCTAGAAAGTCCGGTTCGTTTGGGGAGGTGTGAATGCGCAATAGTACTCTGATGCGGACCAAAAAAGCGAACTCTGGTCCGCTTAAATACCTAGATCTCGGTTCGGTTGACGTGAACTCTAGCGCGGCTTGAATTCATTGTGAATGCAAATGGACCAGAGACCGATCCAAAAGCAGGAAGTGGACTACAGCACAGGACATTCTGTGTAAATACAACCAAAACAAAACACACGTTTCTCATACCTCATACGAAGCCGTCAGACACCTTGTGTAAAAAACAACATTCTCCTTGGTCTTCTGCCTCATCTTTCGCTCATGCTGAGTCCATTGTTGAAAAATAACAAAACAGAAATCTTAAAACTGCTTGAATTTGATGCCACTCCATTTTTCTTTTTATTTCCAGAAGTAAGTTGTGCTCATTGTCTTCTTCAGGGGTTTTTGTGTGATTTCCTTCAGTAGTTCTTGATGCAGCGCCACCACAGGCGAGGGGGGGAACAGGTTGGCTCGAATGACTCAGTGCAATGTGAATACAAACTGCACTAACTGAAATGTAAAAAATAAATCAGAATTTTGGTCTCCAATCAAACTGAGTCTACCGGACTATCAGGTGTGAAAACAACCTTATTGTTTTCTATACAATTGTTTTTGTTTTTTTTAGGGGGATTGCAAGCCCCCCCCCCCCCCCTAAAAAAATTACTAAACCTAATGTGGCTCCAGCTTTTCGTTTTCAAAAGAAAATGTGGCTCTGTAAACCCTCCAATGTGTTCACTTTCACCGTTTCAGTCAGTCCGTCATTGAGTTTCAAGCAGGTAGTGCACAACGTTAATCTGAAGGGGTTTTTAAAAAAAAAGAAAACAGCTGCCGGCTTTTGCTGCAACGCATGCTGTCAGAGCGATGAGAGCTGACCAAAACACTTGTGGGCCATAAAACAAAAGTTGTTGAAATCCTCCAAAGACCTGGGAGGGAAATACATAAAATATGTCACAGAAATTCATTTGTACCCAGCAGTTACTTTTCTGTGTTTAAACTGAAAACAAATTTTCTCCTTTTTTTTCCTTCTCCTTACACATATTTGGCACATCATCCACCCTTTGTGACCCCAATAAACACATCCACTCACATACATACTCCCTCTTACTTACTCGTGTTCAAAGTGAACATCAACAAAAAGCTTGACTCACTTTCCTGCAGCATTTTGCCTTATTAAGTTATTGCATGAACTTTTGGCAGACTGTGGCTCTCATGCAACATTTGTTTTCTTTCAAAGCTCAGAGACTCAGTGTGCAGGTTTATCTTTCTACTATAGTAAAAGTTGGATGTTAGATGAATGCATTTGTGAGCAAAAGTAAAAGTGTTGTCTATTTCTTTTCTTGCCTGTGTTGCTTGTAGGGTAGCCAAAGCCATGAAACTGGCATTGTATGAGACACCGACAGGTTGGAGGTACTTCGGGAACCTGATGGATTCTGGGCGTTGCTCCCTCTGCGGGGAGGAAAGCTTTGGAACGGGTATGATTCAAACACGAAACACGTGTCACCGCTGAAATGTCCTGTACAAAGGTCTGCAACTTTTATGATCAAAAGAGCCATTTTTTACAACTTTACTTACTAAATTAAATATACGTCCAGAGCCACAACAACCTGCTACAGCTGGGATTATCAACTGTGGACCATGGACCACTGTAAGTTTTTTTGTAGGAGACTTTTGTGGCCAGTTGTGATGACATTATAAAGCTAAAATGTTATTCTAAAGCTAAAATATTATTATAAAGCTAAAAATATCTAATTATTTTTAACATTTATTGATATTTTTAAAATGTAATACAAATGAAAAGACCAGATTCTCGTAAAGGTGGTGGGGTAGAATGAACTGTGCAGACTTATGTGATTTTTTTAATTGTGGAAAAAACAATTAGGTATAGAACTAAAGCAACAACAAAAAAAAAGTTAAAGAGATTTGCAAAAGAAATGACAGGAAAACAGCTAAAACTAGTATTTTTTGTTGTTGTTTGTATAACAACCAATAAAATTCAGTTTTATGTCATTTTTGGTCAAAGCTTGAAAGAGCCGCTGCAGAGGGACCAAAGAGCCACATGTGGCTCCAGAGCCACAGGTTGCAGACCCTTGGTCATGTATATTTCAATATAATGTTTCTAAAGGCAGAAGCACTCACATTGTAAAGTTCCCTGGACTGACTTAGAAAATATGTGTGGGTGTGTGAATCCCTTTCCCTGTGCAGCAGCTGTTGTTGATGTACCTAAATAAGCAGGATTGCAAAAACCTCCTGCTGCTAGGCAATTATTATTATTTTTCTAAAAATATGCATCTTGTTGAAGCAGTTTTGTCTATCATAACCAATTGTTATTACCTCAACAAGGCACACAACATCTGCAGCTTTTATTTAAGTGATAATATGTTTGCCCAGTTTGCTTTGTCGTATTTGTTTTCAGGCCTAGAGTTGCAAACAGTGCATCCTGGCTCCGTTTAGCTCCAGTCAGAGCACTCTAACAAACGACAGGGCTTTGACCCAGACTGCATACTTAAATAATCCCCTTTCTTCTGCTATAAAAGGAGACAGGGGCTCCCTGACTCAGTGCAACACACCACTCTCCCATGTATTGGTTGTATTACCGGTAAATGCAAATGCACATGCTGTAGATGTACTATAACATAACATACATACATAATAATTTGAAAATGATAAGACTTGTTTAATCTGCATGGCCCGTTGCATTCTTTCTTTTACTTTTTCTGCTTGGTTTATCTTTTTGAGGAAAAGAATCAGCAAAGTGGAGAACAAAAAAGGGAAGAGAAACATGGTTGGCAGCGTGAGAGAAGAGGAAAGAGAGAAAGAAGCGTGCTGGTAGAGTCCAAATATTAGAGAAGTATTGACGAGGATGGGAGAAGGAGCAGAGACTTTGAGAGCCCAGAGGACTGTGGGAGCTCACTCGTTGTCTCTCCTTGTAAGGCAAAAAGCTCAGAGAGAGCCCTGCAGAGTAAATCATCAGAGCCGTGCAGCACTCCTTCTCTTTAGCAACACACACAGCACAAACGGTATTCATTTAGTCAGTTTTGCAAGACCTTGCTGAGCAGATTGAGCTTTACTTTTCACTGTCCAGGTCATCAATACAAAACCATTTCAAAGCAAAGCATCTTGCGATTACATGCAATTACTGCATGTTTGCCGAACAGTTCTGCTAAAATAAACTATTGTCAGCTTTTTACAAACCTGGTGTAGCACAAGTAGTGCCTTGCTAATTTAAAACGAACGTTTCCACACGTTTTAAATGTTGCAGCAGGAGGTGATGAGGGGCAGAGATGAGCTGGAAAGAGAAGCCGCACTGTGGTGATCCCATTTCAATGAAAGCAGCTGGGCTTTGATAATACTGATCTTGGATCTGTTTTATTAGGTGATCCCCTGCAACTCTTCTCTGACACAAAGCAACAGAGGAAAGGGGACACTGACAACGAGGCGGGGCTTGGATATTGACAACTGTCAGTTTCCTAATAAATATTTGTTGACAGAGCTGGAGACAGCTCAGCAGGGCTGCTTTTACGTGTCTGATGAGGAAAACAACCGTTTAAATGGTTTACATAGTAAAATAAATATAAATTAAAAAAATCAAGACACTTGTTTCTTATTAAATTAAATATGAGGAAGCACCTTAGAACGATACGTACTATCAGCTCTGTCCATTTTCCACTTTAGGCCTTTGCATGGAAGGGTTGCTGACACATTCTTAACCTTAAGAGATACCTTTACCCTGCAGCTGTCTCTGCGAACAGACTTATAGCTCCCCTGTGAAGGAGAGATTGTTTGCACTGCAAAGATTGTGTTCCTTTTTTTGTCCCGTTGCTCTTTTATAACATGCTGAGCTCAACTAAACAGTCATTTAAAAGAGTTCATAGTCAATACATCAAACAAACAGAGCTTAGCTTGAAGATGTTAAACAGTTAACGTTCTGTCATAAAAAAAAACCTCTATCATCTAGAAAGTTCAACTTCAACTTTACATGCATGTTTTGTTTATGCTGTACTTTTTTCATCTTTCTGTGTATGTGTACACACTGAAAAAAATTATCTGTAGTTACACCAAATGAACAAAGAAACATGTTTTATTTTAATTTTTGCACTCATAATTTTAAAGTTTTTGACCTTTTGGCCTTTGGTTAGTTTTAAGAGAAAAAAACAGGTCGGCGCCATGAGGGATGTCTGAATGTTCTTCACTTCAGTGGATCAGTAGTTTTTCCTGTCACATGTGCTCATTTGACATTTACTTTATCTTTTAGGTGTTTACACACTTTGCATCACTTGTTTAGGTTTTGAAAAATGTGGCTGGCGTACACTACATCCACCTTGAATCTGTAATTTACTAACAGGAGGCAGATGTGGACTGAATGCAGGGCTATTTGCAGAAGCAGTCTGCATTTATGAAGAGTGCTGTTTTAAATCAGCTGAATGGGGGCTGACATTGCCCAAGATAACCACAAACAAAAGAAAAAAATGTTTCACTGATGGTTGCAGAATTCTTTTTTTCTAAAATTCCAATAAATACCATTGATTAGTGGTGCCGTCACACACGTTATTTTCACTTATGAACCACCACACATTTACAGAGGCTGTCTGTTGTACATTTGTACTATTCTTTTCCAGGAGTAAAGCCATGGGGTAATTTTTATTTTTATTTTTTTTTTCTAAAAGTGAGCTAAAATGTGGACTTACTTGACCACGTATTGTCTTCGGTCCATTTGACACGATCGCAGCAGTCTTTAAGTCAAAGTCAAAGTTTCTTTATTTGTCATTTGCACCACATGTGGCACATGTGGTGGAACAAAATTGTGTACACAGGGTCCCAGTTACATCCAAAAATATATATATATAAATTGTGAAGAAAAACAGTAGTAAGATATAAGATACAAACTAAGAAATACGTTAAACTAAAAATACACTAAACATGCAAAAACAATACGCAGAACATCAGCAGCACAAACATGCACATTAGGGTTACCATTGATCAATGGCTTCTTCCTTTCAAGTGTAAAACTGTTGGTTATGTTTCTGGATGTGGCAGATTGTGTTTAGTAATATTAGTTTCTTCTACGTGGATCATGCTATCATGAACATTTCTCATGCAGTGCCATGTCAGAGCTTAAAGGTCTTGTTTGATTTCCCTGCATATGGTGCATACTGTGGCCCTTGTCTCCAATGTTTGTGCAGTATGCCACTGGACTGTGACTTATGTTACATCCCAGTCATATAAAATAAAGTGTGTTAGATGTAGTGATTCCCTCAAAAGTTTCTTAAGCGCTAAGAACTTTTCAATCTTTCAGGTTCAGACCACATTCGAGAGAAAGATGGCTTGTGGTCGGTGTTGGCGTGGTTGTCCATCATGGCGGCCAGAAAACAAGGCGTGGAGCAGATTGTCAGAGAGCACTGGGCCCGATTTGGACGCAGCTACTTCTGCAGGTAACAAACAAAAAATCCAGTCTGACGCTTCTGTGGATGTAACCATCTCCATTTCTGTTTTCATCAAAGCTATTTTCACAATGAGTTTATTTAGATTAGATTCATTTTAATTCACTTTTCTCGTCTTAAATTAGTCGATGCTAGCTTAGTCGACTCTGTATCCCTCTCGAAGATGTTCACCTTCACGTTCCTTTTTATTCCCAGTCCTCCTCACTTGTTGCAGCTTGTCCTTATTCCAACCTGTCCCCTGTGACAGTAACTGCAGTCAGTGTTCCCACCGATAGCTGCTGCGCTGTTTATGTTCCCACTGAGAACTTTTAGAAACACATTTCCCATAAGACACAGATAAAGAAGACAGGCATGCTCAAAATCTGTAACACATCTATCACTTGGAAAAGAAAATACCCATCCATGTGCAGCTATGTGATAGTTCAGAGTCCTCCTTGGAGTGGTTGTCAAAACGTTGCCTTCACTGCTTTCTGTCTTTATTGCCTATATGTGTGTTTTGTGATGGTCAGGTTTGACTATGAAGGCCTGGACCCACGTGCAGCCTTCCACCTGATGAGGGACCTGGAAGGTGTAATCTCAGACAAAGCCTTCATCAGTCAGAAGTTTGCTGTGGGTGACCACATCTACAGTGTGGAGAAGGCTGAGAACTTTGAGTACATTGACCCGGTGGATGGAACAGTGGCTCGGAACCAGGTGAGCATGGGAAAGTTGGAAATGTAAGTTAAATTAATTTGCTCCAATTTCTAAAATAGTTTACTGGAAATGTTTAGTTTAAAAAAAAAAAAAGGCTTGGCTTAAAGCTAGTGTAACCATTTATGCTAGTTTACATTATGTAATTCTTGATGCACTGTAGCCTCTTCAGATGAAATACAAACTTCAATTATTTCTAAATCTATAAATAATTATGTGAGGTGTATATCAGAATATCAGAAAAAGCTTTATTGTCATTGCGCAGTGAAGTACAATGAAATTTCCATACAGCCGTCCTAAAGATGGACAGAAGTGTACAAGGATTGCAGCTTCTAAGAAGCGCCACCTTTATTGCTTGGATAGAAAAGGGGAAGAAAACATGAGGAGAGAGAGTATTAAAAAACATCTCTCATACCATGTCCTTACAGAGCACGGTTTAAGGCATCAAAAATATCTACCACAGCAAGCAACATCAATACACACAATACATACTTTGCATGGATGACAAGACGGTGAGATTTGTCCATGAACACTTCCAGATAGTTCCCATGGTCCTGATAAGATGGTACAGTGTCTCTCAGCTGGTACAACTCTGATAAACATTCACAGAAGTTCTCGGGGGGTGGGGGTGGTGCAGGGGTGGACAGAACAGAGCTTCTTGATTTACATATCCACCAGAAGCCATTTGAGATAAGTTGGCCTACCCAAGACCAAGTGTGGAGGCCAGATTCAGATAAACAACAATTGTTTTGGGCAGGCTCTGATTTCTGTCTGCCTTCAGTTCTGCTGACATTCTTGAAGGCAAATCCAAACAGCCAGATTTGTGGACATTCTGCCGGTACGTGCCTGTTAGCCTTCTCCAAGGTCGAATTCTTCATGCCAGCGAGTTCCAGGAGCCGCAAGTGGTCTACGATTCTTAGAAATCTCGTCCAGCTTGTGGTTGAGTTCACCAAGCAGATGAGTCTGAGTGCTCAAAGCACAAATTAATCCTTCACGTAAGGCTAGCAGCTTTAACATGGCCGAAACTGCTGCCGATGTCTTCCTAATTTGTCCATATCCTAGGTATCTGTCAATTCCAAAAAGCAGAAACCCTGTTGTCATAAATCCAATAATGTACACATCTTCTACATCCTCCATGGACAGAACAGACAGGCCCATCATCTTCCACTGCCCCAGGCATCCATGACATTCCCAGCTGTGTGCGTCCGTTCAGGGCATGAGGGCTCTCCAGCACCCTGTCTCTTGGTCAATTTTTTAAAATCAGTTGCATTGAGAGACCAGCTGACTATATCCATAATAATAATAATTTATGATACAGAAGATGTGTAAAGAGAGGCTTTGATACTCAGGACAAAGAGCAAAAGCAGGAGGAAGGTAGGAGAGGGAAGAAAAGTGTCTGTCTTTGTCGAGGGCAAAAAAAGAGATGCTATATGATGCTAAACATCCGTTTTATTACTATTATATTATATATATACAGTATATATATACAGTATATATATATATATATATATATATATATACAGGTAGTCCTCGACTTAAGGCGCACTCAACTTACAGCAACTCGGACTTAAGACGTGTGTGGCGCAGCGTTAGCATACATTTTACATGTATTTCCTCGACTTACGGCAAAAAATCCGGACTTACGAACGAGTGCAGCGCCACGTGTAATGAGTTCCGACTTACAGCAAAATCGACTTAAGAACGGTCCGTAGGAACGGAACCCGTTCTTAAGTAGAGGACTACCTGTATTGGTTTAATGATCCACCAAATGCTCTAAGAGGTTGATTAAGTTGATTGTTTTTTTTTTATGCAGAGTTGGTTTACTTTGAAAAAATAATAATAACATGATAATAAATGTGAGAGCAGTAAGTTAATGGAAATACTCATTAATGATCTATTATCTACTACATAACCCTTTAAACTTATAAGTACACAATATATTTTATGAAGCTGAGGGGCTTTGGTGTTAAATGTGAAATGAAGAATTTTGAGGACAATATAAATTGAAAGGAAGTCATAAAAGGTTCTTGTCAGAGTCTCAATTTTTTATAAATTCGCAAAATGTTGAATTCATTGTAAAAGATGTACAGTATACAATTACTCGGTCTTTGTAGTATATTCTGTAATCATTCCGGAAGAGTAAAGTCATTGGTGCTAAACAAACAAAGGATCCCAATGAATTAGTAGAGTGTGAGTGCTGTTAGCCTGCGGGCGAAATGGTTCAGTGTGTTGCAAATAATTGAAAACTGACCCAAATCTACAGCAGGTGTTTCGTTCATCACCTTCCTGAATGAAAGACGAGACAGTTTATCTGATTTGGTTACTTTCGCTCCGGCATGAAAATAAATCCCAAAGTTGGGTGACCTATTATCCATTATATTACTGGTACCTATTATCTCCTGTTTTCAACAATTGGCAAGATTTTTCCAAACCCAAAGAGTCCATATACAGTAGTTAGTGCAATGTTTGCTACGGAAATAAAAGAGGCGAGGAAATCAGCAAAATTAAAATAAAAACTATGTGACCAAGGTATATTATTTATGAGTCAGCTCCTCCTCACTAATTGCGATACTTAGCAACAATCTGCTGCTACCTGATTTACACGGAGCTTTGCCCTTTGCGTTCTCTGAACAGAAATTATGATTACTGCACGACTAATTCGACACATGCTACATTTGAATGACCAGAACTTGGGGCAGTCTGTTCTAACCATTCAACATTGCCAACCTGGTCTTTGGGCTCGGTCATCCTGTTCTGAACCTTCGTCTAAAAATGTCTTCACTTGATTCCTGGGCTTTCAGTTGCGTGGTTTACTATATCCAGTTCAACAAGTTCCAGTGTTTTGTCAAGTTTTTTCTTCCATTTTCACAGATAAACATTGTGACTGTAACCTTGTTCTGGGTCTTACAGCTCTTCTTCTTTTCTTCATTTTCTCTCAAACGTTTTTCGTAACAAAGTGTACAGTACAACATGCAAACAAAACCATGTTTGCTAGCTCTCCTACCTGGCTGTGGTGTCGCTGACACATTATCAACCACAGACAGTAAACGTTACCCCATTTTAAAACTTTCCCATCAAAACAAAAATTTGATTCAGTATGACCTTTTAATTGTTGAAACATAAAAAAAAACTGTCTGACTATGAAAGTCATTAGATCCAAATTACTGTCAATATGCTAAATAAAGCAGCCTAATTATGTAAATGAGAAAGAACAACATTTACATAAAAACTTTCAAACACATATCTCTATCATGATCCGGCTTAGATGCATGTTGAACCCACGTGCAGGAAGGCCATAGGAGACTCCAGGTTAAACTAAGTACAGTACAGTACTTAAGTTTACTGTAGATAAACCAAACAAGATGCTGGGGCAGCTAATTTACTTTAAGAAGAACACAGAGGGAGACAGATCACAACAGCCATGGATAATCCAGAGACGAATGACAAGACACAAGGACGCTGAATAAATAGACGCTGATGAGGAGGAATGACAAACACCTGTGGTGATTGGGATTAGATGCAGGTGAGACAAGGACTGGACACAAGGAGGAACACTGAGGGTTGAATGAAACATGAGGAAACAGAAAAGACAGGAAAAAACCCAGAAACCCCGCAGTCTGTATTATAGCATCAGCAATGTGCCTCTCACACAGTGATGGCTGAATATAGACACCAGTGACCCTCACAACCCAAAAAAGAAGAAGCAGGTAAAGATAATGGATGGATGAATCACTGCGCTGCTGTAGTTGTCAGTCAGATTGGAAAAACTCAAAATCTAGTTTGATCCAAAGTGTAATTTCTGACCTCAAAAGGACATGTTTGCATAGTGTTTAGTTATTTGTAATTACCTATGGTTTACATGAACTGATCTGATTTTTTGGAGATGATTAATGTCAGCAAATCTGCTTTAGCTGTTAGCACAATTGCCCTGTAATGCTTTCCCTCTGATTCTTCAAACTGATAACAACCTGCCCCCTGTCTGCTGCAGGTAAGATACTGCCACTGTGAACAACTCCACAGAACCCTGTGTCAAAGCAAACTATCATTTTAGAGCAGTCAGAGCTGCAATTTTCTCTTGACAGCATGAAGCAGTCATTAGGGAACACACCTAAAAACACAACACAAGTTACGTCAAAAAGTTTACGTCACACAAACCTTTAACATAGGTTATGTCAAAAAGTTTACTTTACACAAACCTTTAACACAAGTTACATCTAAAAGTATACTTTACACAAACCTTTAACACAAGTTACATCAAAAAGAATAGTTTACTTTACACAAACCTTTAACACAAGTTATGTCAAAAAGTATACTTTACACAAACCTTTAACACAAGTTATGTCAAAAAGTTTACTTTACACAAACCTTTAACACAAGTTACGTCAAAAAGTTTACTTTACACAAACCTTTAACACAGGTTACATCAAAAAGTTTACTTTACACAAACCTTTAACACAAGTTACATCAAAAAGAATAGTTTACTTTACACAAACCTTTAACACAAGTTATG
>JARVLU010001462.1:13708215-13723740 GCA_031762415.1 Simpsonichthys santanae
AAATAGTAATAAACATAGCAAATGATAATAAAATAAATAGTTCATTTGGTAAGCAAATTGTTGGGCTAATGTTGGTAATGTTGATTCCCAAATGAGCAATTTATTTATTTATTTATTTTTGACATGGACATGAAAGATGCATTTTAAGAAATAGCTACGAAATTCTCAATTCAACATTTAGCTTTAAGTTACAACAATAAAGTTCATGTTATTGTTTTTGGAAATCAATAAAATGTATTGCAAGAATGAAGTGTGAGTCTGAAATTAATTGTCTAAATTAGTCTTGTCCTGTTTATTTTTTTTCTGCTGGCTTAGTCTCAGGTTTTTGTGAAAACCTTTAGTGTCTTTAGATAGTTGCAAAGCACACTGATGGTGTGATGCACCAGTTAATTCAGTGACATTTGGTTTTTAGTGCAAAAGTTACATTATAAACAACTTCTAGAGAAAAAAATTTGGAGCAGTAAAGAAATGATGGATTAAGTAACAAGATGTTTATCTTTAGGACTTCAATTTATTTCCCTTCTAATTCCTATCAGATGATGACTCCTGTCCCAGATTCGATCCCGCTTAGTGTTTAGTTAAGTCAAGGTACCAAAAATGGTTAAGTATAAGCACTGTATTGTTTGGTTAGGTGTAACCTATGACTAAAGCATGTAGTTGACAAAGTAGAATTCAGAGTTAGTATGGGCCAGTCAGTTCACACTAATTCATCCAAATTATGGAAACGTTTAAACAAACACGTGTCATTATTTGATTTAGTATAGTTTTTAAGAATAATATTTCAGGTTTAGCATCCACAAAGCTTGAGATTCAAGCCAAAAGTGAAGTCTGCTTAACTACAACAGTATGACACCTGTTTATACTGTTCTGTTAATAGTGATAATTCATGATTATCTTTACTTTTTCTTTTATAAAAAGGGAAGACAAAGAGTAGAAGATTTAATGTGTTTGGTGTAAAATACCATGTTATCAGTAGCTTTAAATTAAATTTTAGCTATTAATCAACCAATCAAGCTTTTTACTAAATTAAAATACATAAATTGTATTTCCTGCAAAAATGTAATGTGAATGTTTATTGCAGAATAACTTGCAAAAAAAAAAAACTGTAATTAGCTAAAATAACATGCTGAAATCTAGCTGAACTTGAAGAACAAGCCTAAATTAACAGAAGAAAACGAACGTTTGCCAAAGTAGGCTGAAAGAAACAGAAATGAGCACAAAAAATAAGAAATTAGCAACAACAACAACAACAAAAAAAAAGCTGAAATCAGCATAAGATAGCTGAAAAGCAGCTGAAAAGTCAGAAAGAAGCTTAAACTATCAAAAGGACAAGAAATAACAGAAACAAGCTAAAAAAGTGGAATTAACTGAAAAAGCTCAAATTAGCATCAAACAGCTAAATAATAGTTTAAATAGCAGAAAAAGCTGAAACTTGCAGATCAAAGCTGAAAGGAGCATGACAAGCTGAAATTAGCATAAAGAAGTGAATTAGGCTCAAAGTAGCAGAAATTATTAAGAAAGACATGAATTTATCTGAAATCTGCTGAACTTAGGCTAAAATGTGCTAAAAAGGTAGCTGAAAAAGTATAACAAGTGTAAATTAGCAGAAGAAAACACAAGGAAAACGTGGTTGCCCAATTAGGCTGAAAGAAGCAGAAATCAGCACAAAAAAAGAGGAAATTATCTTTAAAAAGCTGAAATTTGCAACAACAACAAAAACAGCTGAAACGTAGCTAAAAAGGCAGAAAGAAGCTTAGAAGGAAGTAGTAAGAGCACATTTTTTTGCTGAATTAGTCCAAAAAAGTTTTAATGAGTGCAAAAATGTTTAATTAGCTGAAAAGGCTAAAATTAGCACAAACAGCTATCTGAAACAACAGAAAAAAACTCAAACTTGCAGAAATAACTGAATAATAAATAAGCATAAAAAGTTGAAACTAGCAGAAAGAAGTTAGAAGAAGCACAAAAATGTTGTAGTTATTAGAAAGAATCTGAAAGGAGCACAAAACAGCTGAAAAAAAAACAACTGCAAGTAGCTGAAAAAATGTTTAAATTTGCACAAGGAAGCTGAAAGAAGCTGAACCAGAACAAAATGTGAAAGGAGCAGTAAAAGGTTGGAAACAGATCTAAAGATTTGAAGGATGTAAAATGAGTTCAGTTCTATGAGGGAAAAAAAAGTTATTAAAGGCTAAATATTTCAAAAAGCTAAAGTTGCATCCTGAAAGAGCTGAACCTTTTGATTCCTAAATTGTTGAAATGTTAAAAACTACAGGATGAGAATCGCGCTAAAAAACTAGTATTATTTTGTATATTTAAACTTCTCATTTAAAGAACAGTTTTGAGCTCATTGTGGTTATGTAAACATGACACTGACTCCACAGCAGCTGTGGCAACGTCCAGCACATGAAACAGAACTTTGACTCAACTACAAGTGACCCTAAAATCTGGTTCGCATCAGGTGAAATCTGCTGCAAGGTGTCCCGTCTTGATTTGCTCTTTCTCTTGAAAAACACTCCAGGCCACCTACTGAGCGGCTCCTTGTTTGGATGTCTTCATCTATCTTCCGTTTTCATATCGTAAACACGTCCAAACACAAACGGCAGGCACATATCCCTAGAAACACTGAGTGGTTGGGTCAGTGTAACCTTTCTGTCACCCTCCTTTCCTCCCACATGTTCTGTGCAGTTTACCCAGTCGGCCTCTCTGCTCTGCCCACAAACGTGTGAATTTATAGCTGCCATACTTTCTTAGTTTTGCCCAGACTAATGTTATGTAGTCTTCAGAGGATTTTACTATCATTTACCTAGTGGCTCTCCAACACTGACCTTACAAGTTTTTGTTTTGGGGTCTCAATTTGCAGGAGTACATCAGCTCACATACATGCACAGTCTCCCTGTGTGTTTTAGAGTTCCATTGGATTTGCCAGCAAAGTCCTCCCTCAGCTTCACTCTAAACGTTATCAGAAAGTTTCAATGGCTCTGGTTGCACTGATGAAAAATGCTCCACGGTGTCGCTTTGGCTGCAGCGGGTCCACTTCTAGTTAGTCAGCCTCCTCAAAATGGTAAATCCACAGCAACCATGTCGCCCCGCTGAATGTTTTCACAGCTCGCATTCCTCCCCGGACAGAATTATATCAGCTGTCATCTCACTTGCAGCCTCTCCATAGCAAGGCGGGGACAAGCTGGCGCTCAGAGACATTTATATTTAAATATAAACTCACAAGACAAAGCCTTGCGTTGTTTAACGGCAGCTTCACGGCTGTCTTTCGTAGAACTACATTTATTTAGCTCTTTTGCACATCAGACGGACGTAGGGTGGATTTAAGCCTTCAGGTTTGAGAACTCTGTTTTTGTATAGGTTTGTGCTTCTGTCTCATTTAACACCTGTCGGCTTTAATTTGTCTACTTAAATAAAGCTAATCTCGGATGCCTTTATGCAATATGTAATAATTTTAGCCATTGTTAGTTGCATCAAGTTAGCAAGCTGAATTCCAAGCAGGTTTATATTAACTCAGGTTTATGAAGACATTCAATTAGGATTCTTTGAACCTTGATTTTCCAAGTTTTAGCTCAACAAAGACATCTAGAGCAGAGGATGCTCCACTTCCTCTTTGTGAAACCGCACCCATTGAGGCCACTGAAACATCTCCTCCAATTTAAGCCTGCTTTTTGTTTCCACATACTATTAGTTTATTGGAACATTGTAAGTAGGTGCACATACATATGACACTTCATTTAGAAATGTTTTCTACTCTTGGCCTCTGAGCTCTGCAGCAGAAGAACAAGCATTGGTCAGGCCTCTGATAGCTGCTCCTCTATTGTTAGAGATGAGCTGGCAGTTTCACAGATAGAGACACAGAGACAGGCGGACGTCTCTCATTATCCCTGTCTCTCTTTAAATGTACGATCACGTCCTCTCCATAAAGAGAGTCAAAGGAAAGGTGGGGCATCTGAAGAGAACTTTCCTTTTAGAAACAAGCAGTAAATTCAGAACACAGTTTTTGAGTTTTAGAGGCCTTTGTTGGACTTGTGTCCATTATGAAGGCAATAACATTTTTTAAGACTTGTTCTCCTTAAAACATACTGCTACGATGTACCCTAACCTCTTCTTTTACTCTAATGGGATTGAATATGTAGACACTTGGATTTAAGACAAAGTGATGGGATTTGTTTTTATTTCTTAAAAAGAGTCAGAATCAAAGTTTCTTTATTTGTTATTCGCACCACATGTGATACATGTGGTGGAACGAAATTTTGTACACAGGGTCCCAGTTACACCCAACAATAAAATGTAAATGAGAAACAGCAATAAAATCTAAGGTATGAACTAAGAAAAACGTTAACTAAAAATACGCTACGCACTAACAGCATAAGAAACAATAGGCAGAGTCTTTACTTAATTAGGATGATCTGTAGTCTTTTGCCTCATCATGGACACCTCATGGGCAGCTGTGACTGAGTCATCCTCCAGTGCAAGAGTTTGGGGTTTGATTCCACCAGCAGTCACATGCCAAACTGTCCCAGTGCAAGACACTGAACCCCTTATTGCCTCCGATGTGTGTCCCATCAGTGTATGAATGTGATAAAGCACTGATTATTCTTTGTTTAGTAGAGTGCTGTATAAATGGGTAAATGAGGGCACAGATTGTAGTGTAAAGCGCTTTGAGTGTCTTGATAAGATAGAAAGGTGTTATATAAGTACAGTCCATTTAACAATACCCTGTTTATATTTATTATGCTGATATGAAACAAGAGATAAAGCTAGAAAAACAGCACTAATTTACTCATGTTTGAACTTTAATATCAATAAGCCCAGATTTAAACCAGCTACTAGTTGTTTTAACTTGTTAAACAGTCATTTTGAAATTATTTTGGAACTACAGTTTAATAAATCATGTTATCATGATACTTTAGGTCTGAATGACCTCCTGGCACCTTACAGGCAATACTATGAGGGATGTTTATACACCGTGTCATGTTTAACGAGACTGAGTCAGGTCCTCTGGATGGGTCCTTCCAGAGGACCTGACTCAGTCTCCTTAGATTTATCTACCTGGATTACACTGTGCCATGAGGAAGAATTCAGCTCAGACTTTACAAAACATACACTAATAGCGCCATCTGGTGTATGTTTGTTTTTACTACATATTTAAAAAATTGGTACAATAACTCACTTACAAAAGGGGGCCAAAATTAAAACCTTTTTCAAACTAAGGGCCAGTTTCAGAATCTACATTAACTCAAGTCAAGATAACCAATATGTCTTTTCTTGGTTGCAGGTTCCTCAACAAGAGTTTGATTGGTCTCATTGCACTTTTGACATCATAATCAAAGATTCCTGAAAAAAAAAAAAAGTGATAAAAGTATTTTACATTTACAATAACATCCTGGGGGCCAGATAAGATGTCAACGAGGGCCACATTTAGCCCCCGGGCCTTGAGTTTGACACGTTTGCTGTAAATTAAAGGTGTAGTGCAAAAACGATTATTCAACTCCTTGGAAAAATGAATTTATTTCCATTCCAAGTCACATCCCTTTGATTTCTGTGTCTCAAAACCTCTGAAAATGTTCAATCAATTTAAAAAAAAAGGTGTTTCTTTGTTGTTTTAGGGTTTAAAGATTGTCTTCACTGATGCGTCCCGTCTTGTGTTTCGGATGAGCGGGAGCGGTGGAGGGACGGGCGCCACCATACGCATTTACGCTGAAAGCTTTGAAAAGGACCCAGAGAGACACAGCAGAGAGACTCAGGTACAAACACTGTGAGATGTGTGTGTGTGATGGTGTGTGTGATGGGGTGTGTGATGTACCTCTTGAACGTTCCACTACTTCTGGACAGTTTGTGTCTAACATAGAGACATGCTGGATTCAATCAGTCTGGCTGTTATTAAAGAAACATTTCCAATAATTCTTTAAATTTTTCTTTTATTTAGCAACTATCTGTCTAAGTGACTGTTTAAGATTGTGTTGTGCAACTGTAACTTAGATTGTTAAAGCTGTTTGACTTGTAGACGTTGGAAGGTTTGGGAACTCTTGGTTATTTTGTGGTCATTGAATTTAGGACTGGTTGCACTTTAAACACCATGGAGGGTTGTTGTAAAGCTGAAGTCTGATTTCACCGCCACATTCAGGTCTTTATCTAGCCTCTAATCAATCAGTTTTTTAGTATTACATGTATTAATTTAAAGGAAGACATTCACAATTATGCATGATTTTTAGCCAGATTAGAGAGAGCTTTATAAACACCATTTATAAACTGAAATGTAGTGTTTATTATTCAGTTAGTGGAGGAATAAGTCCTATAAACACATTTTCACATCACTGTGACATTTAAACGTATGTTGAATCATATGAAAAAATAATTAAACATTAAAGAAAATGTACTAATTTGTAAATAAACTGTAACATCAAGTTTGAAATGCAATGGACTGACCGGCTAGCTGAAAGAGGTGATGAACAGATAAATCCTAGATTTGGATTTATTGAGTTTAGAAGCAAAACATAGCATTTGATTTCAACATTCAGATCACCGTGACATCTGAAACCATGACCTGAATTATTCACTGCTTTTTCTTTGTACAATAGTGGAAAAACTTTGGTATAACCGTTAATATTATCTGTTGTATTCACCAAAATACAACTTCCAAGAATAAAACAGAAATGTATACACTAAAACTTGCAGTAAATACTGTTACGTTAGCCATTGAGATTTATTTTTAAAAAAGAGTCTTTGATATTTGCTGGGAGAAATTACCGTACTTGCCGCCGTACACGTCGCACCGCCGTATAAGTTGCATCAGTCCAAATTCAAGGGATTCAAGGTTCTTTATTGACATTCACATCATGTGGTACATGAGGTGGAACGAAATTGTACACAGGGTCTCAGTTACATCCAACAAAAGTACAAATGTGTCTAATAAAGTGGAACAAAAACATAAATAAGTTGCTTCACCTTTTAAGTCGCAGCTATCTGCGTCACCGCTGACTACCCGGAAATGTGGGCCGGTGTTGTGCCAAAAATCGAATAACTGCCAAATGGTGGCCGTGGGAGCATGGCACAGGAGGACTTTAACAAGAATTTAACAAGATTAACACTTAAAAACAATTATTTGTTTGCTTGACATCTAATAAATGCACTTTGTCAGTCAAATCAGCTGCATTTCAAAAGCCGATTCGTGGAAGCGAGAGTGCGCAGAGGGATGACTCGCTGTGCATGTCTTCCAAATTTAACACGATAATCACTTAAAAACAATTATTTGTTTGCTCAAAATTATAGCAATGGTGATGAAGGTGGTTTCTATGGCAAGCCAAGTGCCTCATTAATAGCCACTTTTACCTATTAATGAGATAATTGGGTTGCCATATTACGCTAGGGCCCTCTAGTGGCAGAAACTGGTAGTGTTCAATATTTTCCATGTCTGGATGAATGAAATCTTCAGCTCTCAGCCAAAAATTGGATTTTAAATATGGAAAAAAATAAAAATAATAATAATAATAATAATAATAATAACATAAATATGTCAAGGTTAAAGCTGATGAATAAACTTGCTGCACAGGATCTGATGGTTTTTTTTTTCATTTTTTTTTTCTTTTTCTGTTAAGTCCACACTTCTTCCACCTCCAAAGCCCCGCTGTCAACTTTGATTAAAATATTTAGTGGTCCGTGTTTGTTCTTTCTGCAGGTGGTGCTGGGTCCTCTCATCGCCATCGCCCTGAAGATCTCAAACATTCATGAGAGGACGGGGCGGCGTGGTCCAAACGTCATCACATGAGACAGCAAGGAGACACACACACACAAACATACACACATTCACACACAGAATATGCATCTAGCTGCTTACACTGATAAACCCCTGTTCAAATTATTCTCTCTTGAGCTTATCTGCCACCTCTGTGGCTTCAGCCTGGTTTTACATTTTCCTGCTTTTTTTTTTTTTTTTTTAAACAAGCTGACATCTGTTTTGCTTGGGTTTGTTTGGGTCCACTCATTTCTGTTCACTGCTATGAAAAACACAACTAAAAATTGCCATGAGTAAAATAAAAATGTGTAAACAATAAACACACACGTGCAGACAGAATATTAGTGTCTGTAGCTTGCTTTAATAAATGAAGAGGTTCAAATAACAGTGCAGTAATCACTTCTCATGTTAGTTTAGTTAGTTTTCCATCCCATTCTCTTTTAATTGTTTCATTCATACACACAATGATCCTTACAGGCCTGCAGGACTAAATGATGGTACTTTATAGTCATGGTATAAAAAAAAACTCTTCAATTCTGGGGTTTTACGTATAAGGGCATAATAAAAACTGTCTGGTCTTTACCAGGTTCAAAAATTATCTGAACAAATCTCACATTAAGTGAGTAAAACATCATTAAATAATTCATTTATTGTTTAATAAAAAAATATTGGAATGGGAAATGAGATTAATCTGCACCCTTAGGACTAAATGCAATCAAATCTCCTTGATTAACTGATCATCTCAGGGAAGTGGTGGCACAGTGGTTAGAGAAGGTGGGCCTGTGATCGGAAGGTCGCTGGTTCAACTCCCTGGACCAACACATTAAAATGTGGGTGGAAAAGGTGAAGCACCCTCTCCTGCCTCCACCCTCATTTGCCCCAATAGGCCCTTGAGCAAGGCCCTTAACCTCCACCAGCTGCTCTCAAACAGGTCTCTCTTGGAAATGAGTGAATAAAGGTTAAATGTTTAAAATCTCCACGTGTGACCTCCTCTAGGAAAGCAGGGGTTTTGGGAGTTTGCTGGTCTGAAACAGACAGATGTGCCAAAGAAGAAAGACATCAGCAGTGACCTCAGAGAAGCAATTGTTGCTTTCTGTCAATCTAGGAAAAGATCATTTCCAAACAATCCAAAGACCATCATTCTACAGTGAACACAAATATTCACTTAAATATTAATAAGAATATTCAAGATAAATAAATAGATAGATAAATAAAATAAAATAGATAAAATAATGCTCCAGCCAATTCAAGCCAAGGCCAGACCATGTAACGCTCAGAACAACTTCACAATTATAATAATAAAAACAAAACAAAGATCTTTGACACTACACGCCTCAAGTAGAAGCTTTAAGGTCTTGCCAGTACAATGAGATAAAGGCTGAATGAACGCAACTTGTTGTGAAATGTTGCCAGGAGAAGAACAGAACGTGACTTCAGTTTGCAAAGTTTCATCTAAATGAACCTCAAGACTTCAGGAACAACGTCCTTTGGACAGACGAGACCAAAGAAAAGAGGTTCGGCTGTAATGCAAAGTAACGTTTGGTGAAAACCAGCATATCAGCACAAACACCTCACACCAGCTGTCAAGCATGGTGGTGGCGGCTGATGATTTGGGAAACTTGCAGTCGACCATAAACTCCTCTGTAGACCAAAGGATTCTTGAGTCATGTGAGGCCATCTGTCCAACAGCTGAAGCTCGACTTAAATCGGTTCATGACTCTGGACGATGACCCCAAACACAACAACAAATAAACCTTAAAATAGCTATTAAAAATAATCAGGCTGTTGCAATAATCCAGTCAATAGTCTCAACCTGACTAAAATCTTTTTGCAAACAAACAATTGAACTGAAACAACATTGTAAAAAAGAATGGGACATAATTCATCCTCAATGGCAGAAGACTGATAGAGCCAGAAATAACTTCCTCAAGTTATCGTCAGTGCTTTACAAGCTGTTGAAGCTTCATATACTTAGACCATTTTTTTCCTGTTTTGACTGTTTTTGTTTAATAAATATTATCATGGTGGAATCTGTTGTGTGCGTTTTGTAAACTCAGTGTTAGATTGAAATTGTTTTAGAAACTTGAAAACATCAGACCATTTTTATTGTCTTCCATTGAGTAAAAAAAAAATAGAACTGAAAGAGGGGGACGATCTTTCCCCCTCGTCTGAATGTTTAAAGTGCATTTAAGGACGTAAAATAACTAATAAATCCTTGGGAAATTTCCAAAATGACTTTGGACACATGGATGGTTTTTTTTCTTCTTCTTTGTATAATCATGTTTGAAACTATTTTATTCTATTTTTATTGTTCAAATAAACAATTGTTTTTGCGTGCAGCGCTTCTCTTCTTCGGTCAAATCGAACTAAACGCAAATAAATGAAAACAAATCAAAGATAAATAATGCATGGGGCACTTTTGGTATTTTAGGATTTTATTAAAAAAAAACTCTTCATAAACAAGATGGATGAGTTGATGTCTCACCTCGGGTGGTGATTGAATCACGCTCAGTTTGAAGCTGAGTGTAGGAAACAAGTTAAAGCTGTTCTGTTGTGATAAGAAATTACGAGGTTTGATCTTTATACTGCACGAACGAGACGCAGTGGACAGAACTCATAAACTCTGATTGCCGTCATTTTGAGTTAAGGATATGCCGGTGGATATCCGCAGGGATGTGTGCACTCAGCCAGACGGATGTTACGTGTCAGCTTTAAAGGTTATTGCCCTGTCCAGCTACATTTGATGATGTCAGGCGTTACAACTGATCTGTGTCACCTTTGAATATTTTGCCTACAAGACGTTTTAATGCTTACTGTAAGATGGGTAAGAGCGCTAAAGCGGTGGGTAATTACAATAAAGAAATAAAACACCAGCAAGCCAAGACAAGTTAGCTTGAAAGAAATAGTTCAGATTTTTGGAAACATGTTTCTGTTAAAAAAAAAAAAAAAAAAAAAAACTGTTACAACATCTTACTTGTTGTAAATGGAGGAAGGAGGAATAAAACTTCTGACCAGAGAATTGGGCTTAAAACGACTCCAAGGAGAACATTTTTACTAAGCAGGGCTTAGGTTTGATTACATCAACAACAATTTCAAATGTTTTATAGCAATTTGTTCAAATTATGTTTCAATAAACTTTCAAGTGCCACCAGTTTTGCAAAAAACATTAATATAGAAATTCATGGTTATTTGCAAGCATGAGTAATGGCTGCAGGAGCTAGCTATAGCACTGTTGGTGCAGACTAAACCACTTCCTGCTAGAACAGGGCTATTCAATAAAACTGCTCAGCTCAGCTGCTCAATAAATTCAGTTCTCAATTCAATTCTCAATTCAGTTCTCAATTCAATTTTCAATTCAGTTCTCAATTGCTCAGTTCAATAAAACTGCTCAGCTCAGTTACTGAAAGCCAGCAGCTCATGGGCCGGATATCCAGCAATTAAAATCATTATGGAAATAAACCAAGTATTACAATGATCTGTTACCTTTTAATTTTGTTTGTTTTATTGCAATGACTCATAAATGCAATAAACAACTCAAAACACAAACACAGAAGCCCCTCCAAAATTATTATTATTATTTTTTTATGAACTCATTGGTGGGCCAGACTGAAGTCACTGGCCCATGGGCCACCAATTGAACAGCCCTGTGCTAGAATATTATAAAATTTCTGCTGAAATAACCATGCAATGTAAAACCTGATGGTTGTGTTAAGATATATAAAATACCACTCATAAAAAATGCTCTGAAAGATATGAACCAGGAAATGTTTTATTAGAGCAGCGAGTTTGCTTTGGTTTAGGCCAGTCCTGTGTTAGCTGTTAGCTTGTCATGTTCAAAGTGCTATCCACAACAGGTAAGATAGTGACTGTTTATGACATTTTTACATTACCGCGCATAAAGAATATCCAGCCTTTCCCTTAAAAACTGCAGTTAGTGAAATGTGCTGTGAAGTGTCTCCCAGCTCTGCTTTGGACCCAGATAAAAGGGTCTGCATCTCCTGAACCACACTAGATGCTGAGTTATGGAGGAGCAACAAGGAAGTGGATAAAATCTATGATAAACGGCCTGAAGTTTTTTTTTTTTTTTAAGTCGTGAATGATGTCCTTGTGAACGTCTCTTTGTGTTACTAAACGCAGCTGCAGTGCAGGGTCAGCTCAACCTTTGAGCCTTTGGGCCTGACGATGCTTTGCTTGACCGCACGACATGAATCTAATACATTCATAACACTTCATAAGCCTCCAAACCCATTTTTGAATCTATAATTTTCTTCTTCATTGACTCGCGATGTTCTATTTTTGCTCACAAGTTAATCGAGCCATTAATCATTTCTTTTTGCGCCAAAGCTACGTGTCACATCAAAGTCGACATCTCTAATGTAAGTCCATCAAGTACCGGTAGATTAAAAAAAAAAAGGAAGATTTTGAGGCTTTTTTTTTTTTTTTTTTGCTGTACCCTCAGAATAGTTTTCAAATGGGTGAGTTTTGATTTCGTGGGATGTTCTGTAGTTAGTAATCATAGTCATTTTGATTTTTTTTTTTTTTTTAAGAAAAAGTTTGGTTAAATGATCCAACTCATATTGTAGAACTTTAGTTGCTCATTGCTGTATACAACTTATAAAAGTTAAAATTTTGCTTTTATCTAAACGATATCAGACTGCTTGGCCAGGAGACTTACTTTGACAAACTTTGAATGTTTAAAACTGAGAGAGAAAACAAAGGAACATGGCACAACATATAATAATGGTTTTATTCTATAAAACTCTGATGTAAAACTTTTAAAACATTCTTATTTACATTTGTAAACACGCAGGGTTGACTTACAGCACAAAACAGTAAGTTGTTCCCAGTTTAACACTGGATGAATTAGACCTTTGGATGAAAAGTGCAATTCAAACTTGCTCAAGAAATCAACAAACAAAACCGTTTGAGGACCTTCAACATAGTTCAGTTCTGTTGCTTTCCTGTTTTTTGATCGATAATCCTTCCTCTTAGTTTGGGGACGAGACCTCACTCTGCTCACCTGCACCCATCTGCTGACGTGGAAGCACCTGACTGTACCGAGGCGGATGCTCCCAGCTCCATGTGCAGTCTGGAGCCTCCCAACTGTCCTGGCTGTACAGAGGAGGAGCAGGACTCATGACCCTTCTGTCAGCTGAAACAAACCCCTCAAGCTGATGACCAGGACTAATGTGACTTTGTGACTCTTCATATGATGGAGGAAAACAGCTGGGCCTGCTGGGAAAAAAAATCAGCTTGAACTGGTTTTATAAGATTCAGATGAGATAAGAACAAATGCTAACTTATTTTCATCTTAGCAGCAGATGAGTACTGTTTTTTAACTCGACAACAGTTTAACGCAAATTTAATGGTAGTTCTTTGACAGAAACATTTAGTTTTTTTTTTTTTTTTTTTTTTTTTTTAATAAATCATGCTCTTGAGTTGCTTTACCTTGCAACGGTGAAGATCTGAATGTGCCGCTCACGTTGTCTTCTCTGGTACATTTTGCTCCTCATGCTGTAGACGTTCCAGAAGACCCCGACGAGCATAACCAGAAAGCCACAGGCAATCATGGCATAAATGGGAACAAGCTTCAAGTGAAAGCTGTGCTCGGTCTGCAGGGACACCAGGTTGGCCCCGACGCAAGTCAAGGCAAATCCTACAGCAGGTAGAAACATCTGAACGAAGGACAACAGCTGCTTCTTCAGGTCCATGCTCGCTGCTGCTTCTTGGAGGTCAGAGGTTGTTCTGCAGACCCGGTTTTCAGGTAAGATAGGACGACAGCATGAGATAAAATGCTGACCAGGACTGAGCTCTGAAAAACAAAAGTGCAGGTGAGCGTGTAAGTCTGCAGACTTCTCAGTTCTCAGAGGGAAGTGACTGAGCTGATCCTGCCCTCTGGGTTGTATATTAACACTATAATGATCTGGGGTCACAAGAATGAGAACAATAATAGCTGTGCTGAGGCAAAAACCAGGCCAGAAAAGATAGCAGACTAATATTAACAAGCTTGGAACTTCAAAATAAAGAGCTTGATTATGGCTTTAGGCTTGTACATTTATTTATAGACTGAAAATTGTTGTAGTAACATTAGAAATGTCTACGTGTCTTACCCTGACCCTTTCTCTGTCTTGTAAAATCTTACTTTTAGTGCAAAGCTTTTGATACTTTTAGGCTTCTGCAACTCTTGAAAAATGAACAGCCATGACCAAAAAAAAAAAAAACCTTCTGTGCAAAACAGATCATATTCCACATGTTTAACTTGTGACAAGTAGCTACAGTTAAACTTTGTTTAACAAGCTGCAAACTGCAGCAATGGTTCGTGAACATGCAAATATTTTTTTTCTAAATAAACATGTAAATAATTTCATGATGCACAGGAGGAAGGAAAACCTCCATGCTACTAAATTCTTCAAACGTTTAAGATTAACAAGACTAAAGTGTGCAACAGTTCAACAAGAAGATGGTGAAACATTCCTGCTTTGGACAAGCCTTCTCTGAGTTCATGTAGCAACTGCGCAGTTAGGCTCTGGTACTGGAATGAGAAAATAAAGTAAATGATTTCAGAATGATGGTTGCTTTTGTTGTAATAATCATATTTGAAGGTTTTCTCTGTATTAATTATTTTTTTTTTCTAAATGTATCAGTCAGCCAAGCTGCATGCAAAGCTCCAGACGAGCCTGATCACCACAGAATTGTTTTAAGATGCTGCAGACACTAAGACTGTTTTACATTTGAAAACTCATATGAACTTTAATGAGTTAAAGTCCTATTTGATTAATCTTATCCACATATGAGGCAGCGATTTAAACAGTCCTACATTATTTCACAAAAATCCTTTTGAAACATGTTTTTCTACTTTTATATGTTTATTTACTCTGATCACACAGAGTGCCGAGGAACTGGAGGAGGTGTGGTATTACTTGAGAAAATAGGAGTGGCAGAAAGTATGTTAGACTGGTACAGGACATGCATGAGGACAGCAGGACAGTGGTGAGATGTGTTGTAGGAGTGACAGTTAGCTTCAAGGTGGAGGTGGGAGTGCATCAAGGATCGGCTCTGAGCCCCTTCTTGTTTGCTCTGGTAATGGACTAAGAGATGAGGTCAGGCAGGAATCCCCGTGAACAATGATGTTTGCAGATGACATTGTGATCTGTGGTGAGAACAGGTGGAAGAGAACTTAGAGAGGCGGAGGTATGCACTTGAAAGAAGAGGAATGAAAGTCAACTGCAGTAAGACAGAGTGTGAGAGTCTGTTTTGTGTTCTTTCTTTAGAATCTTCTTTCCTGCCTTCCTCTGTGTTTCTCATGTTGCCAACTTCTACTTCACCTGTTCATAAATCCCAATCACCCCAGCCGCTCATCAATGTGTCTCGTTAGTGTCCCTTTAAGTTTAGCATCTTTGTGTTTTCACTTTCTCCGTGGATTGGGCTTCTCACAGCTGCTCGTGTTCTCCCGTGTTCTGAATTTTTGTACCGGTAAGTGTTTTGCTGCCACGTCAGCCATTATTTTTGTTATAAATTAGAATAGTTTATTTTACCTTTGAGTTTTCCCATGTCTGTCTGCACTTGGGGGTTTAAGACCACTGTCAAACATGACAGAGTGCATGTGTGTGAATGAGAGGGAGACAGGTGGAACAGTGAGGCAACAAGGAGCAGAGGTCACAAAGATACAGGACTTCAGAGAGTGCAGGCAGGATGGAGTGGATGGAGAAAAGTTTTAGGAGTGATTTGTGACAAAAAGGTGTCAGCAAAGGTCAAAGGAAAAGTTTACAAGACAGTGGTGAGACCAGCTATGT
>JARVLU010001462.1:13743094-13766397 GCA_031762415.1 Simpsonichthys santanae
GGGACCCTGTGTACATAATTTCGTTTCATCACATGTACCACATGTGGTGTAAATGACAATAAAGATTCTCTGACTCTCTCTGACTCTGACTATGTGTTGTCATCATTGCATGTTCCCATATGACAAAATTAGTTCTCTGCATTTAACGCACCACACCTGATATACACCCAGGTGGAGCACTGGGCAGCTATGTAAGACCCTGGAGAAAAGTTAGGGATTGGGTGTCTTGCTCAAGGACACCACGACATGTGGGCATGGCGGCGAGTTGAACCTGCGGCTTTCTGGTGCTAGGTCAGCTGCCCTACCTCTACCCCATCATCTAGCTACAGCTAGCTGGTCTGAGGGTTGTTATTTTTAACTCTATTAGTAGCTTTATTTCAACAATAGTTTGTCATTTAGACCCAGTGTTTGGGTTGAAATGCTGGATGAAACTGATAACACAACACTGATTAGTTAAAACCACCCAGGGTCGGCTCAATCTGAATGTGACCCAGCAATGCTGCATTGGGTTGTTTTTCAGTTTTTACTACAAAGCAGTTGAAATCATTTCACTGCTAGCTTTTAGTTTCAGCATAAACTGTGCAACTAGAACCAGGTGTGGGGACTGAGCATGAAATCGGCAATCATTCGGTGATCTGCTTCAGCTCCTGTTTAGTTCTGGTGGGTTTTCGATCTACAGCAGTGAAACCACTGATATACATCAGTTTAAAAGAGTTGTTCTCACAGTTTTCACGACTGTGTGCCATTTTGTGTCCACAGACGACCGAGGATGTTAACCTATCTGCAAAAACTCTCCCAACAGCCCACAGCTTTTGAAAGTGAGGTACTGCGAAGGGTGAAGGATCCAAAGTAAAGATCAGCTCCAGAAGCAATGTGTGGTGACAAAAATAAAATAATCTCATAAAAATGTAAACAAACAAGCCGAGCATGACAAAAGAAAACAAAACTTAATCCAACGATACATGTAAGATTTGACAAAGAACCACTGAAAACAACAAACAGCAAGGACGTAAAGGCTAAAAGAGATGGTGTGACTTTCACCAAGTTTAGGGACTAAGCAGAATGCAGGACATAAAGTGCTGAAAGAACTAATAAAAGAAAACACAAGTACATAATATTAAGCAGTAATGCATGAAAAAATATAATAATTTAACGAAAACCTCCAATGATCAGGGGTTTTATTCTCATTCTTGCCGTGTGGGGAAAGTGCCATTGTTAAAGTACCTGACCCCAGTTGGAGTGTGCACAGTTCCTCACTTGTTGATTTGGGGAATAAAAGCTTTTAATTAAAAATGCAATGCAATAAGAAAAAAAAGATTAAAAAAAATGACATGGCAATGCTGAAATAGTCAGCTTTACATTTGCATTCTTCAGCAGTTCACAAGTTGCCGGACTGACGTCAAAGTCTTTGGTAAGTCTGTTTTTCTGTTCTCTTGAATCTTTTTGTGTAAAGACCATAAAGGTGCTTTTGTTAGTAAGCACATGGCATGTCGTTCCTGCTGCACCTTGTTGAGACGGTCCTGTTATTATAGCAAGCGTGCACTAAATTCCAGAAACATTTGCAAAGTTTGGAGCTTTCTGCAACTTTTCTTCACATTTCATCAAAAGCTAAATATGAGGCGCAGTTAACCACCGTATCAAAGTGGTGAAATAATGTTTAATTTAAGCACAGAATCTGGGTCAAACTTTCTTTGTCCCAAGTCAGGAATTCTGTTTATTGATTTTACTTTGTGTTGTGGTGTGTGCTAAATTGAAAATGTATTCAGTTTTTGTTTTCAACTTTTGTTTTCAGGACTTCACTTTAAAAATCTGCAATTTAAAACCACCTGCAGTAGATTTTTTTTTTTTTTATTATTCAATTTTGTGGTAGGGATAAAATGTTTAACCACTACAGAGGTAACTTTAAATCTAAAATTAGCCTTACAGCCTCACCCTGAAAAAAATAGACAAAAACAAAGAAACACTAAAGACTAGTTCCAAAACAAAAAAGAAAGCTCATTAAAATAAAATACTAACCAAAACAGAAAATGCAACATAAAAACTAAAAAATGCACCCAACGTGTCATAACAAAAACAAAAGTAGTACATTTAAAGGCAAATTTATAATAAATGTAGAATATAATTATTCCAAAAATTTTTTTGAAACATGATCCAGTCTGGTCTTTGTTAAAAGTGGAGAAGTAATTATTTGGGTCTGTGAAACTATCAGCATTATGCAAATTATAAAATAAATGTGTGAAGTATGCTCTAGTTTAATATATATCTTGTAATGTATCCATAAAATGTAACATTTTATTGCCTAACTTTCTTTGTTTCTGAACTTTATCAATCATTCCATCATTAATGGAAATCACTGTGTTAACGATAATAAGAATTTCTTAATATATATGACTAATAGTTTAAAATTCATTCAGAAACAGCAGAGTTTTTAACAGAATACTGAGCCAGCAGTGAAACTCAGCGTTTACGGAGCGAACACGTGACTGAGATGTGATGTAAGTGTGACAGGTGTGTTACCTCCAGGCTGTTAGTGTTTGTTCTGCAGCGTGGTGTTTTACCAACCTGAACCAGTTCAAGTCATGACAAGATCGCTCCTAAAAGACAAGTAATTACCAGCTGGCCACAACCAAACTGCACACATTGGGACACGTAATAAAACTTTGTTTTTCAAACAGTTTACTGAGCGTTAGGCTGTTTTCATTTAACTGACAGGATAAAACTAACGATTTTTAAAATAAATAATTGCTTCTTTTATAACCATCTCAAAAGACAAAAGCATCATGGCAGAAAAGGTGAAGTCTTGCTGTGTCCTCCGCAACCAGCTGCAAATAAATGCTTCTTAATAATCCTGTATTTTTGACCTTAGCATGACAGACATGTCACGTTGAACCCAAGATATCAGTAGATGAAAATGAGGCATAACAATTCTCTTTTAAAATTTGGATACCATTGGGGTGCTTTCTGATCAGCCACATTTTAAATAGTTTCCTTTACTAGTTTACTTTGGGAGACTAAAATCTCAGTTCAGAGTCAAGAGCTGCCTCGGAAAGATGTGAACAGTGGTTCACTACTACAAAGTGAAGTGAATCACAAGTTTGTCCATCAGCTATAATTCAGCTCAATGAGTTACAAATTAAAAAAAGGCACAGGAACGAGTTATCACCTGTTGTAATATTGTTGAGAATGTTGTCGTTATGAATTTAAGGGAATAAAAGTCATTACATTAAAACCACAATATTCAAAATCTGATAAATTTGATAATTTATTATATTTAGGAGACATTGCTTCTGATCATGAACAAATAAAGATAAACAGCAACTCTTCTAGTGTGGTGCACGTGGCGCTGCCATGCTGAATTTTTGTGCACTAAAGATGTGGGCATTGATAGAAAACACACCAACACCCTCCCATCTAGCTAATAAGTTATGTATAAGTCATAGTGTATCATGGTCATTTTCAAAACCTTAACTAACCAAAGAAATGTGGATTGAATATCCAGCGGCAAGATGATGAAAAAAATTATCTGAAATGTGCTTTTTTGTTTGTTTGTTTGTTTTTGTCAGGCAAATGTCTTATTTGTTTATATGGAGGGGTGACATTTAAAAACAATACTGCTCACAGCAACTATGGGGCGCTTGACTTTGTGGCTTCAACTTACAGATTCTGGTTCAATGTCTAGTTATGTGTTGACGCCACTGACAGGCAAACTTCCACATTAGCAAAGAAAACAATGATCAATTTGGCTAACACAAATAAGTATCTTGAAAAGACTGTACAGTAATTTTAAGTGTTGTTTCTAATTAATGAATGAATCTAACGCTGCATATATCACCACAACTCCTATAAAACAGATATTTTACATGATGTCAGCGCCTGGAGAGACAACTGTCAAGTAAACTCTTATGAATGAGTTCCCTCGTTAAGGAACTTTTGAAAGCAAACACATAGTCAAACAAGTTTGGAGTCTGTTTATAGATTAATGCTTTTTATGAACTACAGTTGTGCTTTGCTGACCTGTCATTTGAAAAATAAAAATGAGCAAAAGAATGAAGATAGCTGCAAAACAAACAGAAGCTAAGCTAGAGAATATTTTATAGTAATCATAAAAGCTTTTTTTACCAAAACTGATGCATTCAGACATGAGCATTGTACTTCTTAGATTATACATTTATTGCATATCCTAATAATCAAATTCTGTTTAAATGTATCTAGATTTTCTTGGAGAAATTTGCAGAAGGGCCATTGGATAATTTTGCTAGAATCTATGCTAAGTGTACCAGCAGAATGATTTCTAATTGAAAGCACAAATAAACCTTTGAATACGTCATGGTTTGATTTCAGAACGTTTTCTTTAGGTGAAAACACAAAGCACAAAGGATGAGACAATGTCAAGACAAAGACGTGGCGTTGTGATGCAGTGTGCGTCAAAGAAAAGTGACAACGAGTGCTCTAGATAGGAGTTTTGATGGCGATGGTGAGGAAGAGGGCTTTTGGCATGAAAGAGGCCAGTGTGTGATCATGATGTCATTAGAAGTATAGAGTGAGACAGACCGGAGGAGGCTGCGGTACTGTGCTGCACCCAGGGGACGTCATTACCAACTGGAACTGAGCAGGGACCTGAGCACAGGTCAGACACACAGGAAGTGGGCTAACACACAAACACAAGGAAGTGTGCACTTCCCCACATGGATACACACACATAATCTCTCACGTAGGCGTTCATCACACAAGAAATGGACAGTTCTGTCTGCTTGTCGACAGCAGACCCGTGCGTTTGTTGCTAAACCTGACAAATTCTTCAATATCTAAGTGGACACCTCTGTAGACAAACGTACCTCGTTAATGAGCGCACACAGATGGACGGAACGCACACACATGCACACGAACGTGGACCGAGAGCTCATGCTGTGCTAAGTTGCGGAGTGTATACCGGTGTAGCCGTCTGCGCTTCATTACTGTTCACACACAGACAGTTGCAGTGTTTTTGTGTCAATGTTTAATGAGGGGCTGGGAGTCTGGGGACCCTGCTGCTGTCAGGAGCTCCATGTAGTCTGGAGCTACCACCTGTTCCCATTCACTCCCCGAAGACCTAAACACACACATATTAAACCATCCGCAGACACACACAGGCATGCAAACAGGAACAGAGCGCACAGAATAACATGTCGACACAAGCGCATCCACTCGACAAACTGCATACAGTGATTTAGTCATCCTGTGGCACCAGCGTCAGCGCCGGATGCAGGTAAACAGGTTCTTGTGGTTGGCTGAGTCAGGCTGCTTGACAGAAGCTACACAAACCATGGGAATACCAATTGATACGTTTCGTGTTCCTCGCGAGCTCGGCTGAGACGGCAGCATGAAAGCTGCTGCCAGTAAGAGTGATCGCCTTGCCTTTTTTCTGACACCGCCGCGTGATGGAGATCCGAAGCATCCCGACCCATCTTGTTTCAAGCCCACGCGCCGCGTAAAGCTATGGAAGCCCATTTCCGCCATGAAAGAACAAATAAAAGCCCAACAGGAAGCCATAATTTTGACTTTTAAAGTCATAATTATGAGAATAAAAGTCATAGTTATGAGTTTGAAAGTCATAATTATGAGTTTTATTCTCGTAATTATGATTATAAACTCAATTATGATTTCCTGTTGGGCTTTTATTTCATAGCGGAAATGGGCTTCGATGCTATATAAAGTGGTGATGAAAAAATGTATACATTACATACCTTTATTTAAAAGAATTGACGTTTGAAGGAAAAGGGACATGCATTGAATGAACGAATCCATACAGGAAAACTACCGGTGTCTGACAGGAAGTTGCATCCCTGTAGAGTCACAGCAAGGGACAAACTTCGAAATTAAATTAGAAAAGTTGAAATTATGACTTTAAAACTCGAAATTATGACTTTAAAAGTCAAAATTATGACTTTTATTCTTGTAATTATAACTTTAAAAGTCAAAATTATGATTTTAAAAGTTGAACTTATGACTTTTTTCCTCATAAGTTTGACTTTAAAACTCGTTTTATGACTTTTATTCTCGTAATTATGACTTTAAATCTCAAAATTATGACTTTTATTCCCATAATTATGACTTTAAAACTAGAAAATATTACTTTTATTCTCAAAATTGTGACTTTGAAAGTTGAAATTATAACTTCCTGTTGGGCTTTTATTTTTTCTTTCATGACGGAAATGGGCTTCCATATAAGGCAGAACTTGTGAGACAAAATAAAATGCTTCCGCACTTGAGCGGGCTTACAGGTGCATTTCAAAAAAACTAACTTTTATTTAAACAAAACAAACAAACAAAAAAAAATCAATTATTGACTCATTAACAAGATTATAAAACAGTGATTTAGTTACATAAATAAATTGATATCGGTGTATCAAATCTTAATTTCATAAGCATGTATACATGGGTCATTGTAATAAATAAAAAGGGAGAGCAGAAGAGTCCTACACAAACAGAAAATCAAAAAACAGCTAGACTCAGAGGAAATTGTTTCTGCAGAGAACGAGACACTGGACAACATGGTTTTTGCCATCAAACACACGTGAGGAATTGCTTTGATAAAGCACGAGTTACACAGCCATTCACTTACTAATTAAGGACACTAAAGCTGGGACCAAGGTTGGTTGTCTCTCACCTCTTCGAACGCGTTTGGTTGTTAGATAGATCTTCTGTTTGGTTACTTTAAAGCGTTAAGACAAGGCAAGAGAAAAGGCTGCTTTTATCTTTCATCAACAAAACAAGAGAAAGTTAAAAAGCTGAACAGAAAATATATCAGCATTTAAAAAAAAAAAAAAAAAGGCAATGAGAGGACAGCTGAACGTTGCAGAGGACGGTGGACATTTGGCTGTTTGTGTGACAAGAACTGAGGAGACTCGATTTAAAAATCTTGAAATGATACGCTGAAGCATTGACTTTGCCTTACACCAGCATCAGGGTGTAAATTTGAAGAAAAAAAATGAGGCAGATGACAAAAAATTTTCAATTTTAAAAAAAAAAAAAAAAAAAAAAGAAAGTCACTATTTTTAACCAGATCCACCCTCAAATAGCTCTTATGTAAAGCATGTTCCATTATTTCCAATAGTGTTTCACTGTAAGTTACAACAGTGTTTTTTTTCTTCAAACATTTAATAAATAACGTTCTCAAACAGTCGCCCTACGCTACTTATAGTCCTCTTTGCCTCCGTCTGAGAGATTAAACCTGCATTTTTGACAAACCCAGAGTCTCAAACATGAAGACGTGGCCTTGCGAATCCAAAAAGTTACCAACAAGGTCACTCATCCTAGTCCTTCTGATATGTTTTTATAACAACAACAAAAAAAAGAGAAGACAAAAAAAGAGAAAGAGATGGAGAGCCAGAAAAGAGCAAACTACAGCGGCTTCAAGTATTTCACATTACATAGAATACTCTGTATAAATTAGTTAACATATACTTTCAGATCCTCCATATTCAGACATATACTATGGCATATATACAGAGTACAATAAATGCTTGCTCATGTTGTGTTTTTAGGTTTCCTGGTAGTGAGATGTTTGTTTTGCGTTGTTTTTTTGTTTTCCTGTGTAGAGAAATCCCTGAGAACGTTCTGGTTTCTAAATGTTCTACACAACGAACTAGAACAGCGGCGAGTCCAATTTCAACAATTCACATGCACAGAGGGAAGTGACACTGGCCTGGTCTGAAAATACCACACAGTGATGGCTGTGAAGATGAGTGCGGGGACAGCTCGGCTTCTGAGAGCCGTTTTCTTGCGAGGGCGGTGATGTGGGGGTAATGATGCGAAGGCAGTGACGTCCAGCAGAGCAGAGCACAGGAAGATTTGTGGATATCTAACTCAAGAGTTTCCGCCTAAAGGGATATAGTTTGGATCTTTTAAATTGAGATTTTGTTGGAAAGGTTACGAACATTTGATTGGTTCTATAGCGTTTTGAACCACCACAGTTTGGAGAAACATGCTAACCCTAACCTTAACAGCTAGTCGGAGGGAGGCCAAAAGCAAAGTAGATTGCTATCATCTCAAAATTTATTTAAAAATTTCATGGAAATTAGCCTTTTTTAATCATTACAGCACCTTGAATTTTGCATTTTTCAAGTTATGGTTCTGTTAGAATGATGAAATTCATACTATAGCTTTTGCTTAGGGATGCACAATATTACTGTATTGGCATAGTATCGGTATCAGCCTATATGAACGATAAAATTTAATATCGGACATCGGCCATTCCATCAAAATAACTCACAGATATAAAAGCTGCTGTTCATATATATATACTGTATAAATGTATGCACTGTATATTTATACATATATTAAATGTGCTGTTTTTATAATAATAGTAATGTGCTGTGTGCATTGTATGTTCCCATACAATGGTGAAATCGGCTCTGCATTTTGACCCACACACCTCCAGGTGGAGCGGTGGGCAGCTTTTGGGGATGCCTGGGGAGCAATTGGGGATGGGGTGTGCTGCTCAGAGACACAAAGTGTGCAATGACTGGGGATCGAACCTGGGACTTTTGGATCCCGAGTTGGTTGTCCTGCCTCTACCCCATATCGGCCCCCATCTGTTTTGTACGACAACTCAGTGACAAGGATGCCTGTAGCGCCAGCACAACATTATGACATCATCCGCGACGTTGAGTTTAGATTTGTGAAAATTTACAAATGTACACTATTCGAGTGTTGTCATTGTGTTAAGAGTAAATGTCGTGAATAAATTTGACATTAAACATAATCCAAGTTGAAGTGTTACATCATTTTCACCCCCCTTTTTGGCATCTGCATTTGGTACCAAGCCAAACTGACAAAGACCATGCAGAATAATGTGGTACTTTAATTCCACAGCAGAGAAAACTACCGGTATGTAGTCTCTGTAAGTAGGTCTAGGGGAAAAAATATCTGTATTGCTATTGGTTATCAGCCAAATAAGTTTTAGCATATTAGCATATCGGCTATCGGCCCAAAAAATATATATACATATTGTGCTTTCTTTTGCTGCTATTCACATTTCCAAATAACCTCAAATTCCTGTAATATGAAACTGTTGGTGGTGTGAATGTTTTAAAATACAACTGGCAGGAACTTATGAGACATACATGTCTAAGATTGGAGTTATTCTAAAACAGTAGAAATCCACAGTTTTCCAGCCCCATGCGGACTAGCTGTTAGCTTATCAGATCTGTCAAAATTAAACTTGGTTTCTCCAAACTGAGGTTGTTCAACAGAACCCCACGTCAAAAGATCTCAGAGATTGCTTTAACATTGGACTTCTACAGTGTTTTGTCTTTTTAATTAACACTGTGGGCTATTACAGCTGATAAATATCACGTTTGTAATAATGGAAACAAGTTCAATACCCTATTGTGAGGTAGTCATCTCCCTTTGGGAATTTCTTCAATAACAAAAAAAATAAATAAAAAAAAAAATCTTTGCTTTATCAGTCCAATGTTAGAACTAATGAGTTAATAAGTTTTAAATTTGCCTGTCGTCACTGCAGCACCTACATACTGTCGTCTGTCGGGGAACTGGTTCGTTTTACAGAGGAAGGCTAACACGAGTTAGCTAAAAGCATTGTTTGTTTGGAGGGAAGCTAATGCCTGGAACCTAGAGAAAGCTAACGGCTGCTCAAGTGCAGCTGATGAGCATGAAAAAAACTGCTGAATGCGGCTTTCCGTCAGTGCTGACCCAAGCTGTGCCGAGCCGAGCTAGGCTGTGCAGTGCTGCCCAGTGCCCACCAGCGAGGGCCTAGACAAAAGGAGGTGCTCCGTGTGGTTTAAAGCCTTAGTTTCTCTTTGAGGATACCGAGACGTTGCCATTGTTTTTCTTCTTCTGTATTTTTTTGTTTGTTTGTTTTGTTTTTACATGAGCGCTATTGTACAAAGGCTTCAGCCACTCAACATCATGGAACTCAACATACACAGAAATAGGGGGAAAAAAAAGCTTTAAATCATAGAAAAAAAAGAAACAAAAATCTTTAAAAGCCGTTTCACTTTTCATTTTCGTCTCGCACACATGTAGAGAAATACACACAACATTCACAATGTGACAAATTTCCTCTCTTCTGAAAAATAAAAACACTTCTGTACACAGAGTAGTAATAATATTAATAATAATAATAATAATAATAGTAATAATGTTTATAACAATAATAACAGCAAGAACAATAATACCGCATGTGGCTCTGTTGACTTTTTTCGTCATCTTTTGCGTTCTCTTTTTGCTTCTTGTTACAAGTCACTTCCTTCTTATACATGTCTGTTAGTTCAAAAGAAGTTCAAAAGGCAGACTCAAGTTAATAGAAAAGTACTAGCTTGGAAGAGGAGGGTTTGACACCCCCCCAGCCTCACCTCAGCCAAACCTCTCCCGCACAAGCATCATCAGCTTCTTTTTGCCCTTATAGATCTGTTTCAGGTTGTCTATGAACTGCGTGAACTGAATGTGTCCGTCGTGAGCCATCATAAAAGTCTCCCGGGCCTTTCCCAGGAACTCGATGAACTCGCTGTAGTGGCGAGGGCTAATGTGCGTAAGTCGCGAGTGCGTGGTGTTAATGTAGGCCCCGATGGTTGCGTCCAGGAGCTGCCTGAGCGGCGCCTTGTCCAGCGACATCAACTTCCCAGAGTTCCTGCGGCTGTGCAGCGCCGACACTATGCCCGGCGTGGTCAGCGTGCATCGCCGCAAAATGTCCGAGAGCACGGTGGCACACTTCACGCTTTTCACCACCAGGGGAATGACGGCAGCCAGCTCGTTCTTGCCCAGCGTGTGGCTGAGTGCACAGGCCCACAGTACGTCATTAATGGCTGGGTGCGTGTCCTGGTTGTAGCTGAGGTTCAGATGAGCCATGGCTAACGTCGCTAGCTTGTACGCTCTCATCGGGTAGCCACGGTGTTCCATGTAGCGTGCAATGGTGAACAGTTGCGTGTAGCTCATTCCCGTTGCTGCAGCGTCCAGTACAATCTGGTAGGCTGTCTCGAAGGCAATGTGGTCCTTTTCACAGAGTGTCAGAGCAGAGAGGGCGCAGTTCTGCGGGTCCTTCATGGCGCACTGCAGGGCGAGTGTGCGTGCAGATGAAGCCAGGTTCTCCTGCTGGTGGCAGTCAAGGTGGAGGCGGACGATAGTGCTGTTGGACATGACTGTAGTAGCCACGATGCTGGTGGCTTCTGTAGGGGTGAAGAGGGTGAACCAGCTCTGCATGATGCTGTCCAGTGCGTAGACACCTGGAGAACACACATTGGGTAGTACGGACAAAATGTTAAGAGAAATCAGACAAACAAACACGAGCATCTTGGAAAAGGACTTACCAACTTCAGTGGCACATGTGACTAACCAGCGCACCATCTCTCTCCTCCTCCAGTTTAATGTGGACAGGGTTATTCTCATCACCTGAAGAAGCCAAAAGCAATAGACCAACGAGAAAGAGACGATCATCAAAAGCACATATATTATATTAATGCAAATAGCAACGTTTTAAAACTATTTTATTTCTCTATTCCTTATTGGTCTCATCTCTTGCATCAGTGTTTCTTGTTGTGTGAATGTTTATGAAGCATTCACACTATTGTGATCCATTTTTGTTCTGTACGTTTTTCAGCATCTTTCTCGTTCCACAATTTTTGTGCTATTTCAACAAATCATACATCAAAACATTCAGCTCTTTCAGGAGAGTTTACTTTGTGAAATGTTTAGCCTTTCCTGCCACTTTTTTCCTCAGAAAATTTAGCTCATTTTACATCTTTTTAGCTTTGTTTACAACCTTTTGCTGCTCCTTTCACATTTTGTTCTGCTTCAGCTTCTTTCAGCTTCCTTGTGCAAATTAAAACTATTTCAGCTAATTTAAGCTAATTTCAACTAATTTCAGCTAATTTCAGCTGGGGTTTTTTCCCAGCTTTTTTGTGCTCCTTTTAGATTAATTCTGCTAAGTACAACATTTTTGAACTTCTTCTAACTTCTTTCAGCTAAGTTCAGGTTATTATGCTCCTTTCAGCTTATTTATGCAAATTTCAGGTTTTTCTGCTATTTCAGCTACTATTTAGCCTTTTGTGCTAATTTTAGCTATTTTGGCTAGTTCCACTTTTTATTTTTTTGCAAAAATTTCAACTTTTTTAGACTAATTCAGCAAAAATGTGCTCTCTCTCCACTTCCCTTTGACAGTTTAAGCTTCTTTCAGATTTTTTTAAGCTACTTTTCAGTTGTTTTTTGTGTGCAGATTTCAGCTTTTTTCAGATTCATTCTTTTTTGTGCTCACTTCTGCTTCTTTCAGCCTAAATGGGCAAACATGTTCTTTCTGCTTTCTACTGTTAATTTAAGCTTCTTCTACCTTTTCAGCTACTTTTTAAAGCATTTTTAGCTAATTTCAGCTGTTTTCAGAAAAAAAAGTGGTCATTTCTGCTACTTTCAACCTAGTTAACTTTTTTCTAATTTAAGCTTGGTATGCTCCTTTCAAGTTATTTCTGCTTCTTTCAGGTTTTTCTGCTATTTCAGCTACTATTTAGCTCTTTTATGCTAATTTTACCATTTTCAGATAAATCCACATTTTGGGGGGCTCATTTCAGCTCTTTTTTGCTTCCTTCTAGTATTTTAAACTTCTTTATGCCTTTTCAGCTACTTTCAGCTATTTCTTTTTGCTAATTTCAGCCTTTTTTGGTGCAAATTTCCTAATTTTTATGCTAATTTCTGCTTATTTAAACCTAATTCAGTAAATATGTGTTCCTTCTGCTTTCTTCTGCTAACTTAGGCTTGTTCTTAATTTCAGTTACATTTCAGCATGTTTTTTATTTATTTATTTTTTGTTAATTTCAGCTGTTTTTCAGCAAAGTTCTTCAGCAATAAGCATGTACACTGCATTTTTGCAGGAAACGTGATTTCTCTAGTTTATGTTGCTGGTTCTTTGAGATTTGTGAGTTATCATTGATGAACAGCTCTGTTTCCACCCATTCAAATGTTTAGAATCAGATAAAGGTCTGAATTATCGCAACACTCTGTAGTAGGCTCAGGGTAGGGCTTGTGATTATTGTATTGATGTGTTGCTTGTTTTAAGCTGCATGTCATCTGTGCGCTCTTGTTTCACTTTTTATTGCTTGGGCATACTGGAAGTTCAAAGAACAATCCAGACCAACAAACTATCTCATTTTTATAGAAGTCTTCATTCAAGCGGAGGATCACTTGATGATTGTTTTTGATCGTTTGTGCAGCATCATCAGCAGAGCCACTTTTGAAACTTTAAGTTGTATGTATTCTATATTTTGCGCCCACCTACCGGTAAACGCACTCTAAGGCCCGAAGGTGTATTTGTTTTGAAGATGACACAAACACTCACACCCAGTTTAGTCTTATCAGTCCTTATCATACATCCATTGCAGCTGTGCTTCAACACTCCAGTTTAGGTTTGCAGCTAAAGCACATTGCCAGCATATGTGCACATTGCTGTGACACATATTCTCAGGCCTGCTGGTGTGCAAGGAGAGCACTTTTCAAACAAGATGAGGAGGATTTTCATTTTTAAACTCGTGCAATGAAACCATCAGAAAAGAGCAATGTACAGATAAAGACTTGTCCAGCAGCCGTGATGTGTCTGCGCACCTGTAGTCCCAGCTCCAGAGAGACTTTGAGGAGTGTCATGTCCGGCAGGCTGTCCATGAGAGTTGCAATCTTGAACGCATCCTGCGCCAGTTTGAAGATGTGAGACGAGGAGTGGATATTTTTCTGGATGGACTCCAGAACCGTCTCCAGCCTGCGACTGTCACCTAGAATAGAAACGAACACACGACAAAGTTAGGCTGGATCAGATCAGAGATTACTACTGCACTTCTTTGTATATACAGTATGTGCAAAAGAAATGTGCACCTTTGGCAGCAGTGAGCATGGTGGAGGCCAGCTCGCACTGCTGAGACTCTATATGGCTCAGGGTGAACCAGCGAGGGTAGCGGTTGGGAACTACAGACACAATGTGATGTGGTCGTGAGAGATCACCTGATGAAGCTGTGGACTCCAACACGGGCAACCTAATGGAAAAAAAAATGCACAAGAACATTTAACACAGTCCATAATATCATTACCCACTGCAAAAAGTGCCCACTTGTGTTTGTTTGTCTTCAAGTGGGCAAAATATATTATGAATCTCTAGATTTTAATAAAACTTCCTGAGAGTATGTACAACTGATTAACCTTTAAACTCAGCCTAATTCAACATGGCTGTCACAGCCAAGTGGCATTAGAGAACACAAAAAGAGCTATAACTCAGTCAATCTTACAGGTGTTGGGCTCAAATTTGGAGCGACTGTAGATGAACATCATCCCCAACGCGTGCTTTGAGCCCAGAACATTGATGTTTAATATCTTGGCATTCGATGTTGGAGTCAAACCTGTTTCTTAGCAAAGTCTCTCTTAAACCACTGGACAGATTTCACTGAAACTCTCAGAAATCAAGTATTAGGTATATGTATACCAGTGATTAACATTTGGAGATAACCAGTTCAAGTTGGAGGCCACAAATAATCAATGTAATAATGACTATACCTGTGTGAATTTTACAGATATTGATAAATGTTGGTGTGGTAGGAGCAGTCGCTCAACGCATACTCTAAATGCTAACCCATGATGACATTTATTGCATCAGACATTCAAGGTTAGACGAAAATGGCTGCAAACGCCATCATTTCTCAGCATTAGATGAATTTAGTCTAAAACACTAACATGACATAAGGTGAGCGAAATGCATTTCTTTCAGGTAAGCCAGGCCTCAAATTTAACAATATATTACATATACAGTTTTGTAGTTCTTGCAAAAAAAAAGCTGTATTTTAACAATTAAGTATGCGCTGAAAAATTATGACAAAAGTTTCCCAAATGTTCGACATCAAACTAAAAGTGTCCCTTTCTTCTTAGTGTAACAAGCAGACAGACAGAAAGACGGTGTCGACAGAAAAAGGTCTTCATTATGGTGGTCTGAAAGGGACTTCAAAATGAAAATGACTACAGTCTTCACCGGGGGATTTTAGTTACCCTAGCCCTGCAATTTACTTTCAACCTACTGTTTAATCACCAAGAAACTAAGGTATAATTAGTATTTTCTTCACTCTAATTGGTCATAATGAAGTCAGAGTTGTGCAACACCTGCTGGAGGATGGAGGAGCTTCACAAGTTTCTGTCTCTCATTATAATAATCCAGACAGGGCCGAGTCTTCACAAGCGTCAGGAGCATGACACGATTACCACTGTGGCTGGCTCATCTCCTATTCTCCTTCACCCCCCCACCCCCCCCTCCAGCTCCCACCTCAGTTTCAAAGGTCTTCTTTCCTTCAGAAGACAGCACAACCTGGCCTTCTCTCAGCCAATCACAAAGCTAATTGAGTCCACGGGGAAATTAAGAAATTCACCTTCCAGCCCTGTAAGACTGGACACACATCAAACAAATACCAACACACATCAGTGAAAAGAGCCGGAACACACACACGCACATGCACGCACACATACGCAAACACACACACACACACCTGCCCTTTTGAGAACACATCAAAGCTGCTCGGTAAAGGCAATGTGATGCTAAATGCCAGTTTCAATTTCAGAGCAAAGTGCATGTGTTACTGTGGCCACGTGAGTGAAGGCATGTACAAAAACAGACCCGTCTTCACTCGCTTTGGACCAAGAGTGGGCAAACAGGGCTCGACTCCCAAAGATAGGTGATGAAAAACAAAACAAAACAAAAAAACCCCACAGCTGAGACACGAGCGAGTGTGAACATCGGCACTGAGATGCAACAGCAGGGTTCATTCTACACAACTGAAGAGATGCTAAAAGCTTCCACCACACTGGGGCCTTCTGGAAGATTCCTCTGGTTAAAAAAGGGGCCTTGGGTAAAGATGGAGGCCTCATCAACATTCCTGTCTTTGTTTGGTTTCCACTAGAGTCTGAGGTCTCTATTTGATGGGAGCTTGAGAGAGAACAGACCCATTAGAAAAGAGTTAAAAAAAAAAACTTTTAAATATTTGAAAGAAAAAATATGTGCTATTGTTCAACAAGAAAGAATAGGATGAAAAAAAATCCTTATGGGCTGCAAAGAAGCATTCTATTAAAGACTCACATGCTCATCATTCTCAGTGTAGCCTCCGCCACACTTGTAAATGTGTGCAACAACGATTCATATTCTTAACCTTTTGAAAAGTGTGCTAAAAGCCAACTCAGTCATATTTCTGTTGAGTTTTGTTGTTTAAAAAGTATTATCAATGATGCTAAAAATACCTGTGAATTAGTGAGGAGGCATGTTTTGTTGCATATTGAAGGGGACTTAACACTACGAGACATCTGCAAGGCCTTGCAGAAAGTTGGCCCATAAAGTGAATGGGCAGTCATAAGATTCAGATTGTTTATTCAAATGCACACATGGGGAGAACTAAAAATGTACAATTAGCAACAAGAAGAACACAGAAGCAACTAGAGAAATTACATTTCCTGTGACAATGCAGTGTGAATGCTTATTGCAGAACAACTTGCCAAGAAACAGCTGAAACTAGCTTAAAAAAACATGCTGAAACATAGCTGAAATGGAAGAACAAGCCTAAATTAGCAGAAGAACATAGACAGAACACATATTTGGTAAAATGGGTTTAAAAAAAATCAGAAAATAGAACAAAAACAATAAATTAGCTAAAAAAAATCTGAAACTTGCAAAAATGGCTGAAAAGTAGCTGAAAAGCAGCAAGAAGCTTTAACTACCAGCTTAGCTTTAGCTAATTTCATAAGAGATGAAATTAGCTAAAAAAATTTAACTAAAAAAAATAAAAGTGGAATTAGCCGAAAAAGCTAAAATGAGCATAAAAACAGCTAAATACAGTAGTAGAAGAATCCGAAACTAGCATAATTAAGCTGAAAGGAGTATGACATGTGGAAATTATTAGAAAGAAGTTAATTAGGCTGAAAGTAGCAGAAATTACCGGTACGACAAAAAAAAAAAAAAAAAAAAAAAACTTGGAATTGTCTGAAAACAGCCAAAATTGGCTAGAATTTACAGCTGAAAAGGTAGCTGAACAGGTAGAACAAGCTTAAATTAGCAGAAGAAAGCACAAAGATGTTTGTCCAGTTAGGCTGAAAGAAGCAGAAATGATCACAAAAAAGTGGAAATTATAAAAAATAAAAAAATAAAAAAAATAAACTGAAATTAGCTAAATAAATAAATATATAAATAATAAAACAGCTAAAAAGTAGCTAAAAACACAGAAATAAGTTTAAATAGCCAGAAGGAAGTGGAGAGAGCACATGTTTGCTGCATTAGCCAGAAAAAAGTTGAAATTGGTGCAAAACAAATTGTGGAATTAGCTGAAAAAGCTAAAATTAGCAGAATAACTGCTAAAATAGCAGAAAATCTGCTAAGAAAAATCTGAAACTTGCAGAAGTAAGCTGAAAGTAACATAAGTTAAAAATTAGCAGAAAGAAGTTAGAAGAAGCACAAAAATGTTATCGTTAGCAGAAAGAATCTGAAAGGAGCACAAAACAGCTGAAAAAACAGCTGAAAGTAGCTGAAAAAAGTTGAAAATTTCAAAAAAGCTGAAAGAATCTGAAGCAGAACAAAATGTGAAAGGAGCAGCAAGATTGTAAACAGATCTAAACATTTGAAGGATGTAAAATGAGCTTAATTCCTTTTCTATGAAAAAAAAGTGGCAGAAAAGGCTAAAATGCAGTATTTCAAAAAGCTAAAGTTGCACCAATACCAAAAGTCATAGCAGGATTGTTCTGAACGAACTGAACATTTTGATATATGATTTGTTGAAATGGCACAAAAATTGTGGAACGAGAAAGATGCTGAAAAATGTATGGAAGAAAAATGGATCACAATAGTGTGAACGCTTCATAAACATTCACACAATAATGAGGCGATGAGAAAACACATCCCAAAAAGTTCTTTTATTTTTATTTTTAACCTTAATCCTGTGGCTCTTTGGGTTTCTGGTCTGCATCACCATGACTACTGACCTCTTTACCTCATGTTCCTCTCTCCTCATCGACTGTAAACACTCTTTGCTTTCACAGTTCGTCAAGCACACATCTATCAGCTGAACGACACATCCGGTGGAAGAGCTCCACTGTATACACAAACTCCTTCAGGATGAAATCTTCAAGAGGCATCGAGTCAAACCGGTGAGGCAGCTCACTGTTTCTTCTCTCTAAGGTCTGTAATCCTTCAAATAACATTTTACATTTTAGTAGTAGTTAGTCCCTCGCTACTTTGCGGTTTGACTTTCAGGGACTTACTCTATCGCGGTGTGTTAATGCACAGTACATAATATTGTACAATAACAAAAAATATACTGTACAGGACACATGACTGTCAACTTTAATGTTGCTCATGTGATTGGGACACTGGATACATATATACTGCACAGTAAAAAGTTAACAAAAAATAAAAAACTTTGGACAGGCGCTGCCATAGTTTTCGTTCAGTAAGCCTACACTGTATTCCTGCTCGTAACGACCACATTTCCCAGAAGGCAACAGGGCCCCACGCCCAGAAGCTCCGTTTTCATCTGCTGAAAAAAACAGAGCTAAGGTTTTGATCTGATCAGAAATAGTTTGGCGCTTATTACAGTGACATAGGCACCCAGCAGAAGCAGAGAAGGAACAGAACCCACCAAACAAGAGCAGAACCAGACCTCCAGATCCAGTTGAACCTTGAGAACTGGTAGCCAGCTCACAAGGAATTCCGAGAGGGGACACGTGCCGCCGTAGGTCCGGCGCTGCTTCCGTAGCTCATCGGGACTTTTTTCATCCAGACTTGGACTCCATCGGCCACCTACAGTCCCGCGCCGGCCAACTGAAAGTCTGGCCTTCCCCCAAAATGCGCTTCGTCGCTCAAGAGCTGCAATGAACTGGACCAGAACCGCACCCCCAGACTCAGCGGTGAACCCAAGAGCTCCTAGCCGGCCCATGAGGACCTCCGAGCAGTGACACGCTGTAAGTAAACTTTAGTAGCTACATAAAAATATGTTGTTAAAATTAGTAGGTGGGCTATGTCTGCAGAAACTAATGGAGTCGGACTGGAACAGTCAGACCAGAACTGAGAGTCGGTCCTGTTCTGCAGAGCTGGCAAGTAAAATGTAGTAGCTCCATATACAGTACTGTATGTTGTTAAAATGACATAGGTTTAAGAGTTTAGACCATTGCAAGAGTGTGGGAAGGGTTTCTAAAGCCTTAATATATGTATAAATTCTAAAATAAATATAATGTTGCGGCTTTGTGAGACTTATTGCAGGGGATCTGGAACCAAACACCCGCAATAAACGAGGGACTACTGTACTTCTAAGTGTCAACTTCCAAACATTCAACTTTGTTCACTTCACTGAACGTTCACATAGATTTCTGCACTCAAGCAGCTGAAATGAGAACAATCACGAAACTACAGAAAATGTGTATAAATGTGATTATGGCATTATAAATTATTCAGACGTGTAGTCTTAAAAAGGCATTGAGTCCTTTTGCTGCTTTTAGCTCGTGTTCTTCTTTTAGCTTCAACATCTCAGTTTCAGCAAAGTCACTCAGCTCGCAGCTTTCACACTGTTTTTTTAGTTTGGGCAGAAACTGTGATGTCTCTGTGTTTGGAGTCAGAAGGACATTTTAATAAATATTACAAAAAGATAAATCATAATGTCAGGGTACTGTGGTGCCATGTTCATTGAGGAATAGGCTAAAGTAACTTGAAATCGAGTGTTTATTTCTTTACTGACTGTGTAGTCATTTGGCAGGTCAAATCACACAACAAGAAAAAAGACAAAAGGACAAATGGATGGTTGAACTGACAGAATAAAATCAGAACTATGCGTGAATTAATTTTTAAACTTGAGGTGTTTCCAAAAAGTCAGACTTTTCCAGGCTGCTCCAACCATGAAAAAAATAAATCCGCTACCTTTGAGTTTCCGTCACAAACACTAACCTTGCTCATCCTTTGTTATGATAAATAGCTTCTACATTGAAACTTTATTGATTATTCAGTAGGGATGCACGATATTGTCAGCATGGCATCGGTATCAGTTGATATTAGTGATGAAGTTAAATATCGCACAAATAACTCACCGATGTAAAAGGCGCTGTTTTTGTATGACAAGGATGCTTGCAGCACCAGCCCATTATGACATCATGCACGCCTTTGAGTTTAGATTTGTAAAAATTTACAAATTTGCACTGTTCAAGTGTTGTCATTGTGTTAGAGAGAGTAAATGTCTTAAATAAATTTGACAGTAAACATAATACAAGTTGAAGTGTTACATCATTTTCAGCCCCTTTTTGGCATCTGTATTTGGCAGCAGGCCAAACTGACAAAGACCATGCAGAATAATGTATTTTAATTCCACAGCAGAGAAATCTACTGTATGTAGTCTCTGTAAGTAGGTCTAGGGAAAAGACATCGGTATTGGTATCGGTTATCAGCCAAATAAGTTTTAACATATTGACATATCGGATTTCGGACAAAAGTCGTATATCGTGCATCCCTATTATTCAGAGGCTCGAAGGTTGTGGATAAGAACTCCAGAAGACTAATACTTCAAATTAAAATATCACGTAGTAACGGGCAGTTGGAGTTTGTGTTATTGGCCCTCAAAGATTCATCACAAGCACAATCTCTGCAAAGAGACTCTTCTTCTGTTTCGCTGGCTGAAGTCAAGTTCTGGGCAGCCTGTGAACCAGTAGGCAGATTTTTTTTTTTTTCTCCCCCGACCACTTGCACCGAGCCAACGCACGACATATGTTGCTGTCACACACACTAATTAACCCCATCCAAGGCACATAAACATACATATGCAGTATTTTAGATCATTTGCATACCAAGGCAGACATGGCAACCCGTTTAAAAAGAAACCTGCTCCGAGAGCAACTGTGACGGGAAAGACAAATCGAGAAAGCAAAAGTAAAGAAAAAAAAAGTGCATGTATGTGTGTGTGAATGTACCAGATTTTTAAAAAAAAAATCTCTTTTTATCAATGATAGTGTTATAATGAGTCCATTAAAATATTCCTGGTTACTTTACCTCCTCCGCTATATTTAACTGTCCCATGGGAGGGAGGAGGTATAAGCTATCACATTACACTACGCTACATTACACTCATTCATTATGTGCTGAGCAGACACCTCTGGTTCCCAGGAGCACCCGTAAGTGGCCGTATTATTCTAAATCGTGAGTTTCACACCAGAGGAGTGAGGATGAAGGAGGTGAGGAGACCAAAAAAAAAAAAAAAAAGGTGAGAGGAAGCGGATAGGAAGAGAGCGGCCGACTGGAATAACAGGTTGGAAACGCTGGTTTGGAGGTCAGGAAGCAACAGCTCCATGTGCAACCTTAAAACCACGCGGAGATAACAACCACCTAGTTTCCTTTTTGTAAGCATATTATCCTGGCGCCTTCTTTACCGATGAAGGGATGTTATCTTTCAGTTCTTCATCTGCTCCATGCATCTACTGATCATTTATCACGCAGAAAACACAACAAATATCTTACCCCCGCCCCTCCCAACGCAACCTTCTCCCTGTTGGCTCTCCGTGTGTATACGTGCATGGATTCCTCCTCATTACAGCTGTGCTAATTACGTTCTCATTAATGTAATTAATATTCACTCATGCAGCTCCCACAAGTCACAACATCAAAACACAACAGCGTGGGCTGGATAACACACACGTACACGCTGTCCACAGATGATCTCACACAGGAGCTGGATGTGGAGCGCTCACGTGGACACGGTGCATATCCACAAACTCAAGGGCATCCCATAGCAAAGCAGAATGCATAAACAAAAAAACACACAGAAGTGAATTTTTTATGTTTCATCTATGACAACCTAAAACTGTAAAGCACGTTTCTTCACATGAAAGGGTCACATTTGAATGCAGCCCCCATTTCTGACTAAGAGGCTGTGAAAATGTAACCTAATCTCATAACCCACCCCTTTTTTTTTTCACATTGAAACATAGTAGGCAAAAATTTATCAGCTACTAATTCCTGAAATAAAATAAAAAAAAAAAAAACCTTCATTTACAAGTTTTGGACATGAATTCAGTAAAAACAACAAAAGTAGAACAACTATTAGATAAACGTCTTACCGCATGGCTCTCAGTGCAATTTTGTACGCCAGTTCAGCGTCGTGAGGTAGCAGAGAGGTGAAGAGATAGCGGGCGAAGGTGTGCATTGGGACACTCTCTCTGTGGACAATCTCTCCGAGGCCAGAGTACGGACCAGCTGTTTAAAAAAAAAAAAAAAAGTTAAAAAAATAGATACATGATCAACAAAACAAAACAAAAAAAAAACAATTTTTACCTGAGTAATTAGTGGATTTTTCTCTCCTCATATATAGACTATGTGAACTGCACATTTTTTATGTTGCTGAGTCATGATTTTCTGTTTGATTGACTATCCGGTTTTTCCTCTTCAGCGCGGAAGAGGCGAAGCCACGCGGCATTAAAACCAAACTGTGACGTCGAAAACATATGGTCGTGTGTGCAGACTTGGCCTCTTGCCCTCCTCTCTTCCTCCGCCTCTTCCTGCACTCCCCCTCATCTCTGGTGGGTTATTTTAAACCCCAACGGGCCTCTAAACCGCAGACCACATCACAGAGTGGCGCGGCTGCAGCCTCCTGGGGCCCACGGAGGCCTCAGAGCTGAGTGCTCTGTTAGTAAAAATGCCAGAGGTGGGTGGTCGCGCCTGGGATGAGGCAGGGCTGGGGTTTGGGTGGGGACAGGGCTTGGAGTTTGGCTCTTCCAGTATGTACCACCATTACCACCACCCTACTACCGTCCTCCTCTCCTCTGCATAAACACACATTCTGTGTGTGTGTGTTCGCTGACTCAATACCCCCGATGTTACTGCGCAAAGAGCTCATTTTGGACCGGCCCAGAACAGCTCTGCCTCTATTTGCACCACAAAGTGAAAAGATAATAAATAGTGAGACAGAGTCAAAGTTTTTTTTTTTTTCCTGTTATAGTAAGAATGTCTAAGCTCCGTCTGTGCGGCAGCGTAGTTAAAAATGGCAGGGAGAAGGTTTTTTTAATGAAAAAAAAAAGTTAGGATTTGCTCATCTCAGCCCACATTTGGTCTACAATGGAACACGAACACACAAAGTGCTAAAACAAAGACATTGTACCATTTTTTAAAGGAAAATTAAGGTTTATTGTGAGTAAAACATGAGTTTATGAGAATTGAAAGCCATTACGTTTTATGTTTTTTATTTGCATTTCATACTACATTCCAACTTTGATTTGATTTGATGTTTATTTATTCATTTTAAAAAGAACGATACAAAGCAGTTTCATCAGATACAAGAATACAA
>JARVLU010001462.1:13790033-13812448 GCA_031762415.1 Simpsonichthys santanae
TGAACAATATTCTAGAAACAATACAAACTTGTTTTAACTGGTCACAAGGTAGTGCTCTGAAATATAAATGAAGTTTAAACAATTGTTGTTAAAACTAAAAAAAATCTGTAAAATCGGTTTCTCATGCAAGCATTGGCCGATTTCCGGAAATTAAGGAAATCGGGGCCGATAAATCGGCTGGCCGATTTATCGGTGCCGATTTATCGGTGCACCCCTGATTATATAATCACCATGAACACTGTATGTGTAACACAGCACAGGAATTTGTCTTCAGGTGCTATATCTGCTGATCTTCCAACAGCTTATGAGCTTATGTAGGCCAAAGTGTTTAGTGAGGCCTCGTGCATCCGATGTGTCCTTCCGCACCTTTAAAGCCCCAGTGAAAAGTGTCATAGCTCACACTAACCATGGAAGACACGTTCCACGGTGATAGGATGCACCGAGTGGGAGGGGTGGGCGAGGGAGAAATAGAGGCTCTCTCACATTTAATATCACTTGACACGCGTCATCCAGGATCTCTCAAAGAGACGTTCAGCCCGCATCAAAACCATGGTCCTGTCAGTGATCTGGCGCATGTGTACACAGGATGCACCTTGTCTATACACACAAACACAAAACAAAGGAAAATCTCTTCAAGACCTGGTTGTCTGGCTGTTGCTGAAGAATGGGAATAACCAGGATGAGGACAAGTGAGGGTGAGGGGAGAGAAAGGTTGAACATGTCTCTGTTGAATCGAGGTGGTCGATTCGCTTGCCTGCAGGCTATTCCTGTAAATATTGACGTTGACGTTAGCTCCTACGGATAAGTTATAAGGCAAGAGGGCTGGCTTGTGCAAACTGTGAGCATTTGAAATCACACGCTACGCTTGGCCTTCTGCGAGCGCACAGAGGGGAAACAATGAGAGACTTTCAGGGTGAAGTGCTGCAGCCACATGAGGGAACTGAGTTTACAGCGCTTACTCCTCTCCCCCTCTCTACATGGTTAAGGTTTCTCCTCTCAAGCTAAAAGCAGGCAGCTGACATCAAAACCTTCAGAGAGACCTCTATTTCCCTGGAACAGCTCTTGTTTCATGTAAATAGCTGCCTTTCATAGGTTACATTGAGATAAATTGCACCTTGCTAGACAAGAGGGAGACAATATTCCCTATTCTTTTGTTGTCATCTGTATGTGTTGCCATGACAACACATATCCGCCCCGTGTGGTTCTGTATGTGCGGGTGAGTGTTTGCATTCAGGGGGCTGCATTTGTTGGGGGAGACAACACTCGAAGATTTGGGCAAACACAGAAAAACAGGGCAGATGTGCACACGCACGTTCATAAAATACAAACACCTTTCTGGTTCTTTGTCACACAAATTGGAGCATGGCTGCATGAAAGCTAACAAAGAATAACGCTTGGTTGTAAATGAAAGACGGATTCAGGTTAGACTTGCCTCAAAATGTCACGTTCTTGTGGGAGGCTGCAGGATGACAAGTTTATTACTATCTGTCGCAACAATAAAGAGGATGACTGATCCCACTGTGACAACCTTTTTGCAGCCCTCCAGAGGTGAAAATGTCCAGTCGACTAAGAAATAAACGTGCATCGAAAATACGGTGACCCTCAAAATAATTTTAAGTAGTTTAGCAAAGGAAGGGAGATCACTATGGCGACTGTTCTTTCTTTGTAAAGGAATTGCCATGTTTGCGATCCTCTGTATGCTCAACGACTCTCCAGACGTTTGATAAAATTTGCTCAAATTAACATTTGCACAGATGACTGGTGAATAACCACATCCTCGTGCAATTATGCTGATTATGTCTCCTGAGTGACTTGTGAAGTGAAGAACTATGTCACCTCTGAGACCACACGCAAAAAAAAAAAAAAAAAGCCAGTTTCTTTCTTTACATTTGACTGTATGGTTGCACTTTGAGATCCCCGGGTGTGAGAGAATCACCTCCCGCTGCAAGTCAGCATTCAACCATGAAGTAGGTCAGAGAAATTTGCCCAAATTAGGTCAGTGGCAGTCAATGGGTGCCATTCTGAACGAGACGAAGGATAAAACTAAGAAGGCAGAGGAAATAGTCTGTAAGGTTAGGAGAGCATGACAAAGCAGCTTACTTCTGCTTGGCTTCTATGTTTAGTTAATTACTGTTGCACAAGTCCATAAAGGATCCTCGCAGAATCAGGTGCATCAAAGGTCTCATTGGAATGAAACGAATTAAGAGTTCGATATGGTTGACGTACATAAGCCTGCTCATTTAGTCCTCATTTGGTCACCCTTGATCTCTTTGGTCAATGTTTTTCTTTTTTTTTTTTTTTTTGGACAAAGAACGTTGACCTCATTTTCTCCTTCCTATTGGCAAGAATATACACTGAGAACTGCTACTCTGCTGCACTGTTGCCTACTAACACAGGAACACGAGAACGTTTGAAGACCTGGTACATTGTGATTTGCTTTCATCATCCTACAGATGTCAGTCAACAGAAAACTTTTGCTGCTCCCCAATTTCTTCTCCAAGCGTGCACTGTTACATAGAAGCAAAATATGGCAACAACAACCAAGACAATAAGAGCGAGACAGATGGGAAGGGGCTGTGAAAAGCTACAGTCCCACTTTAAATCAAAGGGAATCGTGCATCTCAGCGTAGCTACGGGGTACACTCTGAACTTTATTCGGTCAGCCCTCAGTCACTCCGCAGAGCAGTTGGACGTCGAAAAAAAATGAAGAGCTCTGACATGTGTCTTTTATGCTTGACGTCTGCTCGTGAGAGAGAGAGACGGCAAAACCTGGGCCTGCACCTAATCACACAAGCCTGCACTCTCGCTCTGACAGCTGCAGAGGTCGGAGAGGAGGGACAAAGGCTCCCATCCCTGGGCAGCGATCAAACTTGAGCCCCCGGCTTGTCTGGAGAAGTGACAAGGCCCATTTCCTCCTTTCACAGCTTTTCCCCATCCTCTCCCTGCTGCCAATCATGTGTCATATGCTTTGCACTCTCGCTGGAATCACGTTGGGAGTGCTGAGCATTTGTGTTTGTGCCGGGGCTGAGTCTGTCGGCGCAAGTTAAAGAGATGCAGAGGAACAAAAGTCAGAGGAAACAAAGAGGCACATATGGAGCCTGAGAATCTGTAGGAAGTGGTGAGCCAGAATTCACCAAATGTACAAACCGAGTGTTGCTTTGAGTAGACGAGCGAGTCCCAGTGAGCTACAGTGACTAGTCAGAGAGAGAGATGCTTGGCTACAGTGGCTAACGAATGGAGCCAGAGAACTGAACTGCAGCCAGCCTGGATGAGGCCTAAGACCAGATATGTTGGGACAGTACCAGAGGCCCAGCTACAAGCCTGTCAGAGCAGGAAGGAAGGGGGAGGGAGAGCAAATGCATGAACAAAAAGCAGAGAGGGGAAGAAATAAATAAAGAGCGAAAGAGGGCAGGCTTATGGGACGAGGGGTTTTGAGGCTTTTTCAGCCATGAGGTGGGATGGAGGGAACCACTGAGAGTCGAGCAGTGCTGAAGCCGAGGCTCAGAGGCAGGGCCAGAGCTGGGGCTGCAGGCCAGAGGAGGGTGGGGGAGGTCGAGATACTTGGGGAGGCTGTGGCAGAGCTCGGGTTGGAGCCTGGGACAGAGCCAGGGGCCCCAGCTTTAGATTTAGTCAGCTGTTCTCCTGGCCAACAGCTGGAAGGACGCAAAGCAGGAATGGGAGGGGAGGTAGCAGGGGAAGACGGCACAGAGACTGTTTAACTAGCCAAGAGAGAGGAGATGGAGAGGAATAAGTTAGGAAAAAATAGCACTAATAGAGAGGGAGAGGAGGAAGAGGAGTGAGGAAGAGGGAGGTGGAGGTTTGGAAAGTGGACAGTGGAAAAGCCATTAGATTCCTATGAGAGAGAAAACAGCACTGAGAGCAGACAGAAGAAGGTGGTTAAGGCTTGCTGGCTCTACGACCACTCTTCTCTTCTTTCCTCAGCGACTCTACTGCTCCTTTTCTCTCTCGCTCTCTCTGCATTTATCCGTCCGTCCTCCACCTCCTCGGCTTTCGTCACTGGTGAACTATTCTCTGGCTACTGCCTTTTCAACCAGTTGTGCCTCAACAACAGCCCTGCTATTCATTACGCACGACCTGCAGGCATGACCCTCATCACCCCCCCACACACACACATGCATACAACCATCTCAAACAGGTGCCCACATTCAAACACATGCGCGCAAAGCAGCAGAGGGATCACATACGACTGAAGGGGGATGATATGGGAGGCCTGAGAGGAAGAAGTGAAATCAAACACATCTCTATAAATGAACTGCAAGAACAAGAAAAAAAACTCATAATATTGCTGCCATTAAAGCAGAACAAAATACACAATTTGTTGCCAGAAATATGGTGAGATGAGGTTTTTAGAGAAGGGTGCAGAAAAAACGAGGGCCAAGGGTTCTCCATGGGGCAAACAGCCACTGCTTGCAAAGCACTTTACAGCCTATTATATTCCATTCAGATGGGCCATGCATCTGGGATAAAAGCATTTAGTCTTTAGTGTATGACTCAGCACTTAGAGCCCTCGCAGGTGGATCCCCTCATAACTACACAATGCATATCAATGAAGTGGCCCACTCGTTACAAATGGTTCGCTCATTCCTGCAATTCTGCTTCTGTTTATCAGTTATCCTGCTCCACTCGCAAACCTGTTTTTATTTGAACAACATCCACGTGGAAAAATAAAATTACGTTGAAGTAATGCCACAGAAGTATAAAAGACTTGGTCAGGACAGCATCCAGGAAATAAAAAGGAGTTGTGCGCCCTTAAATAGAACAAGAAACACAATGGAGTGCACTTTCCTTGCACAGACTTATCCTCTGAATTAGTGGTAGACATTTCTGCTGTGGCTGGAATAGCTGGCTCACCTCCTCTCCTTTACTTCTCATTTAGTGTTGAGATGGGAGACAGCTCCCCTCCTCCTTCTATTGCTTCCTCTCCATCACTCTCTTGTCTCTCTACAGCTCTCCCTCCACCCATCTGCCCTTTTCCTCTTCGCTCTACCTCTCTGTGGCTCCATCTTCCCCTCGGTGGTGGTTAATGGCACAGGGATCCAGCGTGGAATATAGATCAGTGTGAGATGGATGGGGCACCAGGAGCTCCGGCCAGTCCCATAGGTCCCAGACCAAAGATTACCTAAATATTAGCTGACAGGAAGCGAGAGGGGCAGGGACACAGCTGCAGCTGCTTGTGCCACTGCTGGCCAAACAAACGACAGAGGCTGTTTTTAACCCCCTTTGCTCTTGGGATGAGAGACAGACGCACCAGATAAACACACAAGAGATGTAAAAATACACAAAACGCATTGAGGCAAACACACTGCCATGCACGCACATGCTATCAGAGGCACCCTGGGAGAAGAAGACCACTAATCACATTCTCTCCTCCCCCTCTCTGCCCTGCCGAGGCGAATGGCGAGGGGGAGAAAAAGAAATAAATCTTTATTAGGCAATGTGTCCCTGCTTTATCGATCGCTTGGCTCCTTCCTTCCCTTTCTCCCACTCAGTCCCCCCTCTGTCTTTCCCCTGCTTTTGTTATTTTAGGCGTGTGTCTGCCATCCAGTTCAATTGAGTCAGGGTGTACATCAGAGAGGACCATTACCCACGTCTCCCTGGGCTGGGGCTGTCACTGGCTGTGAAGGGGGTATGGGGTAAAATGATGTAGCCACCCAAGAGGGACAGCTAGTCGCCTAATGGCAACCCAGAGTCGGCCAGGCAAACATATAGCAGGTTTTGGGGCAAAAATGCAGACAAATCGGAACAAACGCACGATTGCAGACAATCGTCCTCAACAATGCCAAGTTACAAATGTCAGATCTCTTGCCAACTTCACCTTTCGGGAAATCCCGTTTTCTTCAAAACATGGCATGGATACAATCGTGCTTGTTTACTCAGTAGCCATTCAAATAGAAAACCATCACTGCCCTTTTCAGAGAAAGCTCAACATGAATACCCTCCTAAAAATGCAAGCGGCTAAAAAGGCAAAATGTTTAAGAGTTATTTAACAAAACAAAAAAAAATATGTGCAGCTGATGCACTGATTAAAATTATGATGGGATAACATTTTAATTTACGATTGTTTAGCAACTTGCGGGAAATAAAACACCACAGGAAATAGGCCAAGCCTAGTTTTTCCTCATAATTCTAGCCAGTGATAAAACAGATCTTCGGTGTAGTAGCAGGAATAGCCCCTGAGGTCTGGATAAAGGCTGTGAGCACTCGGAGCAAGACTTAGCAAGGCAGCTAGCTTTGTTTTTGGAGTGTAGACATGGGACACACATTGCAAACACGCTGCATCTAGATAGGGCCAGTGTAAATACAATGAGTTTCTGTTGCACGGATTGGTAAATGAAACTGGAAAATCAAGACGAGGGGAAACAGAGACCCTGAGAACGTGTAAACACAAAAAGAGAGCACATGAAAAGGAGGGCGGATGGGAATGGGTATGAAGTGATCAGGAGGAGAAGCAAAAGACAATAAGAGGATGAAAGGGGCAAGAGAAAAGCAAGCAAGAAAGCAAAGAAGAAGAAAAAAGTTCTTAAAGACAAAACTCTTTAGAAAGGCAAACTAAATTCCCTCATCAGTTGAAATCCTAGCCCTCCTTCTTTTTGAGTCTCCCTCATTCTCTTTGTCTCCATCGCTCTCATGCCTGGAGAGCCTTTCTAACTCTATTCAGCCCAGCTCTGCCACAGAGCAATGAATGCATGTCTCACATGCCACACAGCCACGGCATCGTTGGACCAGGCACAGCCAGAGGCAGCTTCCACTCTCAGGGCCTCCTCCTCTACAGTACAACGCTCACATGGCACTTGAGCTTGCCAGACAAGAAACGAGGAGGGGGAGGTAACACCGCCTCTCCTCTCGATCTGGCTCGGATTCCAGATTGTTCCACAAAAGGACAGGGTACACGCTTTGTCCTGTGACAGAGCGAACTCTCAGGTGAGAAACCTCTTATTGGGATGTGCAAAGCACACTTTCAATCGTGCAGCTGATCTTTGCTGTTGATCATGTGCTTTTCATTGAAAAACAATAATGTAAGCATGACGCCGTCTTTCAAGCTGAGTAATCAGCCACAGGAGGGGCAGACTGACCAGATTGACCTCTGACTTCTGTAAATTCCTGTGGGTCAAGTGAGGAGGTCAAAACTGGGCCAGCTCAATAACAGAGGGAGGGACTAGTCAATGAGTGAACACCTCTATCAGAGAGTGTGTGAGTAATAGAGGTCAGTGGCAGGTAAACCCTCGGCCCCAGCTCTTGTTTGTTCTACGGCGCCTAGTTAGAGGTGCCCTGGGAACGTGAAGCAAGCGTACATCTTAAAAGTGTGCAAAAGTGTGCGCCTGCAACAGCCGAAAGAGATAGGGCGAGAAAGATGACAGACGGGAATGTCATCCGCCGTCTTATCACCAAGCATGCCTCACCTTTATTCAGCCTGACACGCTCAGCCATAAACACCCTCGCTGAGCCATTAGCACACAGAGTCATGCAAACACACGAGCACAGTTAAAATAAACCGAAGGAATCTGACTTTACTTAGTTCTGAAGAAGTTTGAAAGAACCTCAAAAGATAAATCTATAACAGTCTCTCAATTTTAGGAGCAAAGCTTGGTTAGAAATACCTTTCTAATTAGAACCGTGGTAACTGTTTAATTCACGTCAACTCTGAAGCTGTTCGGCTTCTGAAGGAAAACAGCTGTTGACCAAACTGCACCGAGGTTCTGTTCGGCAGCAGCACTGACAACATTTGTGTCGTTTTAAATAGGCACGCTACAATGTGTTCTTTTACACATATGTAAGGCTTGCACACGAACAGATACATTATACATACCGGCACATTAAACCCTTCCCTGCAGTAAGCAGAGTGTTAGGCTTTGTGCTTATTTCAGCACCTCATTGGTGCAAAGAGGAATTCATTAAAATGAAAAAAAAAAAAAAATGGGAAAGGGAGAATCAGACAGGAGAATGCTGAGAGCTGCATTACCTCGTTGTTATTATTGCCAAATCGAAGAGCGAGGAGGTGCTGGTAATAAAAGTCATTAAATGAAATAGAAGAAACGTCTTTTAATAGGGGCCTTGTCATTGTGAATTTAGTAGCCCTTCCATCGCCTGCTTGCTGTGCTTCATTCTCTGACAGAGACGAGAGGGGCAGCGGCTCCTAGACAGAGCCAGCCAGCCGAGGAGCTGTGCTGACGCACGCCCAGCAGCCACAGTCTGGGACAAAAGACAAGCCAGACCGTAACAGAGACAGGGCAGACGTTACAGAGCTCAAACTTGAACTTTATTACTTTAGCTGGTTTACTCAAACAAGAGCCAACGTACACTGCCCTCCCAGCCTGCAATGGTGTGCAATGTTATTTATGAAGAAACGTCTTTGGGTGATGGCTGCAAAGCTGTGGCAAACGCAAGGCAGCTAGTCTGGACCTGAGAACGATGATTTAAGAGGGGAAAGGAGGAAGCTATGTCTGGATCCAGAAATAGCACAGGAGCAGAAGCTGGCTCCAGTCAGGTGGATGAACTGGAAAAAGGGAATGCTGTTTTTTGCTGGGAATGCCAGGAAGGTCCAATGGCATATCTTGGGAAAAACATTAAAAAAGTGAAGAATGGGAGATGATTGTAGCTAGATATACAGGTAGTCCCCGGTTTCCGGCCGAGATCCGTTCCTCCGGCCCGGCTGGAAACCGATTTAGACTTAAACCGGAACTGCTCGCACATGCGGCCGTAAACGCGGATTTTCGGACGGAAACGAAACCGAAACTAAAATGGCGATCGGTCACGTCTTTTTAAACACGTTTTTTCAATGTAAAACAACTTCGAACGACCATTTTAATGTGTTTCCAAGCAGTTAGCTAACAAAATACCCTAAAAAAAAAAACCCCAAAAATATAAAATGATGCATAAAAAAGGCAACGTACGGCGCGATGACATCACTGGGGGCGGTGCCGTAAACGCGAAATACTGTAAACCAACGACTACCTGTAGTTAGAATGGCTAAAGTAGGCTATGCTCTAGAAATAATTTATCTAAAGGCACACCTTGAATTTGACATGGTTAGAGTTTAAAACTGAGGCAAAAACAAACATTGGACCTGCTGGAAATGCCATTTATTACTGGTCAAAGTTCATAGCTGTCTTTATAAAACTGAACTTTAGTTAAAAGTCCATCCATCCATTATATTTTCCCACTTCTCTCTGGGTTGCAGTTGTCACTTTTGCCCATATCCAGCAGTCGTGTGAGAGGAAGGGTACAGTCATTGCAGGTAAAATAAAAGCCACCCATCCGTTTTCTTTTCCCATGTTTCCATGCAGTCATGGTGGTTAACTCTAGCAGTCATTGGGTGAGAGGTGAAGTACACCTTGGACATCTTGCCAGTTGTGAAAGTAATGAAAACACATGTTTGATTTACAATGACCCCTAAAAGACTTTGCCTTTAGATAAAACAATATATTTAACTGATAATAAAATGTGAAATGATATGCGACTTATCTGTGCTGCTGATTATCCATGCTACTGTATTCATACATACCCATCTGCACACATAGACTCATGTTCGGGCTGCTGTTGCTACGCCGTATTGTTTTACATCGTAAGTGTTTAGCGTATACTGTATTAGATCTTTTAGTGTACCGGTTGGTGTTTTTTTTAGCATATATCTAAGATCCTTATTTACTGTTCCTTTTTATAATTTATATTTTGCTATTTTTTGGAGTAACTGGGACTCTGTGTACTGTACATAATTTTGTTCCACCTCATGTACCACATGTGATGGAAATGACAATAAAGTTGACTTGAACTTGAAAACTGTGTTTAATCTGCTCTCACACAAGGCATCAGATATTATCTAGCAGAAAGCGGTGTTACATAACAAACAAAAGCTCTGGTAAAATGAAAACCCTGAACGATATGTAGCGTACAAAAACAATATATTTTGTCAAACATGTGTGAGGACACATCTGCCTGAGTGGACACACTTTCCAGACAAAGAAAAACCAAGTTAATTGTGTTTCCATTACAGCACAGCTGAAAGATATCCTTTCATCTTTCCATTCAGCCAACATAACCGGACAAAGGCCTGGAATCTGTTTCTCTCATCCCGTCAGATACACACAGCCAGAACGAGAGGACAAGTTCTCTAAAGCCTCCTCACACTCATGCAGTTGGTGCCCCTCTTGTTTAGACAGCCAGATGTTTACACTTGCTCTAGGCACGGCCATGTTTCCATGACGATACAAGCTCAGGGTTAGTCACATGCCTAAGGGAAGACCTGAGGCTCCAGATCCTGGATCAGATTGCTCCATCAACAGATGGTATCAGTTCACCTGATTTTAGGTCAACTTTTAGACTCGTCGAAAAATCCTGCTCTTCACTTTTTTCCTTTAGTAATAACAATGTGTTATATGTTGTCATCATTGTATGTTCCCATACAATGGTGAAATTGGCTCTCTGCACTTAACCCATCCACCCCCAGGTGGAGCAGTGGGCAGCTATTGAAGGCGCCCGGGGAGCAATTGGGGATAGGGTGTCCTGCTCAGAGACACCACGAGATGTGCAATGACTGGGGATCAAACCTGGGACTTTCGGGTCCCGAGTTGGCTGCTCTGCCTCTACCCCATCTTGGCCCCCGTGTTTTAATAAAAAAACCTTTCTGTTAGGACAGATTTTTCACAGCCAGGAGTAACATTGTGTCAGCACTTCTTCAGTCCCAAGTCACAAGTTAAGCCTCCTGACAAACAAACGGGTTTCCCACACACTAAGAGCATGTTTGGAAGCGCTCCGTCTCCTTGTCTTTGGTGGTAGGCATGTGGGCTCATTCTCAACGGGGCATTGTAAAAAGATAAAGGAACGCTCTACCCTAACAGGAAAATAAAACCAGATCCACCCACTTGAAAAGAAACAGCCCACACACAAACGCGGAGAAAAAGCCCTCACCCATCACAAAACTCAGCAGAGCCTGGCAGGATCTCGAAGAGGACGTGTTCTAGCAAGATTTACGTTTGGCATCCTAAAATCTGGGTCTTTGCGGACAAAATGCTTTAAATGTCAATGTAGATTAGCGGGAGGACATTTGAAGGCTCTTGCAAATAAAAATAATGTGTGTGTGTGTGAATATGTGTGTTCTTTGACAGAAGTTTTGAGATGTTTTAGCTTTAGAAGTGGCACAAACGTCTCCTTGGATTTGGCTTACTGCTTTTTCACACAAAGACTCACTAGTGTTTACAAAGTCTCTTTTTTTTGTTGTTGCTTTGTTGGTGTTGTCTTTGTGTTGTAAATACTGGCAGGCATTGTTACAGTTTAGCCCGAGTACACCAGAGCTTATCGTATACCATAAAGACGTTAAATAACATGTTGCTCTACCATTTCACTTTCTAAAAGACCGAATATAAGTTTTTGCTTAGTTCACATGATGATTTTCGTCATTTATGTACAGTTGGGTAGTAAAAAAAATAGGGGAAGCACCCACATGGTATTGCACTCTTTCGCTGACATCATGATGAAAAGATGGCGAACAGGAGTAGAAGACACAGAAACCTAATTAAGATTCTGCAGAGCGTGAGCAAATTAACCTGAATTATGAGCATGCAGATGCAAAAAACACACACACACAGACAGGTTTTTAAAATAGGTGGAGCAGAGGAGGATGACATTCACACTCAAACAGGCATGACTACCATGGATATGCAATGATATTTTAGGCAGGGGAGAAGCAAAAATATTATAGGCCTATCTTCTCCAGCAACACCACCGTGGAAAATACACCAAAAATAGTCGACGAGATATGCGTATCTACTTTCGCTGTACTTGGAATCTAAAGCAGCCTCAAAGTGTCCACCTCATCACTCTGATTTGGGGCAGTGGCGTGATAAAATGACATGCAGTCTCATGTGTAAAAATTAGCTTAACAAGGAGAACTGGATAAATAGGCTGTAGCACGTAGCCTACGCTAATGACATCGCAGAAAGCGACATATGCCAGACATCAGTATGTCATTCCTAGGGGATGAGGGGCTTACGGTAAGAGGAGAGTAAGAACAAGGTGGTGGTGATGTGAGTGGCAGTTAGTGTTGTGTATTTTTTTAATCTGAGGCCTGAGATGGGAGGAGTTAGAAACATGGAAATGAAGGGTCAAAAGGAGGAGGAGCACGGTTGTCTACGTCTTGAACAAATGAGACCAGAGGGGATGGACTTGACCCAGACTGGAAACAGGAAGGAGGGTAATGAAGTGCAAACATGCTTTGTCATGCCATGTTAGAACCGTAGGATTAGAATTCTATAATTAGAGGACATGGGCTCTGTAATGCTAGCCTTCTTTTCAGAGTGATGAGCCAATAAGTCCAAACGGCACAAAAGGGACTGGAGAGAACAGATGATGCGATGGGAACAGGCAGGTCTGGAAGTTTTCGTTACCAGTGAATTATGCTGTGCTATCACACAGCGGCACAGTCTGACTGACGCGCTGAAGGAAAGTGAAATTTGGCACGCCGGTGAGAATTGCTGGCGTTTCTGTGATCAGCTAGAAACAATGTAATTTTACGTGGCAGACAAGCTGCCGTTGCGGGACTGCTTCCCCCAAAGCGGCATGCATATTTAATTCAATTCATTTAAAGTTTTTCATGTATTATTACACACAGAACCTTTTCGTACGACTTGAGGTATGTGCTCCCCTACCAGTTCAGCAGGTGACAAATTCATTGGCGATACGACAGAAGGGAGAGGGGGTTGAACCTGGGTTGTATTTATAGCTGAGGAGCAGTGGACTGCTAGATAACACTTGCATTCATATATGAATATTTATCCCGGAGGCTGGCATTGGAACAGATGAGCTCGCAATGGGAGAAAGAACAAGCCATCTATCTCACTCTCCCCCCATTTCTGAGCTTCATTCTTTACTTTCATACATCCCCTTCACTTGCAATCACCATTTCAATGCCTCTTTTCCTCTTTTGCATTTTCCACCCACATTCTCCCTCTAGGCTTCCCCTCTTTTTCTTGATAACACCCGATCTATTGCTCTTCCCTTAAAGTGCCTCCCCCCCAACCCCACATCTCTCCCGTCTGTAACACTGATGTATGGAAAGAGATGGAGCCAAAAAAAAAAAAAAAAAAGGAAAAAGTGTGTGATTAATGTCTTTGAGAAAAAGATGAATAATCACAGGAGACTGGGGGGGCTGGTAGTTGGCCTTAGGGGAGTAAATATGGAGAGTTTTATAGCTGCTCACTTGGGAGAGGGAGGTGGAGGAGGAGGGTGGAGGGGAAGCAGAGGAATACAGCAACAGCAGATCCATTCAAGTATATTAGCTCCCACCTCCCCTCCATACACAATAACCCGCTCATCTATTCGCTCCTGTCTTTCATCATCAGCACTGAATCTCATCCTGGTGACAGCACCAACACACAGAAGCCACAAAGCCGTGCATGTGTGCACATGCTTACCCATCCTCACAATTACCCTGCATTTATATTTTTCAGGGCCAGGCCCACTGTATGTGTTTGATGGGCCAATACATGTGGTGTGTGATGTGGTTGACAGCACCCCCCCACCCAACCCCACCTCGCTCCCCAAGCTGCCCTGCTTTTAAGCCCTCATCCTCCAGTGGCTGCCTGTCCCCTGGAGTAGATTGCATCTTTTATTTATCATTTGCTCTTCCTTGGCTTTATCTTCCCCAGTTAGAAAAAAAAAAAATTCTGGGGCAAAAATTGCAATCAGCATAACATGCCCTCCTCCTGCTGTGTACCCGCCTGTCATCCTCCACTCTCTGTGAGCATGCGGGACGAGACTGACAGCCCATGCAGACGAAGAGGCACACACAGACACATGCACAGCCCCTCTCCCGTGTTTATCAAACCCCCCACACACACATACACACTCTTGCACACAAATAGCCACAGAAAACCACCCTGTTCCCCTCTTTGTCACCATTTTCCAAAGCGCACACGCGCATATCTGCTTAGTGACGCCTCATACCTCTTTTTATTTCAGTGCTCGGCTTCCTGAAGCCCCAAACGAGTGAGCACACAAATGAGTCTAATGCTGGGGAATCTGGTAAACAGGCCAGGGAGAGGGAGGGAGAGCCTGCCTGTCTGTCTGCTCCATGGCTACTATTGTGCACTGCACATTCTCTGAGCCCACAAGAGCTGAAGCCATCTCCTCAGATTCTTTGGAAAGGGGGGGGGGGGGTCGATTGTGGGATAGTAAGCCAAGAAGTGACGGAGGAAAGGGGGGAGGACCAGGGAGAGAGATGGAGCGGATGAGGGAGTGAGGGAGGAAGATCATGCATAAAATCTTGTTTACAGAATGCATTAAGATTCAGATGAACTGGGGAGGGTAATGGGATTAGAATCCTGAACCGCTTCCAAGGGTGGGGAGTCGGATTGACAGCTGAGTCTATTGCACTGACGAATGCAGTGAAACATTCTGGCTCTGGCAAAGACAGGGCAGGCAGAAAGGCAAGAAGCAGGGGGTTTCTGAGCCTGGAGCACCTCTGTTTACTTCAAGGTGTGCACCACAAAAATGCATCTGAAAGACAAGGTGTAGGGTGGGGGGGGGGACCCTCTTTGTCTTTATGGGTGCATTCAGCTTGGGCTTTTAAATGAATGTTGGGGGAGGCCAAAGAAAAGCTTCAGTGTGTCTCACAAAGGTGTTTGGCAAACAAAATAGAAGCACTGTGGCTTTAAATCACCGTCCCTCCCACCCTTTCTAAATATCGTCTATTTAGCCAGCGGTGAAACGATATAGGGGGCTTTTGTCTGCCTTACCCATTGGTGGGGGCATGGAGAGCTGGAAAGACACAAAAATAGGAACAAAGTCCTAAGCTTCCAATTGGAATTGCTCAGGGGCAATTCAGTGCGCACAGATCAGTGGTTAAAAACAAGAAGTGGTCTTCCACTCCGGGTTTGGGCTGTTCTCACACAGATGGGCTTTAAAAAATACCCCGCATTGTTTACAAGAGCAAACACGAGCGCGTTACAAGTCTGGGACGTCTCCGCGGAAAATGCAAACCGAGAGAATGTTTTTGTTGATTACAGCTCGATCCCTTGCTTTTTTTTTTTTTTTCACGCTTTAGTCCACTCACCGACTTGCAATACGTTGTCCACCCAGCCACCCTCCAACAGAGTGACACCCCGCAGGAAAGGCAGCTGAGTCTCGTCGTTATTGTCACCGCTAGATCCACTTTCCTCCCCGCCCGCGTTGAAGGAGGAATACATACAGATCTCCTTCTCGCTCCGCGGAAACGACCAGTATACGATCCGCCTCTGGACGGGCTCCGGGATCCGCTCGAACCGCTCCTCCACCCTCTGGAACGGCCACTTCTCCGCGACTCTGCGCGCCGCGATGTCGAGCAGCGATTCGGGGTTGTGCGTTTTCCCGTTTCCAGACACTCCCGAAGCGGACCCAGCGCCGCCGCACGGGACTCCTCCAGCCCGCTGCCCCTGCCTACACGCCGAGTTGTAGCCGGGCCGGCAGCAGAGCCGCTTGGCCGGGGGCTGCTGGACTCGCTCGGCCATGATCGCACCGCTTCCAACCTGAAGCGCAGCTCCTCTCCGATCATATAAACGGGATAAGGAAGAGAAAAAGAGCACTCTCGCACCGATTGTTTGCCGTACATGGAGAGGCTGTCCTTATTTGGGGCGGTGGGCGGAGTCTGCGAGTTCCGTGAAGTCCCTTTGTGTTGTCAAAGTAACCGGGATGGGCGGGGCCTTGGAACGCGGCCAGCGCACGAGTGGCGCTATAAAAGGAACTGGAGGCGGAATTCCCGAACGTCGGCAAATCCTTTGTGAAGCCGTGCGCGAGCGCGAGGGCGGAGCCCTGGCGGCCGACGGCTTTTGAAGTTCCCTTCTCATATGAGTTTAAAGGCGGGGACTTAATCCAGGGGCGGCCTAGCAGTTTCCCACAGGGGTAAAAGGGGGCAAGAAAACTGACTTTTTTTCCCTTTGGAGCCTAAGCAATCACCCCGGGCTCAGCTTCTTCAACAACCGCTCTGATGGTTGTTTTTGAGGCTTAGGTTTAAAAGGACTTTCAGCTGTCAGGGAATGAAAGGCCGTGGGAGGAGGAGGAACATGAAGATATGGAGTGGGACATGCTTGTCCTCTTTGGTTACATCAGCCATTTAGGTCAGATGTTTGGCTTACTACACCACATCAGTCTGTTAATCAAACATGTGGCTCTTTATATTTATTTAAAAGGAGTCATTCAGTTGCTACTATGAGCTGTTTCATTCTCTGTGAATAAAAAAAAAAGATTAATCTTGGAAGGAAGCTCCCTGAAAGGTTACAAAATAATCTTCAATAGAACGTAACATAGTTTTTAAACTTTTTATTTTGAACTTGTAAACTATGAAATAAACTTTAAAAGTTTTTCTTGCTTAAATACTGCAAGGTTAAAATATTGACACAAAATTCTGAAATGCAGGTAAGCACTCAATGCAAACAAAGCACTTTTATCTGCATACTTGCAGCAAATGCAACAAATTTGAGAGTAAATACCAAATATAATAAATTGTTAGACTTCTCCATCCCAAACAGCTCCTCCAAGGACGTCGCCCTCATTGACATGTTTTCAGTCACTTCTGCTGTTTAGCATATTTCTTAGTTCATATCTTAAATCCTACAGTTTTTCTTTACAATTTGTATTTTTGTTGGATGTAACTGAGACCCTGTGTACATAGTTTTGTTCCACGACATGTACCACGTGTGGTGTGAATGTCAATAAAGAACGTTGACCTTGTTTCTGAATGTAAAACAAATGTGGTAGGTGGCATCTCGTTACAAAATTTGCTTACAATTTCTTAATTTAAGGTCACAAAGATCACCAAAATTATTTTAAAAAGCAAATTATATTTCTATACTTTATGAATTTCTTCATGACGTCACAATTAGTACATTTAAACTGAAACATTTTACTGATTTAAACATTTGATAACTAGGTTTCCTGATAATCAGTGGACTGACATGCACTTTAATCTTTCGACTCATGATGGCATGATCCATTCATTTTTTCCCCTTGAAATGAAGTTAGACATTCTTTAATACCTTATTGTTTTTACAAATGAAGTTTGCCATACAAACCAGAAAACATAAAATTCTGTTTGTTTTTGACTGCCTTTTTCTGAGAACAATATTTCTTTAGCTGCATCATGAAAAGGGGGCCCCACTTCTGTTTAAGTAAAATGTTCATAAGGGGGTGAGGGTGTGGTTGCATCGCCCATCTTCCTCTTGATGCCTGTTGAAACAGCAGAAGCTAAGAATGATAAGAATGTATAAGGCTAACACCTTGGGGATGTTTCCTCTAACTTCTCTATAAAGTTGGCCCAAACTATGCTGGTAAACCAGAATGAGTGTTTGCAATGTGTCTGTCCTCTGCTGCATGTGTTCCCAGCTGCCTCGCTCCTTCCTCTGTGAGTACGTCTAAAAGGCTGGCCTTTGAACCACTGTGAAAGTGATCCATGCCGTATGGACAGAGCAGATGTGGCCTAACCTGATTTGGTTTCAATACTTCCCCACAGGAAGTTCACAAAGCCAGCAGGTCCTCCTTTGTTATGTTAGTCCTTTTTTTTTCTTCTCAGAGAGCCACTGGAGGCTTTGCTTTTTTTTTTTTTTTTTTTTTTTTTTTATTTAAAATTTGCTTCCCCGCGTTCTTCTCCACCAGAGCTTTTTTCACAATAGTTTAATCAAAAACCAAAATTTATTTTCTCTGGTTGAAACAAACTAAACCACTTTCCCCCTACAACTTTTCACAACCATTACGTTTCTATAAAATGATTCAGTGTAAACTCCACCTATTGCATTTTATTATAGTAATAGTCTAGATTGTAATATATCAGTTGTGTTACAATAGTCAATACTGTATTTAATATAAATATTTTAGAAAGTTCAGCCTTATATGATTTCACATACATTCTAATAATGAAACATAAATATTTTGAGATTTTGCCTTTTTTTAGTTGCTTAAATATGAACTCTTTAAATATAAACAATTCCATTACATAGAGAGAGAAAAAAAGTAAAGAGCATTGCTGAAATGATAGCTCCACAAATTTATAACGGATAAAACAATGCATTTGTTTTAAACTGGTCCCCGATTTTAGAATATATAGCTAAAATTTTGTTACATTTCTTTTGAAAAATGTAAATGAAGGAGTACAACAAGTTGAAATCCAACAGGAGATAAAGTTTTTATTTTATTTATATGAATTGTCGCTTTTCTAAAGTAAAGAACTACATTTCCCATGAGTGGGTTAAAAACAATCTAATCCAACCACGAGCGAGAACTCATGATGCATTCAAGTCATGGTAAAAGGAAATTATATATGTTTTTGTTTATTTTAAGTTTTTACATGGACAAAATTTAGCTTGGTAAATGAAAATTCACACAAGGCAACAATAATTCTGCCAGAATGAATGCAGACTTACTTCCTAAATAATTTTGGTAATTCAAATCCTCATCATAGTGTTTACTTTTAAAACAAACAAACAAAAACGCTAATGAATAATGCAAAAATGACACGAGTCTGACAACGTCAGTATATCAGTTCTATGAATGGATAACACAGTAAAGTAAAAATAAACATAACAAACAGATTAAAAAAAGAAGAAAAACCAAACCTGTTGCAGCTTTCTTCCCATTCTCAAGATGTTACATGAACGCCTCATGATTTGACCATTTTACTTCCTGTAACGGTCGGGAAGGTCCAGCTGGTTATTGTGTTGGGTCTAAGTACTAACTTCTGCACTTTGGTAAGTTTATTCAGTATTTATAGCAAGATTTTATAATAAATTTAAAATATAAAATAGGCGTTTTTTGTTTTACATTAGACGCAGTAGAGGTGCGCTCTTCCGATGTAGCATGAGCATTAGCTCCTAAAGTTAGGCCTCGCAATATTATTAATAGGCCTGTAAGCTAAAAGTAATATTTTCACAACACGTAATTTCACGGATAATCTTAGGTTTTGTTTTGTTAGTACAAGGCTCGGTCCGAGAACTGTATATTAAACCGTCTTTCCATTGTTATGATGCTAGCTGCTACGCGTGTGATGGTAAAGTTAGCCTTTAGCATGTTGTGAGGCTGAGTGGAGATAAATGCTTACACGGAGAAAACAATACAAATTTCTTAAAAAATAAATAAACAAAAAAACTCAAATGACATAGTTTGCGTGTTTCAGATAAAACTCATGAAAGGTTTCAGTCAGAACATTTTTAGGGTTGGCTACACTGAAATTTTTACTTCTCCGATTTGTTTATTTAGACAAAAAGATAAAAAGTTGAAATCACGTGTTTTCCCCAAAATAGTTTCAAAAACACTCGAGTGATTAAGTTTGAGCTACATACGGTATGTCTAGAATCAATATTAGTTTTAGTTAAAATTTGTTGTATTTTTTATGCTTAGTTTGATAATCAATGTACAGTAATGCCATTAATGTTGTTTTCTGATAAAGATCCAATTGGCTTTAACCCAGAAATGAAGCAGTTTTAATAACTTCATGTGAGAATCTTCCAGTGAGTTTTGTGGTTGTCTAAATTGCAAATAAAATGTATTTAAATTTGAATCATGTTTTGTGTGTAGGTTTGCCAAATGAAAGTAATTAGAAAAACTACTAACCATTACAACTGTTGTTGCTTTATTTTTGTTGCATTATTTATATAACTAGCAGCTGTATCATTTTTGTTTTTCAATTTAAGTTATGCATGGTTTAATTTGTTATAACTAACAAGTTCTCTTTTTTACTATTACCGGTATTCTTTTTACATACAAGTTTTAAAATCCTAAAAACTTGCAGGCGTCATTTGCAAAATATATCTGTGATCTCAATGGGATTTGCTTGTTTAAATAAAGATTAATAGATAAATAACTAAACATGTATCTAAAAAAGTTTTTTTGTTTTAGATTTTTCTACCTGGATTACTGAGCATGCATCAGGAAACTAAAACTGTAGTTTGTTTGATAGCTTTAATTTATAATGTAAAAAAAAAAAAAAAAGTCTAAACCCACAAGACAAACCAGTGCTGTGACTATAAAACAAAAGAATTGGCATTGAACCCCGTTTTATTCTGATGTTCTTTTTACCAGATAAATATTTTTACTGTCAGCCTTTGATGACAGTAAGACATAGTTTGTTCTTATTTATTGGAATATATAACAATTGTTAAAGAAAAGAATTTGACAGACCCAAAAGTGTACTTAATCACCAACAAAGTAATTCCCAAAGAGCCAATAGCTATAAATTGAACATACAGAAAATGATGAACTGAAAGATCTGTTTTTGTTTGTCATACATCCCTAGAATTATCATCAGTGGGTGCTGGTTTTGTAGATACTTGTTCTGTATTTTGTCATCCATCTTGCACCTCTTAGCTGTTCATGTTCCACTCTCTCATTTTGCTCACAGGTTTGATTTATCCAGGTTGTTGCCGAGCAGGATGATTGATGTTCGAGCATGGGCAGAGTATGTTGTGGAGTGGGCTGCCAAAGACCCCTACGGTTTCCTCACCACCATCATATTGGCTCTGACCCCTCTGTTCATCGCCAGTGCACTGCTGTCCTGGAAGCTGGCCAAAATGATTGAGGCACGTGACCGCGAGCAAAAGAAAAAGCAGAAGCGTCAGGAAAACATAAAAAAGGCCAAGGGGACCAAGAAAGACTGAGCCTTTTGTGAGGGGGCGGGGAAGGATGAGGGCATAAGAGAAGGACAAGCAACCATCAGTCCCAGCCCTTCCTTTTCCCAGTCCTACAGCCAACCCAGGGCCACTACGCCTCACAGTCAGGCAGCGGGACACTGGCCCCATAGGCCTGACAGTGCTGCTGTGATGGACAGTAATGACAAGAGGAGACTTGTCCCAGTGGGACTCTGGTCAGCAAGAGCTCAGCAGTCATCAGTTGTTTTTTTTTTTTTTTTTTTACAAACACATTTTGCCATATTGTGCAGCTGTTGTAACACCTTGCATTCCATTAACATCCCTTTACTGCTGATTTGACCTGATGTTTTTGAGCATACTGAAATGTTCTCAGTCCAGTTGCAATCGAAACAGGTTTCTGTTCAATAAAGGTTTTATGATTGATAAGAAAACATATTAAATCATCAGTTTTTGTATTTTAATACACATTGATAACACTGAACCAGATCTCCAGTATTCTCAGGTAAAACATCACTTTATGAATAAATACAAATATATAAAGCTCTCAGGCTCATACCAGGAGCAACTTCTTGTATTTAGAAATTGTAATAACTGCCAAGGTGTACAAACAATAAATACAAATTTGAGTTAGTCTCCTGTATCTTTCAGGTCCTGCTTTTGCAAGTTTGTTTCATACAGCTTAAAGACAAAATATACTTTATACTGTATTTGAAGGCTTTAAGAAAATTTAAGGATGGAGAAATTGTCACATTAAAAAAAAAAGGTGTGTTTTAATAAGGAATTACTCTAAAGATCTATTGAAAATTTACTTTGTGATGGACTGGAGACCTGTCCAGGGTGTCCCCTGCCTTGCACACAGTGATGACTGGACATGGACACCAATGAGCCCCATGACCAGAAAAGGAAGAAGTGAGTAAAGATAGTGGATGGAATTTCTTTTTATTAAAATCTATTGTCAGGTGAAAGATGTTTCCTCTAGTAAAATGTTTTTTTTTTTTTTTTTTTTAAATTAACCTGCAAATAGTTAAAAATATAGACAATAAAGAAGTCACTATCTTTTAATTGTAAGCTTTTCTGCAAATGACAAGAAAAATGGTCTCTCTTACAGTATCTCAGATCTATGTTTCACTGTTTATCTTTAGAAAGAACAAAAGCCAAAAAGCAGAGCAGCATTTGTAAAACTAAATCCTGAACTAATTCTATTAAAGGTAAAATGTATTTTTTTTATAATGTCCTGATCATAAAACTTTTAAAATTTAAAAGCACATACAGTATTTGCTTTTGACTGAATGTAAACTAATGTTTCAGCTGCACATCTCAAGTTTTGATTATGAAAGTTATTTAATTACAGTGCACACCAAATGAAAAACTTTTTCTGCATTTTATCTGCTTATATATACAGTATACTCATATACTATTCTATTTATTTTTTAAACATCATCTGATAGAATAACTTCATACAGTGAAACTTTAAATGTTGTGACTTGTGGCATTTAAACTTATTGCTCCAGAAGCTACAGTATCTTGGGATGTACTCGGTTCTTACACATATTTTCTAAACATGATCTACATTACAGGAGTTGTACTAAATATAATAAAAGCATCCTTGTTAGATTTTTAAGGAGAAACACAAACAAAATCCAATTCCGTTTATTTGTATAGTGCCAAGTTACAACAGAAGTCATCTCAGGGCACTGAACAGAAACATTTATATAAGGTTGTCCCCGAGTTACGAACGAGATCCGTTCCTACGGCGCGTTCGTAACTCGATTTGCCGTAAGTCGGAGCGCC
>JARVLU010001462.1:13964073-13974445 GCA_031762415.1 Simpsonichthys santanae
ATATATACATTATTATTTACTCATTAAGGAGAAAATACTTCTCCATGGGCTGATTGTATACTGTATATATATTTTCATATAAAGTCATTTATTTGTATCTGGTATTCATTTATTACAGTCACAGTTGCTTTTAGTTCATGTGCCGTGTTGTCAAGCTGCTGTTGTTATCCTGCTCTGCCGTAAGCAGGATTCTCCAGGTTTTATCATCTCTAACACTCCTCTCCTGATTTGCATACATATGAGCCTCTGTATTACTAGTGCAAACACTTATACAACAGCACAGTACAGGCTTTTTTATATGCGAATGCATTTTTTTTTACTAATCAATGCCAAGATTTTTCATATATATGCTTACAAATTGTAGACCAACAGAAACACACCTAATGTACAAAATGGAGAAAAGAAAGAATGTTGTTTAACAATGGGGGGTATTGAGTTCATTATAGGTTGTGCAAAAGTTAAATACTAGTTAACTAATGAAAAGGGGAAAGGCCTTTGGAGTCTCTGTAACAATTTAACTATCCCATTTGATATAGTTTCAAAATGATAAACCATTAGTGACATATTACTCTAAAGCATGAAGTTCTAATTTGTGTTGTGTGCGGTTTATGACATGTATTAACCTAAAATAACAGCACAGTGCTCCTCTATTGATCTAAAAAAGGTAAGTTGACAAATTAGCTACTTTTAGGCAATTTTGTATAGTTAAAAACAGCTTAATGTGTTAAAGAAATCAGCTTTGTTAAAAACATCTATCCATCCATTTTGCCACCTGTTTGTGGTCGAGTCATAGTGGGAGTGGTGGAGGGGGGTGAGGGAAGCGTTGGCACGAAGGTTGGAGAAGGCAAGCCTGTGATCGAGGGGTTGCCTGTTTGAACCCCCCTGAACATAACGTCAAATCATGCTCTGGATTCTACTTTCACTGGGATCTTCCTGGAAAACCTCCAAAGGGAGTCAACCAGGAGCCATCAGAGGCACAAACTGCCCCAGCTGACTTCTTTTGCTGTAAAGGAGCAGCAGCGCCACTCTAAACCTATCTCTAATGGCACTTTGCCACTGTCTCAACTCTCATCGGTTCCACAGTAAGGGCCTGCCCATTGCCAATACCTACACCCACTCAGCCTGGTTCTTGGGACCACCTTGTTCCTGGCTCCAACCGAAATGCTCTGATGTGACGATTTTGATGTAATCAGAGAGCAGCCGTTAATTGGCCAGTCTACATCGCGGGATGACCTACCCAGCAAAACTGCAGATTACATCTGAACCTCCACTTCCTCTCTAATCTTGTTGAGTGCGTCTTGTTTTTGCTCATTTCTGGTATGGAAGCTCTGAACATACAGTAGTACCGTGGTACAGACCTTCCCAACTTTACTGGCCGATGTCAGGAAGAAATTTGCACATTTTACAGAAAGATATCAGAGATGATGGCGCATCATTTCTACATCTAGACGTATAAGCAGTGTCAGGATAAGCTAAAGAATTTGAAGTCCGATTAGGGTGATTAAGGACAGCAATGGGTGGAGTGGTCTGAACACAATGACCTGTTATGTTACCGCCTACTTTGCATTGACAATCCAAACCACAGGGCAGGAAAACGGGTCACAGTGGCAGATCACCCACACCTGAGAAGTACTGATAAGATGAAAGCTGAGTGGAGTCACACTTATCAATGGCAAAGCAGCTTAAGGTGCACCACCCTGCAGAGGAAGCTTATTTCAGCTGCTTGTATCCAGGGTCTTGTTATTTCAGTCATAAACTCCACCTCATGGCTATAGATGTGGGTTGGAGTGTAGATGACGCATAAGTTAGTCTTACAGCTCAGCTCCTTCTTCACCAAAACAGACCAGACTAACACACTCATTACTGTGGGCATATGTAAAAAACGTTTAATAATAATAATAATAATAATAATAATGTGCTATGTATTGTCATCATTGTATGTTCCTATACAATGGCGAAATTGCTTTTAACCCATCCACCACCAGATGGAGCAGTGGGCAGCCATGGAAAGTGCCCAGGGAGCAACTGGGGATAAGGTGTCCTGCTCAGAGACACCACGAGATGTGCAATTCGGGTCTTGAGTCGGCTGCCCTGCCCTGACACCATCTCGGACCCCTGTACTGATAGTCAATGAATTATGAGCTACAATGCATGGCTGTAGTTTTTGAATATCACTTCTACCTCTATGTGATATCCTTTTACTGCTGACATAACAGCTAAATAAATCATTCACAAAAACAAAACTCAGACTAAAATAAATTTGCATTCCAAACATTTGGGTTTAGCACTTTTTTCATCTAGTTTAAGTATTATTTTGCTTTTTCTCTGTAGCTTAAGTAGCACAGATATCTGCTTCCTTTCTGTTGGTTGGATCAGTTTGTGCCTGGCATTACAATATCAAAGGACCTTGATATCCCCATGCTGTCCAAGGCTCCTTTTAGAAAAGAAAAAAAAAAAAAGCATTTTGAGGCAAATATCTTCTAATAAAATGTGAACTATTTAATTTATTAGGAAAAAAATCATTGATGATTAGTTTTTTTTGTTAAAGGTGTTTGCATCCTGCGGATAAACGTTTACAAATCACACATCATATAATTCTATTTGTACATTTCCGTTCTCCTCATCCTCCTCCCTTCAACCCTCAGCGCCTCGATTTCCTCATATTGCGATCAAGAAGCCTGGTGCTTTGCCAGAAGTTGTCGGGCTCACGTCTATTAAATGTCAGGTTATATAACCCTGTGAAAACTCTAGGTGAATTTAACACTGCCTCCTCCTCTGTTCGCAGAGATTTATTTTTCCTTTTAGAAAGTATCAGACCTCCCAGTCTAAATGCACGAATTTTCCCGATTTAGAAGCCATTTGGCTCCAGTTCACTTCTACAGCTCTGCTGTTCGCGCGCTAACACAAAGGATTATTCAGATACTGATTAGCACTTGCATCCAACAGGTCTAGACACATGAAGGTGTATTTCAACAGTGGATGGTGCACTTCCAGATTTAGTTAAATGAGCTGAATTAATCTGCTCTGAAGAGGCCACAGCTGCAGTGTCTCATCTAAGGCCTTTTGATATGTTGATGTCTTTGTGATTGAGCAAACCAACGGAAAGATTCTGCCTGTTCTTGCTCAACACATTGAACTTTTGAAAAATCTAAATTATTCATATTGCTTATCATTTATCATCTCTTTCATCACCTTCCCTTTTTTTTATACTGGACACTTTAACTTCTGTTTCCTTTGCATTTGCACTCATCTCATTGGTTCTTTTGCTTGTACCCTTATTTCAGGGTTTTCAGCTTGTTTGACTACCAGTGCTTTTCACTTGACTACTAAAACAGAATTTAGTTACTGATTGGCAACAGGCTAGGATGAGAATGGACAGGACTGAGAAAAGAATTGTTAAGGCTGTAACCAAAGTTGAGGGACATTTTTAATGAGTCTTTCTAGTGAACTCTAGGTGGTCATCCATGGTTTTGTTTGTGTCAGCTGCAGCCACTTTTGAGAAAAAGAAGTGCTGGCTGTGTTTATCGCTTCTTTCCTACAACTTATTTTTCAATCTCAAAAGAAAAGACATTTAAAATTTAAATCTCATTTTAAAAAGGACCCTTAGATTGGGTTTATAGCCTTCATTATCTGATGATGCAAAACTCTGATTAATCCACATGCTCATGTTTGACAAAATCAGCAATAAGAGCATAATTCTTTGAAGTGTCAGTGCTTTTTTAAGAAATTGGAGAAACAAATCATAGTTTGAGATGTTTTAAAGTTTGTAAGTTCACACATGTAAGAGCTAGAAAACTACACTTCCAATATGTTTTCTATTTCCCAATTTCGGAACCAGCATGGAGATGATCCCTGAGAGGTTCAGTAAAGCTGGCGGACAAAAAAATCCACCAGCTAATTAAAAATGATTGGCATTCATTGGAAATGAAAAGCTTTTTTGATGTGAAAATGGTGAAAGTCTTTTTGTTCAGAAAGCCTATAACGTTGTAAAAACATGTGTTGAGACAAACATTGCCTCCAGTTCTGCGTAACAAGATACATTTCTACCTTTTAAAATGTATGAGTTTGGGACCACAAAGTCTAAACTTCATCGTTTTTCTCACCCAGGAGACAATTTGCTCACTTCAGCAGGTTTGTTTCTTCTTGGCAGAGCTCCTCCACTTTTTATTTTCCTCAGGCGGGTAGTCGCCTGAGGAAAAGATAGTAGATGCAACACCCATCGTATTTTCAAGAGTTACTTTGTTATGAACGTGCTGAATGTAGAATCCTTTATCATCCTGAATGAGGTGGAACACCAACACTTCTCCAATCCACCTGGTGTTGTCTGCTTTAACGGGGACTTCGTACAGAGACATTGTCGTGTTTGAGCAGTTTTAATGACGTGCCCGTCTAATTAATATGCAGCTGTCTCCCACGTTGTGAACACTGTCCTGTTATTGATGTCACCCCTTGATCATTTTTCACAGCTGCTTTCAATATCCTGCTCTTTATACGAGAGTCGGTTTTCATCTTTTATGTGTCAGCATTTGTGTGTGTTTTGTATGTGCAAATATAGACAGTGCAAATACATATGCTTGTTTCATCTGTGTCTTTGTGTTCATGCATTATATAAATTCACATATAAATGTGCATGCACGTGTGCATTCATTGCTTTGTGTGGGTGTGTGTGTTTTTTAAAATTATTTCTCTTTTACCACCATGTGTGCTCTTGTTTGTGTCATCCTTACTGATTATGAGCCCTCTGTTGTCTGTCAGACCACTGAGGCTGTCTCCTTTGATTGCATTGATTTAGTACCGGTGCACGCTGTAATGAAAGATGAAAAATGAACAGCATGGTCTGAGTGTGAGGTAATTGGTCTGCACCTAGTTTCCCACTGGCTTACCAAAGTGGCTAGGTGAGGAAGATGGAAGAAATCTTGGGAGCGTGAGGTGAATTTCACATGAGCTCTACTCTGTGCCAATAAGCGAATTGCTGTGTCTGCTTGTATTTGGATGCTAGACAACATGTACAACTCCAGGGTGATGTTCTTGATTAATTTGTGATGTCGGCCACAAAATTACCAGTTAAAATCCAATTATACTTACAAGCCTGGTCTTAACGCTCATGGTGTTATAACTGAATTCAGATCTGCAAAAAAGTTGAACTCTTTGGCTGAATCCCATTTTCCAGTGCCACCTCTCCCCTTATCCTTTTGTGCCTCTTTAGACTTTAATTTGAAGTCCATCCATCCATCCATCCATCCATCCATCCATCCATCCATCCATCCATCCATCCATCCATCCATCCATCCATCCATCTATCCATCCATCCATCCATCCTTTCATCCATTATCTTTACCCACTTCTTCCTTTTCAAGTCACATGAGGTAATGGTTAACAAATTTTAAAACTAAATGGAACACCATTTTCAGTTATGGATACTCCATCTGCAATTCCTTTTATGCAAACAAACATATTTTATTTCTTTGGTTCCAATAGGCCATGCTATGTTCACTCTTTTGTAAATACATGTATACCGTACTGGCATGATGTCAAAGTCTTTTCCTATGTTTATTTAGGAAGGTTGACGAAAATACCAAATGTAATGCCCTGAAATACATCAAAGTACTGGTAGACTCTACAGTTAATGCTGTGAATGAAATGTGTTAATAAAGGAAATACTTAGTTTGGGAGATTACTTGATAGTGTTTGTATATTTTAGTTTTCAACTTGCCCCTGAAAAGATTAATTTGAAAGCTCAAATTGCCTTACCCCCATGCCTCCAAATGTCCCACTCCTTCATTAACATGTATTTGACTTTAGCGTCATTATCAATTTGAATCATGCTGATCATTTTAATAGTGAACTACTTACATAAGAATGAATCAATGGCAAAATGTAAGTGCACATCTGATCCTCATTTGTAACTTAACCCTTTAACTACTGTATTTAGTTTTGCCTCCGTAATGTCATGAGTCAATTTCACACAAACTTTATGTGAATCACAACTGGTCTCACATTTGAGTCAAACTGGTGTACAGAGGAGTTCATGGTCAACTCATGATATCCAGCTTCTGGTGGTCGAACAAGCCCAAATCATCAACCTTCCACTGCTATGCTTGAAATCTGGCACCATGCGTTTGTGCTGATACGCTGTGTTTTCCCCATCGTATGTGGCATCCTGCACTGCGGCTCAACATCTCCGCTTTGGTTTTCTTTCTTGGTATTCCAAAGAACATTTTACCAAATGTACAAACCATACTGTCCTCTTTTTCAATCAAATAAGACCCTTTCTTCTGGTTACTCTTACAAACAAGTCACATCTGTTTGGTTTATTTAAATTAATCCAACTTGGGGCTTTCAGGGATTTTTTTTTTTTTTTTTTAACCCCATTTTCATGTTGTCTGACCTCAAGTTTAACTTGATATCTACTCCTGAAAAGACTGGTGACTGTCTTGCATGCTTAATAATTCAACATAATCTTTCTAATTGTACAATATACTGTATTTAAAAATGTAACACTTCATTTTTCGACAGGCAGTAACTATTATTTTATTTAAATCTTCGCTGGTGTCTTTTCTCATTGAGGTAAATCATGTGAACGCTCAAGAGCAGCGAACTGTACTCACACTTATTGATCAAGTGCATTTGATCAGCCATGCCTTCTTAATTTTCATGGAAGCAGCAATCATCATGCCACAAGCCCTTTTTACATTTAATCTTGTTAATACGCAGTGTAACACATTCTGTTGTTTTTCAGGCTGTACTCACCTCTCATGTTCTAAGAGTTAAAGCTCTAGGGTTGAAGCTAGTTCTTCGATGTGATTTACATCACATAAAACAAATAATGTTTGCTTTGCAGAGTCATTTTGCTGCATGTGCCATATGTTTAATGTGCACCTTTATGTGTTAGCAAAGAGACTGTTGGAAGAATGGGTCTAGAGCAGGTGGTTAGCGTGAATGTAGTGACTGATTACTCTCACAAGCTGCATTAAGCTGGCTGTCTCTTGTTAGGTTCAACCAACAATGGGCCCTTTGCTCACAGTTAAATGAAGTAAATGGTTTTGTTTGGAATGGAAATAATAAGTTGAAAGTATAATTTTTCTCAAACGTGCATGTGATTAAACATTAAAGCTTGATACATTGGTAACACATACCTGCTAGATGTTTTATACAAAGTGTGTTTATTTCACCCATAGATTCATTTGTAACAATTTCAGACATTCATTACATGTTTGTTTTAGCAAATTATGGTAATATCATTCCAAATTTTTCTTCTGCAGATTTGTGTGTCAGAACCAGCTGTTTTATGTCCTGTCTGTCTTCTTAGCAGTTTTTAGGGAGTGTCTGGATGTTGACCTGGGGTGGACGGAATAGAGCAGGTGTTTTAAAGAGATCACAGTCTCGACTGCCCCTCATGGCTGTAGTTGGATGCTTTTTTTCTGGAGCAGCTGTCAAGTTGCAAGGGACTGAAATGATAGTTTACAAATACATCAATAAAATGATCCAAGTTTTATTTTTTCCTCTTTCAAGTTTCCTTTGTTTTCAAGTTATTTATAGTGCTTTTTTAAAGCCCACACTATTCACACTGTTATTTTTAATTTCTCAGTAGCTTGAATGTTTGCACACTCTTTTTTTTTTCTTCAGCAAGCAAAGAAGTATTATTTCTGTAGTCTCCAAGGCACACAAGTTTGGCAACGTGCAACAGTTATTCCCACATATTGTGTAAACAAGGAAACAGCAAATTCACAGGAAAATCATCACACATCCCACACAACACAAGACACACATGCACAACTCCACAAAAATACAATTGCGCACGTGTCAGACACAAGTGGTTTCCTTTTCCATTGTTCTGTTCACAGGTACAAAATACTAATTGTCTCGCACTAATATTTGTAATAAAAACTGTCGTCATTAGAAGGCAGTGGAATTTTAATTTGCTATTAGCATTTTAAGAATAAAAAATAAATAAATCCTGGACGAGGATCTCTCTGTCCCCGTCTGTATCATATTCAGTTATATAATCTGCAGTAGCATCCTATAGTTTGACTCTGGAATATTGGGATCCTTCAGTTTTTTTAAGGTGTTTTTCGCGAGCGTCCTGTTTCTTTTGATTCATACACCTTTTATACAATGGACCAGAAGATCTCAACCTGTTTTCCTGAAAGCCTCCTCTCTTGTATCTAGAAACAAATTGCACAACTGCAATTTTTTTTAATCAAAACAATTATCATTTTATGACACATGAATGTGACACATTTGTGTTATTTTATTACTTTATCTTGAGCCCACTAACTTGCAGACACAGAATAGGTTTGCTGATATATATACAGTATATATATATATTTTTTTTTTATTTTTTACAATGCTCTCACAGGACCTTGTCATATCTAGACCATTGCTTTTAAAGCACATAACATTTTTATCCCTGAGTCTTTGACAAATATGTTCCGTTTGTTTCTGTGACAACAACAGGCAGCTAACCTGGAGATGAACTCTTCCAGCAGTGCTGCCGAAGGAGCACGGCATACACAAGGATGCAGAGAATATTTGTAATCAAACTTTTTTTTTTTTAATGGTTTCTGCATAAATGACTTTTATATGACTGTTTGCCTTCATTGTTCTTGCTTTGAGTTTTGATTTCAGGTCTCGGGACTGTTATATAAAAATTACCAGTTTTCAAGCTGAAAATTCTTCTTTGTGACATTTAACCACACACACTTTCAAAAGCTGACGGGTCGGTGGGATTGTATGGCTGCTGAATTCATCTGGGCTCAGATTTAGAGCATTTTTTTTTAGTGTCCATGTATTCATTTTCTTACATGCTTGTACCTGTTCAGTGTCACTGGAAGCTGGTTTATCTACCCAGGTGCCACTGGACAAGAGGTTGGGCACACAATAGACATTGCAGTGACTAAATAAAAGATCAATACCACAATTTGCACTTTCATTTAATATATAAATGGCATGCATGTTTTTGAACTGTAAGAGACAAGCAGAGTATGTACAGAAAAAACCCTTGTGCACAAGGAGAACATTTAAACACACAGAAATGCCCCAGTCAGAAGTCAAACCTGCAACCCTCTTAATGGAAGCTCCACCATGAAGCCTCATTTTGTACTTGTTTAAAAGGGTGCCACAGGACTGGGCTTCAACTTTTTTGACGTTATTCTAGAATAGTTTAACTAAGAAGTTTATGATTAAGAAAGCATTAGCCATCATGAGACAGTTCCACTTTAGTACCCGCTTTGTGTTTTGAAAGGCCTCAGCGGTGCTGTTCTCTGAAGAATGAGATGTTTATCATCTGAGTATTCAGACTTTCTGTATATGTTTATGTACGTCTGTCTCATGTTACATTGGAAGGGTGAAAGTGATTTGAGAACCAGAGCTACTTAATCTTATCTTGACAGAAAGCTTATCTCAAGCTGGAGAAGAGGAGTAGAGCACAGGAGGAAGAATTCAAAGCAGAATGAGGAGCCAGATGCTGCTTAGAATTCCTAACTTGCTTCTGCTGAGTGAGGATTGAGATACAATGCAATTCAAACAACGAGATTTTGGAACTATTTCCCCACTTCTCCTTAAAATCATCTACTACTATACTTCTGTATACCAGGACACCCTGGTCCCCAGTCCATCAGAGGGCCACAAAGAAACAAATGAGACAAACACCTCTCACTCACCCCAATTTAGAGTTACTAATCAGCCTAACATGCATGTTTTTGGTCTGTGGGGGAAATCTGAGTATCTGGAGAAAACTCACGTATGCATGGAGAGAACATGCAAACTCCACCCAGAAAGGGTGGAGTTTCCGGCTGGGATTTGATCTGGCAACCTTTTCGCTGAGAGGCAACAGCTCTACCATCTTAGCCACCCACATAGAGTAAAGGAACCATAAATGTAAATAAGGGATTTTCCTGAATGTCCCAACAGAAAAAAACAATAAATAAATACTGACAGTTTGCCATGTAATCAAATATCCAGCCAAAAAAACAAAAAAACAGGACAAACATTCAAATTTATAAAGGGTGAGGAGATTAATGATGGAAGATCCAACAAAAGTCTGTTGATTTTCACGTCAGCAAGATGCTCTGCATTAGACCATTCTCCTAAGCTGCTGACCTGTGTGCTTTGGCATGATGCAGCAAAAAAAAAAAAAAAAATCATCTCACTCTCAGCCATGCAATGGACTAGAAAGGATGCAGAGACTTTAGACATTTCACTTTTTATACACGTACCACATATAATATTTTAAAAATATAATCACTTTTTATGGCATAAAGTTCAGAAAGTGGCATTTTATGTTCATTGAAATATGAATGCACCTTAATAATAATAATAATACTACTGTAATAATAATAATAATAATAATAATAATAATTATATATATATA
>JARVLU010001462.1:14001555-14023318 GCA_031762415.1 Simpsonichthys santanae
CTGTATATATATATATATATACTGTATATAATTTATTTCTGAGTTTATTTCTGAATTTACGCTCATTTTCTTCATTTATCTTCCAGCCTGAATGGGCTGCTGATAAGTCATGACATCTCATAAGTGTTGAGCAGAATGAGGGGCATCAGCCTTCAAAGCAAGGTTTTAGATTATGCATTTACAACAGCGTGCACTTTTTAACGTAGCTAAACACATAATTATAAAACGTGAACTGATGGAGTTCTTCGCCCAACTTCTATTTATACAAAGTGTGTCTATGTATTTTTTCTACAGTACATGTAAATACAAAGTAAACAGCTGCTTTTAAAAGAACACTGAAATCTTTTGAGCTTCTGGGTTGTAAACAGTCCATATCTAATCTGTTTCAGATAGCCTTTTGGATGACCTAAGTTTGAAAAAGAAGATAAGAGAGGATAAGATAGGGGAACTTTCTTGTCTATCACATTTAGATAGAGGTGGCAACTTCTGGCACATAAATAGAGCATAAGACCACTTTAAGGAGTTCACAGTACATACAAACCTAAATGTATTGTAAAACTGTATTGCTAAATTGACAATAAAAATACAATATTAAATAAACACAAGTGAAATAATGTGCATAATACATAAAAAGGGTATAACACCTAAAAAACACTAAAGCATCACCAAGAGACAATGATAATCAGGACTGTATGTGGCAATTTTAGAAAGTCCCTGTTTAGATGTCCCAGCAGAGGGAACACGTTTTTTTCTACCCATTCTTCTTTGTTTAAAGGGGGGCATTTGTTTCCTGACAGATTGCAGTAGCTTAAAGAATGGTTGCAGAGGTTGGGTTAAGTCATTGTTCACCCAAAAAGCCCATTTTTTCATAGAAAGTTTATAGGACGATGGCTCAGTGGTTAGCAATGTTGCTTCACAGCAAGAAGATCCTGGGTTCAATCCCCATTTGGACCCGGAGTCTTTCTGTGTGGAGTTTGCATGTTCCTCTTGTGCTTGCATGGTTTTTCTCCGGGTACTCCGGTTTCCTCCCACGGACTAAAAAACAAGCATGTTAGGCTGCCTTCAGGCCCAGGCCTCCCTTGCAAAAGATCATCTGTTATATCAATGGGATTTTCCTTGTTTAATAAATGTTAATAAATAATAAATAAATAATGAATAAATAAATTATTGGTTGCAAAATAGAGTTTAATTTTAAAAGTCATCTGAAAACAACTCCCATCTGAAATATGTTATAGCATTTTTCATTACACAGTAATTTACATACATTTTTTTTAGTCATTTAAAAACATTAATAGTGATATCGACTTATCCTGTTCCGTCTGGGGCACTCTGCAGAAATACTGGTATACAAGGTTATAAAACTGCAAAACCCATAAAAAATAGATAAATAAAAATGAGATTGGAGTCAGGGTTAGGACTTGGAGTTAGGGCTAACCCTAACCCGAAACTTAATTTCTCCAACCTGATGGCAGGGAAGACAATTACAGTACAATTTATAACCTTTCCAAACAACCCTACTTAAGGAAATCTTAACTATTCATTTTTATAAGTTTCTCTGTTTTTGTTTAACCTTTAAAAAATATATATATATTTGCTTTAGCTGTCAGCTCAGTTCTTCAACACTCCGAGTCCCCACATTTCCCCCAAAAGGCACATTTCTGCCGTCATTTTTCCTCACAACTCACTTCCTTGAACATCTTGAGCTTGTGGCGGGTGTAGCCGAAGAAGCAGGCTTTCAGAGGTGGTTTGACTTTTGGCAGGAGTTGAGACGCTGCTGACGTATATGTTAAGCAGGATGTGTGCAAGAAGCAATGCTGGATCCTGTTTTTCAGACCGCGCCAACTGGAGCTTTGGCTTTTTAATGCAAAACACACACAGACGCAACCCCAGCGTGCTCACCCCAACCTCGCCTCCAAACACGCTTCAGTCATACAATCTACACGCCCAAACAGATGTGCGCATTCAAAGTCAACCGCACACAACTGGGCTGACACAAGCTCCAACATATTCACACTGAATGACGTTAGATGAAGTGATAAAATACTCTTTTTTTCATGTTGGCCTTTTGCCAAAAGCTGCTGGCGTAAAAACACATAATTCATTGCACTACAGTCAGATAAATGGCATCTGGTTTAACAGGTTCCTTGAAAAAACATGCTTTGGTAGAACCCCTGTTCTTTTTTTTCTTCTTTTTTTTAAATGGCAGTCATGCATTGTGTATTTATTTTACACAAGCACACGTGCAGACAAAAAAAAAATACATGAAACTAAGTTGGTATTTGTTGCGTAGTTTGAAATTTCAGTTTGTTGGCAGGCATGCACATCCTAAAGACAGACGGGTTAGGCTCAGATTAGTAAAAAACAAAACTAATGCACTGAACAGCTGGGGGACTTGTCATGACAAAAGAGGGCTATAATAAGGACAAACACACATCAGTCAAGAAAGGGGGGGGTTTAAGGGGATAAAACTGTCAACGCCTTGCTCTTATTACAGTATACAGTTTATACATGTGCATGCTTTTGTGTGCTTAAATTGTGTTTGTGCAGACCTGTTTGTCTGAATGAAGTCTTAAGAGGATAAATGAGTTTAGCTTGCTGCGTACGACAGACACACCTATTACAGCGTCAGGACATCCCACTGGGTGGAGGGAAGAAAGGAGGGAGGGAAGGGGAGAAAGACAATCTACAGCAAGACAGAGAACAAGAGGGAAACTGAAGAGACACGTTACTGTTTTTTTTTTTTTATTGTTTTTTATTTTTATTTTTATCCCTCCCTTCCTTCTTTCTTGTTTCCCTCCCTGGGAGATTGTGAAAGGGCAGACGAGTGAGACACACACCAAATCTGAGAGACAAAGACGAGAGGATGAAAGCGAACCTGTGAGTGTGTGAGTGACTCTGTGTGCAACATGCTCTGTCATGCTGCTGTGACTGCTGTGGCTGCCTCTCCGAGCGGCGTCACTGGCTTTCAGGAAAAGGAATGTTTGCCAGAGGACTGACTCCCTGAACTGGTTCACCATGTGGATGTGGGACAGTAATTTCCAAACCTTTGCAGGAAGGGATCCCACGGAAAAAAGAGCAGCGGCCGGAGAGCTTAGCTGGTCCTGCCGCCTGCCTGGTGGCACCGACTCAGAAACTGACTTCACACCAGGCTTAGGTCTGCTCACTCACATTTACTGGATGTTTTTGTCTCCTTTTGAAACTCAGTGGATTACATGGTGCTTTTTTATTTGTTTTTGAGAATGCGTTGTAAGGAATACACTAAGGTTTTGTAATCACGCCTTAGGACCAAGAAGCTGGGAGTTCTGAATGTGCACAACACAGCAACGGACGTCACAGTATGGAACATTATATTTTACACTGGGGCCTGCAGATACCTTGGGACAGTATCTAGCCACGATTATTAGCTAAGGGTCTCGAAGGGGCAAAAGTTGACAGAAAGAAAGATCAGCCTTGATACAGCTTCATTATGAAGCCTGGACTTACCCCGAATGTTCCATATGATAAGAACATGATGCACCTCAGTCAGTTTCCGCTCAGAAGGCACTCCTGGATTTGGTGAGTAAGACATGGTGACTTTCTATAGCCTCAAACATAATTAATGCTTGTGAGTTAATTTGAAACAAGAATTTTGTTCATCTGCGAGTTTGCTGTTTTAACGGTATGCTAGGATTCTCCTTTGTGGCTGGCATAGCTCATTGCGTATTTAATTTATACATTTTTATTTATTTTCTTCTCAAGCTCATCTCAGATGTTTTCAGAGATTTTTTTTTTTTTTCCTAAATAGGCCAGACATTTCCTGTCATTTTCTCCCACACTAAACGCTTCAGTTGATCCATAAACTAAAGGGCCGGTCAGAAATGGCAAGTAAAGCACACAGACGTGTTGGAATGATATTGGAAAGCTGGAAAAATCAAAACTAAGATTTCTGTTGCTGTCCTGTGTGGATGCTTTGGGCACATTTTTATGAAAACTGTTGTCTTTAAGCTGAGGTATTAACTGGGAGGGATGCAGGACAGTGATGTCATCTGAGAGGACAGTTGGGACGTGGACAGTGTTTGTATTCCCAACAATGTTTTTCCACTGGCTTGAATTTTTCACGCTACTCTGACAAAGGATTTTTAGTCACGCATTATTGCCTCAAACAAGCTGCTGCTGCTGCTTTCAAACAAAGCTGTGAACTATTTATCCTCAGCTTTACTCTTCTTTTGTAATGAGTTACCTCTCATACTAACACTGGCTACACTTTAACACACATTTTTCATTTCCTTTTTTTAGTCATCAGCAGCTCTGAGTCCTCTGTTTTGTATACAGTACTTTAAAAAAATACAGTAAGACGTGTGTAGTGTGTCATTTTCAGTTGCTTTTTCTCTGTTGCACTGGTACGTAATGAATTTAAAAGCAAAAAAAAAAAAAAAAAAGCAGGAGGTTGCAAAAACATTTTCTTTAGGTTAAATACAGTTAACTTTAAGAAGCTTTTATTTTTTTCTTCAGAAAGAAGGAGACCTGGAGAAGAGAATGATTGTCAGCTGAATTAACGTGGAAAATCAAATGAGCTCCAAGAAAACACCATAAGTGTGTTCCCTTCTCAAATACGCACAAAAACTTGGAGTGCTGGCCTTTCAGTCCAGAAGCAGAACACACGGAAGCTGTTAAATGTCCTAACTTATTTTTAACTAAATTACAATGCTATGTCCTACATTGTCGCTCTAATAAACTGATTAAATTCAGTAAAAAGCAATTTACCGAAGAAGTCAGTTACAGACATTGCAGAATTTGATGGATGTAGCAAATCTAGTTACAGCATTGCAACAATTCATTCCTGTCATAGATGTCAGATTTGAGCATTAGTCTCTGGAAATGAAAGATCAGCCTGCCAAACACCATTTAGACCTCGAGCAGGAGGTTTTTTATTTCTTTCTCTACGCAGAAAATCTGGAACATTTTACTGGTTTAGCCGTATGTGTGAAAGTTCACTAGGAAGATGGGGCTTTCAGGATGCCTTCTATTATTCATTGTGCCTTGATAATGGACTCATCCTCATTCTTTTTGTGTCAGAATAGCCGGAGAAAATAACACTTAACAGAATTGGTTTTTGAAAAAAAGTATTCATATACAGTATGTATTTTTCCACACATGAATATATTTGTTAAACTCTGCTGAAGGGTAAACTAGAACCCATGGGGGTTATGAAGTTCAGATGGCCTCTACAGAGGAACATCTTTCTACTGTTCCTTCAGAAGAAGCTTGTTATTGTTAATATTACGCTCAGAATTATAACTCAGCTAGAATTTATCTGCATATTCAAGCACCTTCAAATGCTTTTGATAAACTATTACAAATACACAGAAACTGAGCAATAAAACAACTTCATATAGTGCATGTTTATGAAAGTAATTTTATTTAATGACATTGACCACTAGGGAATAATGCTTTGACGCTCTGCAGAAAACACTGGGAATTGGCTGTTCTTTTATTATACTCAAAGGGTTTTAATAACTATGACATAAACTCTACTGTGCAAACTGGAATATGTGAGTATTAAATTATTAAATGTAAGAAAAGGACAAAATTATTAAAGGATTAAGTAGTTTAAAATCTCTAAAATAAGTGCTTTTTTTCATTTTTAGTGGATTCTAGATTCAGCATTTTGAATTATATGTACAGTATTTTGAACTGTCAGCAACAAAAGAATAAACTTTTTTCCCTGGATTATCAGCAATATAAATTTGACAGTATTGTGTGATTACAAAAATATATATATATTTTTTTTCTTGAAAATGCTAAAATGAGAATTGACTTCTTTAAAAAGCCTACCATTTTTTGCACGCTGCTGATTTGTTTAATTTTCATTTATAATAAAACACGAAGCAGCAGTGTTTGGGGCCTCCTTACTAAAATGTGTCATTCAGAATTTTACAATAGTGGCAGTGAGTTGTGTGTGGGGGGTGATTATTTGTTAATAAAGAAATCTGGGTATCATCTGCATAAAAATGACGTGATGAACCTTATTGATGCTAACACCACAGATTTATTACATTGCTTCCATCTGCATGTTTATTCTAAACGTTTGGAGGCTTCTCAAAGCTTTAGCCTACATTCTGACTTTAGATGTCGCCTCCAGCCTCACAGATAATAAACTGAGACGTACAATTGACTAAACTTCATTAACCACAAGCCAGACAGGAGATGAAAAGTGTTTGTAATAATCCAATTAGGTGAATACAGTGCCTCAGAGAGCAGGGCGATGGAAAAGTCTTGTCTATATTTGGAACATTAAATGCTTTACTGCATGGAACCTCTCATTTCTTATCCTGTACTATAATGTTGTGTGGCGTCTGTGGGTAAGAAATTACTTAAATGTGAAATTTTCAGCATATCCCTTACCAAGAGTTTCATGCAAAGTGTTAAACAACATCGGATCCCATTCTCTGGATTCAGTCCAGAGACATGTGGAGCTGTCATTTTATTTCTTTCAGGCTGCTCCTGCTGCACAATATCATCAGTTCAAGCAGTGATGGGTCCATCTGAGTCAAACTTTAAATTGCTTTCTGTTACTCCGAGTCACAACGTTGTAACCGAGGCAGAGACTCTAAAATGTGCTTCTTTGGAAACAGCAGAGACTTGCTGTCAGACTTTCAGAGATGCAGTCATCAGTCAGTGTTGTCCCAGAGAACCACCGTCATTTGTTGTGCATGTGTGCATGTGTGTGTGTGTGTGTGTTGGTATGAGATACAGATTGACTTCTCCCTTCCAGCATCAATCTGTGTCAGCCTGCTGTGCAGGATGGTGCTGACTTGCACCGTCTTTCTTATTAAGGGTACTACCCATTCACTCCACCTGAAAAGGCCACACAGTCTAACACTTTTTTCCACTCAACACTTGTTCTCACACTTCCACTTCTCACATAAACTGTGCTGCTTCAGGGGATGTTCACAATGAATGAAACGATTGATGCCATCACCAGGCCTGTACATGTTTTCAAAAAAATAAGACTGTTTCTGGACTTAGCTGCACAAATCACACTGAGAAATATGGCAAAATGAACAAATTACATTGTGGCATAATTGCTGAGGTGTTGTTGATTTGGGCAACAGTGTATGCAAGCAGTATGGGTCACAATATTTGAGGGTTCTGAAGAGGAGAAGATTTTATTTAAACCACACGCCAACATGTGCATGTGAAAGCTTGATGTTTTGTATTTATATAAAAAGAAAATTACATTTGTGTATAAATTTAAACATGTTACATATGTAACATTTAAACTATGAAAGTTTTAAGTAGAGCCTGACCAATATGGAAATTTTGGTTATCGCTGATACCGATATTGGGAGGGAAAGGCGACCGCCCATAACCAATATGGTGGCTCAGCTTTGTCCTCCCTCAAGAATTTAAGAAAACAGCGAGTGGAGCAGGCTTGTTTATTTAGCGTGGCTATTAGCAACCATGAAGCTAACAGCTATACCTAGTCCCACATTAGCTTTACAAGTGATGCACTGGTCATTAAAACAGTCATCCTAACATGTGTTCACATTTTCTATCCTCCGCTATTCACCATAAAGTTATCGTGAATTACAAAAATATATATTAAACAAAGAAACACTCTTCGCTAATCATTGTTGAAACAGTCAGTCATGTTTGGTGAAGGCCTAATTAGTATTGACCGCAGCAGCATTTTTTTTTCTTTGCAGAGAAGTTAAGATGTCAGACAAACAATGCATTTCATTGAGGATGACAAAGATAACATTACTAACACTGATATTACCTCTACATTAGATTTATTGTTCTGGATAAAGTTTTACAAGGCAATAGCCTATGCTAGGTTATCTAAACATTAGCTTGCTAATTTGAGAGGCACATAGCTAATGACAAGCAGGTTGGAGGATTGAAGAGATTTTATTATTGTTGATTTGTTTTACAGATCAGTTAAAATAAACTTACTATGCTCTGTTCATCCAAATACGCTACATAGTATTGCTCTCTGCTTCATCTATGATGAATCTGAAAGTGAAACTTAAGTGAATGGCCATGACTTGAAAGTAGTCTTTATGCACCCTCTGCTGGATACATTGTACAATTACAGCTGGGTACCAGCATCTTAGGGGTGAAAATTAGAAGTGCTTATCAGCAAATACCATAATGGGACAATTCCAATAGATCCCAAAATGTCTATATTGGCCTAAAATATTGGCCCTACCGATATATTGTTTGGGCTCTGGTTTTAATGCAGTTAGTTAAATTTACATTCAATCCATCCATCCATTATCTTTTACCTGCTTCTTCCATTTTGGGTCACGGAGGTCGCCGGTGCCCATGTCCAGCAATCACTGTGCAAGGGGTGGGGTGCACCCTGGACAGGTTGCAAGTCCATCACAGGGACACATAGAGACAAACGAGACAAACAAACAGTCACTCTCTCATTCACACCTAGGGCCAATTTAGAGTTTCCAGTCAGCCTAACATGCATGTTTTTGGTCTGTGGGAGGAAACCAGAGTACCTGGAGAAAACCCACGCATGCACAGAGAGAACATGCAAACTCCACCCAGAAAGGCCCCCGGACCCAGATTTGAACCGGGGACCTGCTTGCTGAGAGGCAGCAGCTCTTTGCGCCACCGTGCTGCCCAGTCAGTTATTTTATTTATTTATTTGATTATCTTTTTTTTTTCCCCCTCTGTACACTTCACATCATCTAGACAAGGGGTCTGCAGCCTTTTTTCTTTGAGATCCACTTTCACAATCTGCAAATTGCCAATAGCTACTCATGTTTTGTAAAATTTAATTTATAACCTATTTTCACCCAAACCATTGGAATAAGCTGGTTTTGTCTGAACATTTTCAAAACTTTGGTATCCTAAATTCAATTCAACAATAAAACATTACAAAAACGTTGCATTTACATGAATATGCATTTAGACCTTTCAGAACGGGCAGCTATCACAGTTTAAAATGAACGTTTTCATCCTTTATTAATCTTGTGCAACGTTTACAGTGGAAAAGTAGATGAAGTGACACTGATCCTTTCAAAAGGTTGTTGCTGTGTTCATCTAGCTTTGAGTTCATCCACTGTCAAACTGCATTGTCTGTAATGGCTGTTGTTACCCTGGCTTTTCCTAGCCATTGCTGTATTAAATTAAATAAGAAGTTGCTTGAAGCGTATCCGACAGTCCTCACTGATATACTCTCTTTTTGTTACGTGCTATTTTTAAGACGAAAGCTGCACTGTTTCAACTTCGTTCTGTTGTAGGTAATCTGTCTGCCAAATGATCAGTTTATCTTTTCACGCCTAATTTTCGCACCTAATGGTTGTTCCCTTCCGTTGGTCTGTTTCTGTCTGAGCATTGAGTCAACCGGCACTGGCGGGCCTAATCTTCACTTCTTTCCCAACCTTCCAGTTGCTTCATCGTCCAATTTGTCAGTCACACGTCTTTGCTCGTGGATTTGTCTTATTCTGCCACTTATTTACAGTTCATTCCCACCCCCTCTTTTCCTTTGTACTTGCTTACAGGAACACCTCGTGTGTTATGTGAAGATGAGATGCAGTGCAGAGAGAGTAATCTATGGAGGATGTGTTGTCGGTGCATCATAGCGGAGCAGCAAAACGCAATTTGGCAGATAACAACAGGCCAGCACATGCATTATTATGATTAGAGGAGTGATTGAACGTACTAGATTTTATTTGTCACCCAGATAAATAAAAGGACTCAACTATTGAGCTTTTTTTTTTTTTGTCAGACAAATTGAAAAAAAAAAGGGCTGTTTTTGGTGTTTAGAAATAATTTCAAAATCAACAAATCTCACTTGTGCTTTTGCTGTATTTATTTGGTCTATAATGGGGAAAACGTGACAATTGTTGTTTCAGCTGTGATTTTTATCAAGAGCAGGCTTTAACTCTCCCTGCTGGATGGAATGGCTGTTTTCTACACCCAGGAATGCAATTCCCACTTTTTTTTTTAACATCTTGTGTCAGCAGCTAATTCACACGGTAGTTACATAACCATCTTATGCATGTGCATTGAATACAAGGATCTCAGTTCCCCACAAAGACCACGAGGCAGCTTTGACATCACATTCATTTTAAATATCCATTTCAGTTCAATCTCAGCTGTAGCTGCCTCTGTTCGCACAGCAGCTGCCAGGTTGGGGATTCAATCTTGTGCTTATCTGCAGCACTAAGGCAAAAAGATGGACGGATCAATGAGAACACAACGTGGCAGTCAGACATACTGAAGGCAGAGGGGAAGATGCTGCTGCTTCTGTTAAGCGCCTTACAAATTAAAAGCAGACATGCAATAGTTTAATGTAAAATTAAAACCTCGTAATCAACATGAATTGTGCTTGTGCTTTAGTGCTTATACATAAAGAGAATAAAAACATGTTTATATGTTGTAAAAGCTGAGAAACAAATGTGTTTAAACCATCAGGGATAACAGTTTCCTAACATTCCAGTGTGATGATTTCAAATAAAAAAAAAAATAAGTAATGTAATATTTTTCCAGTGTACGTCATTGTGTTGGCCAAGTCTGAATTTTTTCAACACGTACACTTTATTCAGACCCCAGATACTTTCCTGTAAGAACAAGGAAGTAGTGTTTCAAGGAAAACACAACAGAGGCCTAGCCCTGGGGGTTTTTATTAGGATAAACTTTGTCTGAAAAGTTAATGCGTCACTGCCTGCTCTCTGTCAGACGGCAGCGGAGAGGGGTGGGGTTTGTCTCGCTTCGATTTCTTTGCAGCTGCATTCACTTCACTGTTAACAGGTAACCGCTGCTCAGTTTCAATTTCCAGCCTGGTGTTGACTTATCCAAGGGAAATCACTCTGAGGAGGTTTCATATTTTCTCGACTCTCTGTTTATTCATTCCTTGTTCTGCCAGCGGTTTGGGTTACAAACACAACACACACACACACAGCGTCAACGTGCTAAACGTGAGGGGAATTACCTCTTATTAGCGGAAAAATTGTGGCAATGCGGTTCATTTCACGAGGGAACTGCTTTTGACGAAGGTGGTGATTAGGATTGCCATGATGACGGCAGTGCGTATGAGGAGGCATAGAAAAAGATTAGAAAAGCTTAGGCTGGTAGAGGGTGTCCCCCACATACACACGCATACCTCACGAGATTTGGAAATATTAGGGAATTATGCAGGCTTATCATTCCATCTAATGCCAGCTAAGAAACTTGTGAAAGCAAAAGAAAGCATCCGACTTCTGTAGCCGTTGGCAAAGAGACTGCTGGATTAGAAGACTACACAAAACCTTGAACACTTGGATTTTTATTGTGATTGTGTCTGCTCCTCTCCTTTGTTTAATTTTATTCGTGCATTGCGTTGGACTTCCCGTCAAACGCTACACATTCAGTTTCTTGTAACGAATGTTTAGTCTGCATATTCCACCTTCCTTTGAGAGAACTGTTATTGTTATGAATGCTCTTGTTTGCTGCTTCCGCAGTAGAAACTCCCACTTACACGGCCCTAGCTGTTACTCTTCCCATCCATCCGGTAAGACAGACTCTCACAATGCAGGGTGTGAAAAATAAAACCCTCAGCAGGACATGAATCAACAGTAATTTGTGACAACACTCAACTCCTACACTTATCCACTTTTTTTTGGCACCTGTGAACTACATTTAAACCCTTTTTGCTTCCCCAGAACAGAGATTATATTTGTATTCTCATGCACAGGTTTTGTTTTCTGTCCTTTTCAGTGTTCGATAATTGTATTATTTAAGTCAATAGACTGACCTTTTGCACTGCGTTGAGCTAAGAGAAATTTATCTCTTTCCACTATCCAGCCTCTTTATTTAGTGGCAGCTCTATTATTTAACTTAATTTGCCATGTTTGTCTGCATCACGCTGGCGTGAGACCCTTGAAAGAGCTAAACTAATGACTCTGATGCTAGATCAGATTAGCGATCCTCCTAATTTGCACATACTGTATTGAGAAATTTGTACCTGAAACAAAAATATTCAAAATTGTCACAATTAGTGCAGTGTTTGGTATCTTTAATCAATCTAAATCATCTCAATTTGGCTTACAAATTGAGCTTTACCATCCCACCAACAATATAATTGTACTTGCCGACTCAACTGTGTGTAAATCTCATTAGCTGCCCTGTAAACAGCACGTTAGACCTTGGTGAGCTGCAGTAGACTTGAAAGCTGCTCAGTGATTAATGACTGAATGCAACATCCGTCCATCCATCCATTACCTTTACCTGCCTCTTCCATTACAAATCATGGGGGTCACTTGCGCCCATGTCCAGCCATCACTGTGCAGGAGTGGTGTACACCCTGGACAGGTCACAAGTCCATCACAGGACCACATAGAGACAAAAACCCATTCACACACTCACTCACTCACACATAGGGACAATTTAGTTGATACCAATTAACCCAGCAGGCCTTGTTTTGGCCAGTGGGAAGAAACCAGAATACCCAGAGATAATCCATACATGCACGGGAGAACATACAAATGCCACCAAGAAAGGCCCCAGGTCAGTCGGGAGATAAACCTTCTAACCTTCTTGATGAGAGTCAACGGCTCTAACTGCCGTGCTACAGTGAATGCAACAATGAGGCTAAGTTTATACACAAACATAGTCATTTTAGACCATGTAATAGAGCTTTGATTTACATTAATTGAGATTATATTTAGATTATTTTTAATATACACGTATTGTTTTTGTTTCAATGGAATTAAGAAAACTAGTTGTAAATGTGGTTCTGCATTTAAAAAGTTACAGCACTGAAAAAACAACAACATTGTTTTACACCCTGTTTTTTTAAAGTTGCTTTCTGAAGGTTTGGTTTTAGACTTTGACGGCTTTTTAATAGGTATTTAGTCAGTTCTTGTGCTTGACATTGACAACATATTGTCCAGTGTGTGCTTTAAAAGGGGAAGTGGTCAAATAAAGGGCAAGAGTAGAGTCAGGCCTAAGTAGAACTAAACAGGATCTGAAAATTATGTCTTAAAAAAAAAAAAAAAAAACCCGAGACAGGACTGTATGCCAACTGTTCAGCTAATAACTTTTTTGTAATCACCTCATTGGTGCTAAATATACAATTTTATGTGTCAAACCGTGTTACCGTAAACATTTTTTTTAAACAACTAAAAAAATTGGAAACAAATTGTCCTTATAAGATGGGCGTTTTATAAAAAAAAGTGCCTGAAGATCTCATTGGAGATTTTAATTATTTGCTGAGAGGTATTTATGTGTTGATAACTGAGTTTGGGAACCACAGTTTATGCCCGATTCATAGGTCAAAGTTAAATCCAGAGAAAATCAGGAGATGGTCAAGACCAGTTTTGATGTATTGCAGGAAGGTCTGGCCCAGTAGAAGCAAAAATATGAAGAAAAGAGGCATAACTCAATACTTTTCCACTTCTGTACCTAGAGAACATAACTCTTTGACAATGCACATGTGGAAAAGTCTGACTAATTTGTATATTTAGGCTCTTCAGATCTGTGTTCACAGCTGTCTTTGGCTTTGAAGTAAATTTGGAATTTCAGCTGTCAGGCACAGGACTCTGTAGCCACATCACAGCAAAAACAAAGCAAACAGCAGAGTTTAATGTCAGACATGGCTCAGAGTCCAAATTAAATGTGCTATTTTTGAATTTGAGTGGTACCCTTCACAGATGACCCTTGTTATTTGTGCTTTGCTGCTCAATGGTCCATCAAATAAGGTTAACGATTATCCAATCAACCCTTTCCTTTTACTTTGTCTGTGTGGAGGTTAAAGTTGTTCTCATGAATGCATTTAATGAACTGCATGTAAAGCTAGAGTTTAATTAAGAGAGCTGCTATGACACCAGTGTTTCCTGTGAGTGTACTGAAGAATCCTAATCTGGATTACCTGCTCAGGGTATCCCTTACACTTATGAACATGCGGCTATATGCGGCTTTCACACACTGGACAGTGTAGTGATGTCATCACGGTTTTAATAAGGGATTACCCTGACCTTACCGGGACTACTGCCAAGTTAAACCTATTAACTTTATCATGTGCTTGAGGTGCACTTGAGTTGGAGCTGTGTGCCCCGTCTGTGATATGTGAAAGCCTCTTGAGTCTATGAGTGTCTTCCTGCAATCATCCATCAGTTTATTTCCATGTTAATGTGTCTGTAACAAAAAAAAAGGGCAACCCAAAGCGATGTCTGTGATGTCCTTTAGTAAGCATTTAATTTGTAGTGTAGGAATTGAAGGCGATCAAGCCCTGCATCATGATATAATTACTCAGTATGTGCCCTCAGCATCCACTGGCATCTGGCTCAAAAGGCACATAGAGACATAAAAATCAAACTGGAAATGGATTCATACACAATTTTCCCTGCTGTTTGTTGCCAGTTGGTGCACCAAAAATACACCTATTGCATTAATTGCTAATGATGCAGTCATGTTCGGCTTGTGCTAAAACGAGCTAAAAGCACAAGATACTAAGACTTAGTGTAGATTCTTAGTGTAGACTCAAAGACAACTGGACGTTTAGCTTTTTCTTAAGTCCACAGACTGTTTCACATCAATTTGCCCTTTCTTACATTTTACCAAAACATCTTAAATATTGTTCAGGTTATCAAAGACCTTCAGAAGAGATGCAAGAGAGTGTGATTTGAGTTCAAAAACCCAACAAAAGAGTAGCAGAACCCAGTGTAATCTTGGAATGATGCTCCTTTCAGTTTTGAATGGAAGAACCTGTCAGATGAGAATAGAAAAACGTGTTAAAAATAAGACAATTATTTGTTTTCAATTCAACTTGTTAGGGTGATTGTTTTCTTTAAGTAAATTAAAGTAAGTAAAATACTATGTGTCATCATTGTATGTTCCCGTACAATGGCGAAATTGGTTCTCTGCATTTAACCCATCGCGCCTGCGATACACACAGGTGGAGCAGTGGGCAGCTATGTAAGCATCCAGGGAGCAATTAGGGATTGGATGTCTTGCTCTGCGATAGACATGGCATGCGGGAATGGTTGGGGATCGAACCTGGGACTTTAGGGTCCCAAGTCGGCTGCCCTGCCTGGGCCTGTCATAATACAGGTAGTCCTCGGTTCCCGACCGCCTCGGTTCCCGTTTTTTCACGTTTACGACCACCACTCCAGTGACGTCATCACACCTCACATTGACTTTTTTATGCAGCATTTTATGTTTTTTTTTTTTTTTTTTTTTTTTGGGTATTGTGTTAGCTAACTGCTTGGAAATACAGCAAAACGACGTTTTAACAGGGTATCCGCGGGGTTGTAAAAGGTATTAAAAGGTAGTAAATAAAATTAACACAAATTACGGCCATTAAAAAGTATTAAAAGGTAGTAAATGTCATCTGACGAGGTATTAGTTCTTTTAAAACCTACACAACTATATTTTTCTCGTTCTGTTGGCTAAAAAAATGTCTGTGAATTTATTTATCTTTTCTAATTTTATGTCCGAGTAGGACCTAAGCTGAAACAATGACGTCATATCGTTGGTCAGCGTGCGTTCGCACCTACAGCTAGTGTGCTTTATCAAAGAACAACCACCTGAGCAACATGATGATTCGTTATAATCATCTATTTAAACACAATGCTGACGGTGTGCTCACAGCTGTTGAGACCAGCTTGCTGTTTTACTGCGGGGAAGTTTTCAGATCTGACAGCTCTGCTTGAGAGTGTATCTGCATACAGAGTACTAATTGATATCCAATCGCAATAAAGTCTTAGGATGCACATTTGACTGGAGGGTGTGAATGCTCTCAATCAGAGCTGTCCGCTATCAGTTAAATCTCCCATGACAGAATTCAGTTCCTGGTCTGAACAGGGCCATGTAATGTAGTTGTGCAAGTAGTTTATCACTGTTGGTTGAATCACTTCCCTTTCTTTTCTGCTTAGCCCTCTAGTAACGGACAGCTTCGAGTGTCTAATGGGCTGCTTGTTTATGGAAAAAATATAATCACAATTTTATGGTTATTGAAACCAGTTAGTAAGGACAATTGCTCTGGGACTTTATAAACACCTTGCATTTATTGCATTAAAAGCAAACAGTGCCTTGTATGTGATTTATTTTCTTCATCCTGTTAAACTTAATAAACACTGAAAAATAGTAATTCAAATGTTGACTACTGTATTGAATACAGAACAAAAATATATTTATGTAAAGCAGAAAAATATATACGTATATACTTTTGAGTTCATTACTTTATTTTTGTGATTGTTAAAAGTAGAAATCAATATACCGGTAGATATATAATTTTGATCATAGACCATATTTCAATGGACCGTATAACATAGACCATATGTTTGTGGTCAGAGTTCAGAGTTTATATGATTAGATTGCTTTATCTGTTTTAGTGAAGTAGACAATAATTTTGGAGGACAAAACTTAGGTTTGATATTATGTTCTTGTTCTTTGTCTATAGTTATTATAGTATAGCTTTATAGCCTCGACACAAAAGCCTTTGTGTCTCTGTTCTAGTTTTGTTTGTTTTTATTGTATAATGTTGTCTTATTTTTGTACAAATTACTGAAGAAAATATGATGCGCTACAAAACTGTTGTGAGGCACAGCAGGCAACGTGGTGATCATTGCCAGACTTTAGTCGGTCTTCCAGCTGGTTTTTGCCGGTGCTGTTGATGCTTGTTCCACCTGACAGTACCGTTCAGCAGGGAGCCAGCGTCGCCTAGTTAACTTTAATTGCCTGTTTCCTGTGGAAGTTACAGAAACCACTTCAGCATTTACACATAATGAAAAAAGATACGTGTGAAAGAAAGCTTTTTACTTTTTATTCATGAATATTGAATTGGAAGCAATTTATTTCCCAAAAAAATTATTGTCTTGCCTTTTTTTGTCTGCCTCTCATGACGGGGGGGGGGGGGGGTTCTGGCTGGCCCTTCTATTTCTCGTTTTTTTTTTTTTTTTTTTTTTTTGCCCGCTTTTCCTTTTTCACAACAAAGAGGCTGCTCCACACACCAGTACAATATCGATTAACAATGCTGCCCTTTTGCTAGCATCCATCAGACAATTTCAGGTCCAACTGGACATAATGAGCTGACTGAATAATGAGCAGCAACTGAATAAACTTTAAATGTGGTAAGCCACAGTTTATACGAAGGTCTAGTTTCTCCATTTTATGTAATGAATGTATGGATCAGGTTATTGAAGTTCAATCTTACAAGCAGAATAGAAATCAGCTTTTTTTTCCTCTTGCTTTTGGAGAGGCAGCTGATGGATGTGCTAAGTGTTATTTAACCTCGTTTTAAAGCACTTGCTTCCCTCTTGCCTGAGTGGCTATTTAACTCCCGTCTATCTAGTCTCTTCGCTCTGGCTGCCTCTCACAGACATTCATGGCCTCTTGGGAGATGTTTGTGTTCCCAACTGTTGGTAGGCGTAGCAGTATTCTTGCTGGAGGAGGGAATTCTTTCTTGGTTTTTCAGGGTGTTGGAAAGATATTGTTCTTAAAAGTAGGCCTATTGAGTTCTTAAAAAATAATAATAATAATAATAATCAATGACTGAAACACAGTGGTTTGGGACTGAGCAAAACTCATCAGTTTTGATGGTCAGATGTGCATTGTTGAATCAAAACATATCTTTAAGGTTGCATACTATTAGGAGAGAGAAACAGTGTGAGTGTGTGTGTGTGTGTGTGTGTGTGTGTGTGGGCGGGGGGGGGGGGGTCGTAAAGCGAACCCTTGACTCCAGAATAAGCCTGGTTAATAGAGTGCTCATTCATCTAAAAACCTTTGCACAAAGCTGCTTTAATGCTTTTAGTCTTCTTCAATTAGTGTTAAAACTGTCAGGTTAACAGAAAGCAGTTTTTGTTTACAACTGATCATCAAAGATCAAATATGTTTGGCCTTCGTTTGTCACATTCAAACATTTTGCACCATTCTTTACAACTGTTCATCTGTTTCGTTATTTTTTTTTAAAGTTTCTAATACAATGCACGTTTAATAATGTGAAAGACATGGCTTTAGTTCTGTTATTTTTAAACACTAATGTTTATAAAATACCATACTTGTACTGTGCTTGTAATAAATTGTACAGCTTTAACTTGTGAACATGCTGCAGGATGTTTGTTGTCACTGTAACTTTATAATGTTATTTTTAGTCTAACGTTTTGACATTCCTGTATGTTAACGCCTAGGAAAATGGAAGATACAAATATTTTTGTGCAGTATTCTGCCATCATGCTCTCTGAAGCAGATATTTTCTGTAGTGTTCCTGTACAGACAGCTATGCACAGAATTATTTTCTTATCATCCAGTGAATGAGCTGCAGGAGCACAATGGCAGTGACTGTTAAACTGCTGTTGACAGTAAACAGTTTGGTTTTGAGCTAAACGTTGCCAAAGCCAGCTCTAATGCATGTGCAGAGCGTGGTCGTTCATGGAGTCATTTCTCAGCTGACCTACTTGTCCTCTGTCTTGTCTCCTGTCTTTGGGCATTTGTTTACAGCAGCAGCAGCTTCAGGCACAGCACCTCTCTCACGCTGCCCACGGCCCCCCGGTCCAGCTACCCCCTCACCCTTCAGGCCTGCAGCCGCCTGGCATCCCACCCTTGACAGGTGCTGGCTCTGGTTTGCTGGCTCTGGGCGCTCTTGGGAGCCAGGCCCACCTGCCTGTAAAGGATGAGAAGAACCACCATGACCTGGAGCACCGAGGTAAGGAGCTGGACAAATAAATAATTTTTCTTATAAAAAGATAACTGTGTGTGTGTTTTATTTATAGGTAGTTTTTAACATCACTTTTTAATATTGTGGCTTTACTGATCATTAAATTATTCATTAAAGTTGTATGAATTTATCAGTTAGAGATGATTGAGCATGTTTTAGCCTCCATAAGAACCTGGCACTGTTTTGTAAAAGTGGTATCAAATAAGTAAATGGTACAAGAAGGCAGACATTTTTTCCAGTTGTTACCTTATTAGTAAGTTTAGAAAACAATCACACCAAGTTTTGAATGTGAGTTGTTCGAGGATAAATGAGTCATTTTATTTATTCTCTTTGATTGCAAAGCCATTGTTACCTCCATACTAATTTGTGTTTTGCTTTTTTCCCTCCTGGCCCCTCATCTTTTCATTCACCCCTGCCTATTCCTTTGAAAGACCGAGAGTCCAGCACGGTACGTTGACTCTTCAGCTCTCCATCTCCTGTGTCTTTCTTGACTTTGCCTGTTCCTGGATCGCTGTGTTTGTCATTAAGTGTACTTTACATAGACATAAACCCACTGTTCAAAATTCATTCTCTCTAGTGAGATCACACACATTTTTGTACTCAGGTGTGTGTGTGTGGGGGGGGGGGGGGGGTGGGGGTGGTTGACTGAATTCAAGTGACTGCTGACCAAATAAGCTGTTCTATCTAATCTGAGTAGAAAATGACTCCAATCACTGAGCAAGGATTAGTACTCTTCTTTAATTTCAGCACAATTAAAAATGACTTTGACTCTTTTGCTCTTTCTACTTTTGAATATTTTAAGTTGTGTGTGTCCCAATACACATATAATTATTATTAATAGTCTTCTTTATGCATTTTTCTTTTGTGTGTTGTCATATTTCCTGCTTTGCCTCAGTGATGAACCTGTTCCCATCACCTTTTTCATCCTCCTCTGTCTTGTGCTGTCCCTATCTCTGGTTCTTATGTTGAAGTCCTTGTTTATTGGACTGGCTCAAAGCTCTCAGTTAGCTGGAGCGTAACGCTCTGTTGGATCCGCTCAAACAGATTAGGTTCCCATTGACTGGCCATCCTGAATGGGCCCACTCATGTCAGGAGGGAACCCAAACTCTTCCCCCTTCTTATTTGGTGACAAGCTGCTGCCAATAGCACCGTACCTGATCTCCCAGTCTCCCTCCTCTCCTTCGCTTGTTTAGCACACAAACACACACTCAGTCTTCCTGTTCTGTTGTCTCGGGTCATCTGATACCTCAGTTGAAGGGAAGTGCAGGGTTACTGAGAATAAGCAATCCTTGAAAGGGTTCAGGCTCAGATACACAGACAAGCTGTGATGCTGTAAGAGATTTTTGTCTGACAGACAGCATCACACTAAGCCAGACTTTCGTTCTGGCAGCTGAACAAATTCCCATATTTTGCCCAGAGAAGAAGACAGAAAGTAACTCTTTGTGAAGGAGGTGGTCTGAGAGTGTACCATTAGCGGCTCAATCACAGTTAAATAGTTCAACTCTTGTCTCTTTCGCTCAGGGGGTCTGAAGAGTCAGACATCTCCCTTCTTTCTCTTTCACCATGTCGCTCCATTTTTGATGATTGCAGACATTTGTTGAGCGTTCTCATTATGAACTGGCATCAAGGTTTGCTTGTCTTCACCCCCACCCATCCAGTTTTTGCCTTTCAGCCTGATTGGCTGTGCCACCACACCTCACCAGCTCCCAGACTACAAAAAACCCTGTTTGCAGCTTCTGAGAAGGTGCCAGCCTTTCTGGGCATTCCTGCTAGTGGGGAAAACTCATTGGCACGTTGTTCTGCTCTCATTGCCTGCCAAGTTCCTTTCCTGTTTTAGTCTCTTGTCTCTTTTCCTCTAATTTTCTCACTCTGGTCCTTTCATGGCTCTTCTCTGCAGGCAACACCCTCTTTGTCTCACCACATTGCTCTCTTGTCCTGGGTTTCTCAATGGCCTCTTTCTTGATTTTCTCCTCTGGAGGATTTTCATGAACTTTGTTGTTGGTCTTTTTTGTAATCTTGACCTTTAACAACACAGACCTATAAGCAGTTATTACGTGTTTTGTGTTTACAGAGTGTAGCCAATTGGTTTTGCGTGTCTCTGTCTGGACTGCAGCATGTACATGATTGAAATGGTGTAGGTTTATTTTGGGATTTCACCAGGATGTAGTGAGTTTCTAGGATGTAGTAGTGTCAGTTTGTGTGTGTTCTTGTTTTCTCTCCACCTTCACTCTGCCTACAAGTCACCTTGCCAGAGAGATTTTTTTGGTCTCTTGTTTTGTGGTTTTTCTCAGCTGCCTTGTTTGCTTCCTCTTTGCTCTGCTGCGTTGGCAGCAGTGACAGGACTAAGCTTTCCAAGAATCCTCTTCTATCCCCTCTTTCCCAAATCGGTCCAGGAGCATTGTGCATTTTTCTTTACTGTCAATATTATTACTAATACAACAAAGAAAAAGTACCCAAGAGACATGTCAGGATGTATACACACCATTTTTATTCATTCTTTAATTTTTATTGAACTATTCTTTTTTTTTTTTTTTTTTGAAAGCTTGTCACATTCTGCACTTTAAGTTTTGAAATATCTAAAGGACACTGAAACTAGTTAAAGTAAACACAAAACCTGTACCTGCACTGTTTGCTGCTAAAATTTGAGGATACTCATCTGCCTGAATAGGATTGTCTGACATGGTCTGTGTGCTGTTTGTTGCAGAATAACTCGGTATCGCCTTCAGACAGCCTGCGAGTAGCGAGTGAGAAGCACCGCAGCTCTTCAGATTACGGCCTTGACTCCAAGAAACGCAAAGTGGACGACAAAGACAGCAACCGAGGATATGTGAGTTTGTGTTTATTATTTTAGTTTGTGGCTGGGAAGAGTTTACGGCTGTTCAAGGTCTTGAACTTCGTTTGGAAGTTGTTTTAACTTTGGCCTTGTCATTTTTAAAAAGTCATCATTTCAAGGTTCAAGGTTCTTTATTGCCATTGGCATCACATGTGGTACATGAGGTGGAACGAAATTGTGTACTCGTGGTCCCATTTAGGTCCCAACATTTAGGACAGAATACCCTGATGCATGCTCAATAATCCAGGTAGAAAAATCTAAAAAAGCTAAGTCTGGTCCTCTGGACATTCAAA
>JARVLU010001462.1:14045847-14059524 GCA_031762415.1 Simpsonichthys santanae
ATATACTGTATATATATACAGTACTGTATATATATGTGTGTGTGCGTGCGTGCGTGGGTGCGTGTGTGCGTGCGTGCATGTGTGTGTGTGTAAGGAATGACTTGTCTGCATATGTGAATGTGTGGGTCTGCCTGTGCAGGCCTGTTTGACTATGAGTCCAAGGGGGTCTCATCTGCTCCAGCATAGCTGTAAATTACTCACAGTAGCACGGGGTGGGATGTGGGGGGCGTGGTGGGAGTTAGGAGTGTAAAGTAAGCAGAGACAGCTTTGGTGCAACCACTGGACCATTTCAGAAAATCAACATCTAGATGTAAACATAAACTTGGGGCTGCATTATCTCAGTGGTTGGTGCTGCAATCTTGCAATCCTGAGGTTGCGGGTTTGAGCCCAGGTTGCATCAGGAAGGGCATCTGGCCTAAAACAAATTGCCAAATATTTCATGTGAGTTTGTTCGCTGTGACGACCCCTGAAGAAAGGAGTAGCCAAATAATAATAATAATAATTTAATACTGGCTGTAAGACTATTTGGGATCAAGATTAGTCTTGCAGCACTTAACTAATTGTTTGGAAAGATGTGGATTATTTAGAATGTGTGTATTTTTGGGTGGTACTTTTTTATGTCCTGCTCATTCATCAGTAAGAGTTACACCCTTTGATACAATTAAAAACTTAACACGTTCATTGTGTCTGAGTTATATACATTTTCCAGTTGTTTTCTTCCTCTTGAAGTATTATTTATCTGTCCAGCTGTTAGAAAACTTTGGAACACCGGCTTGAAATGTATTAAAAAAAAAAAAAAAGTGCAAATAATATTAGATGAAAAGTATTTTGTACCAATTCTTCAAAGTATTTGAACTTTATCCCTAGGTGAGTGAGAGAGTGAATGGTTGTTTGTCTCCATGTGTCCCTGTGATGGACTGGAGACCTGTCCAGAGTGTACCCCGGCTCTCGCACAGTGACTGCTGGATATGGGCACCAGTGACCCCCGCAATCCGGAAAGATAGAAGCAGGTACAGATAATGGATGGATGGATTTATTTAAGTAAAACAACAATAAATAAAATTAAAAAAAAAAACATATCTGCTAGTGTCTCTTGCTCTACTCAAGTTGAAAGCCACAAAAATTGACCAGAATTTGTAAGAGATGTGCGTATCTCAATTGTCTGAAAAATAAAAATAAAAATTGAAAAAACCTGATTGGTTGACTTTAGTACTCCTGCTGGTGAGTGTTAAAGACGGAGCTGTACTTGTTACACTTTAAAACTTACCAATAAGATTCTAAAAATGGACAAAAAGCCGGTGGTGAAAGGCCAGAAAAGTCAAAAATGATGTGTTTGCCCTTCTTTTGTGCGTTCTCTGACTTACAGCGCCTTAGACTAGTCTAGACACGAGGTGATAAAATCATGAAGAATCTTTTTATTGTCTTTGAAGGAGATTCAAGACTTCACCTTGGAGATGACTTTGAAATAGAAAGACCTCAATTGCACTATTACAATTTTTTTTTATTTTTTTTTATTTTATTTTATTTGGTTTATTTTTGTATGAAGTCAGGCGCACCCACAAATTCTTTGTTAAAAGATCGGATACTTTTTGGAAATACTTTTGAAGTTGTATCATATGGGAGCTAATTAGTTAATATACAGTATAATAGTGTCATTTTTAAAAAAAAATGATCAGATTAGTTCTACATGTCACAGTTTATAATGTGGCATATATTTCGTGTTTGCCAGGTCGTTTAAATGAAAGAATCAGAAATTTAAAGCGTTCAAGCCGAACGTTCTGTTCATGATGAGAAAACGCATGCTCTTTGATTATTCTAATCTTTTCTCTAAAGCAACCTGTGTGTGGACACAACCCGTTCTGTCCTACTGAGCCCACTTCAGCCAACCGTGACGCTCATATTCTTTTTAAAGGAAAATGTTTGTTAAAAAAAAAAAAAAAAAAAAAAACAAGAATGCGTTTACATCATCTCGTCGATGATGTTGGCATGACTCACCTCTCATGGACGCTGGGGTAGAGGGTGACCTCAGTGTTTTACTGTTGTATCATGCACGATGAGGTAACCTGTTCTTTCACATTGTGATGTGCAAAAGGTTGGACCAGCCAACATGCAAACATGTGCACACGTCCTGTTGCATGTTAGCGCACGTACGCAAAACAACACCCTGCTGCACTGCAGGAATTAAAGGTGGAAAAATGGGAAGCGGGTCGATTTTTTTTTCCACTGACTTCAGTGGAGGCCGCTCAAACAGTGGGTCACCTCAAGTTTGTTCCAATCCGAGGCAATTAGAGGTGATGATGAGCTCACGCTTCTTTTTCTATCCGAGCCCTGATTTGCTGCCGCCGTGTGACACGGTGACAGAAGCAGCCTGTGCTCTTCACATGGGAGCGTGTGTCACACACACACAAGCAGGCAGCCAGTCCTGTTTGGGAGGAGTTGATAGAAAGATTTTGCTGTCCTGTTGCTTTGGCACACACAAGCTTCCACTCCGTCGTGATTTATTCAGAGCCTCAGCGGTGTGTCCCCGGATCCGAGTGTGCGCGTGCATATGCTCGTGCGTGTTCACAATATGCTCTGGTTGGGTTTTGTTGGAAGCCACGCTCCTGCCGTTTCTCCGCCAGACCCGTCTCTGCTGCCCTGCTTTCTGGGGCACGTTTTTGTGGTCGTGTGCAGGGCGTGGACTCGGAGCTTCGTCCGTGCACTCGGTGCAGCTGATTGACTCGAGTTAAGCTCTGGAGTCTCCTAAGGTTGAGGTTCGTTAGCCGGAGTGAAGCGCAGACCGCTTTTCTCCTATGTGACCGTTGAGCGCTTTCCAACGCTCGAGCGAAACACGGAGTTTTAAAACCGTTTCCGTTTCTGGATTTACTTTGTTCGTTTGTCAAAATGCCCGAAGCGAATTATCTCCTCTCTGTTTCCTGGGGGTATATAAAGGTAAGAGATGTTTACATGTTGGAAATGTTCTCAGACCTGCTGTTATATGACTTTTCAGAGCGGATCAGTTTATTTCTCAGCTTTATTGTTGAGACAGAACTGGATGCATCGTTAAAGGAACACAAATATGCTAAATATAGCACCTCTCCAACACGTCGACCATGAAAAAAAAAAACGCTTTCGGGATCTGTTATCCATGTTGGTGTTTCTGTGAGAAGAAAGGCTGGATGTGTTTGAACAAAACTCAGTAAAAACATAGATTCATAAGATTTGGGTTTAAGGTTTTGGAAGTTGTCAGCTGTTTTGTTAGAATTTTTAAAAAGACAAGAAAGACAAATCTTTCTTTTTTTTAGGTCAACTGTTCTCCCAGTGGTCGGACCATTCTGTATTTTTATGACGCAGTGAGGTTTTTTTTTTTTTTTTTCCCACCAGGCGACGTCAAACTCTTAAAAAAAAAACCTTGATTACTGTGCTAACATTGTATTATATAACTTTAATGATTTGCAGATCATGCTACACATGTGCATATTTGTTTTAGGTTTTCCATATGCGTTCACGTTTTCACATTTTCCATGTAGAAGTCATCTGCCGAACAAACTTGTCATCTTTTGGATGATACCAGACGTTTGCTTGTGTTCATTTCCTTTGCAATCTGTTTAGTAACGTTGATGTTTTGCTGACCAGACAAGAAAATCCCTGATTTCATTGATCTGTTTGGTCGTCACATCAAAGAGCCAGAGCTAAATTTGGGTCTGTCACTTTGGTTAAGGCAAAGGAGAGGGAAGAGGGAAGGAGGACACGGGAGGATGCAGCAAGGAAAATCAGGCCGGCAGGGTGGGAGAGAGAAATTATATGAAATCAAGAAAATACGTTAGTGGTCGTATACATTTGGTGCAAACTTCTTTGTGTATGTGTGCATGTGCATGGACAGGAAGGGTGGGGTTGGGTCATGCGTGCAAAAGTGTCTCTCCTGGGAACAACTTTTCTGGGCCGCCTTAATGCATGGGTTTACCTGGGCTGAATCCCAGGGGCCTACAGCGATGAGGGTCCATTTGTTCTGAGGTCACGTGATGAGCTGAAAAACTTCAGAGTTCATGCTCAATAATCCAGGTAGAAAATCCAACAAAGTTCAGTCAGGTCATCAAGACAGTTTCTTTTTTTTTTTTTTTTTTTATGTTTCATCCTTCACTGATGAAGTTTAACTTTTGATGAAGGACAAAATGTCTCAACAACAACAACAAAATGAAAGAAACCGTCCAGATGAGCTGTCTGAACTTTGCTGGATTCTTTTTTTTTTTTTTTTAACCTGGATTATTGAGCATGAACTTGGATGTTTTAAACCGCCTTGGTCATGGCTGCCTCAGAGGAGTCGACGGGGCAGAGGGTGGGCCCCAGAATCCATCTTATCACCAGCAAACTGGTTGGTCCACCTGCTTGTGGGACTCAGTTTGTTGTGGCTCCTTGGACTGATGAAGTCCTTTGGATGAAGGACAAAACATCTCAACAACAACAAAAAAAAATCCTGCAAAATTGTTTTATCAAATTAAAAATGACCCACGTGGGCTCACCGACCGATGGTCCAGGAGCTGACCAATCAGAATGTGTTTTTCTATGTCACCAATGATTGACTGACAGCTGTCAACTTTCTCATAAAAATAATAAAAGGAACATATATATGTCAGAACCAGTTTGAAAGAGAATTCCTGGAGAGTGTACTGAAGTTAGAGTTTTTTTAAACCAGCTGTCAGAGAACCTGCAGAACGATGTTCACCGACTCCTCCACCACCTGATGATGGAGGAGGAGGTGCAGCCTGGCATGTGGATGCTGCATAAGCTGGAGAGGAGCAGGCATGTGTAGACAACCACTCTTACGACTCTTAGGACAGTGAACTGGCTGCTGGAGCAACAACTGTGACCTGGAAGTCTGTGAACACTGGGAGAAAATGAGACAGGTGTAGTTCCTGACAGCTCGTTTTAGCATCTGTCTCAGTTTACTTTGCTTTTTTTAATTTTTATTAAACAATATTAGCACTAAAATATGTTTATTTCTTTGAAGTTGTGTCTCCATTTAACGTTTGCATCTTTCCTGCCACAACAACCGTTACGATGTTCTCTGTGAAGCAGTCAGCTTTAAGTGTAGTGCATCATAACTATCTGCTGAATCCTAATCTCTTTTATAGATTAAAAACAGGATTTGGAGGATTTGGATGAGATAAACACATTTATATTTGTAAGCAAACTGTATGAATGTTAAACTTCATGCATTTCATGATCAAATATGAAATATAAATTACAATTTTCACACTGATTCAGTTGATTTTATTTTATTTTATTGCCTAGTATTGTGGAAGGTTTAATGCTCAAGTATTTTTTTTAGCGACAAGGAATTTCATAAACTTTCATTTCAAAACATATCAACCTTCATAAAGTGCACAATGATTCTCAGTGATAAACTAACACTGAAGGGGTGATTTTGCTTGGACATAACTTTGTTGTATTCAAAAGGGTGATATATATATCAGGTAGTATTTTGCACAGTCCAACATAACTTAAAACTACAATGTTTTTTTCTGCAATTTTTGTGATAATATGCTGTTGTTTTTGAATTATGTGCATACAAATGGTGATTTTTAGGGTAAAACTGTGTGTTGGGGGGATGGAAGTTGATGGAGAGCCTACAGGGCTGTTTAGAAACCAGCAGGTTAAAGGGTGTTGGTGGTGGTGGGTATGACTGGAAATGTTAAGAAGTTAAAGAAGTGCATAATCACATTAGATTTGTGAGAATGTTGTTTGACTTCCTCAGTCAAAACTGAAAAATAGCACTGATTGTCCTTCATCTGAACGTTAATCACTCATATGTGAGTACCAGCTGTAAAAGCAATGATTTGTGATTTCTCTGTTCTGCACAACAAACTGCTAAACCCATTGTGTGTTTGTGTGTTCTTGTTTCAGTTTAAGAGGATGCTGAACAGGGAGCTGACTCACCTCTCAGAGATGAGCCGCTCAGGGAACCAGGTGTCTGAGTACATCTCCAACACATTTCTGGGTAAGTGGTGACACGGTACTTTTTTCAAATACTTTTTTAGAAAATTACTTTTTTTTTTTTTGTACTCGCGTGTCATGCCCCTCTGTGCAGACAAGCAACACGAGGTGGAGATGCCATCCCCGCAGACGCAGAAGGAGAAGGAGAAGAAGAACAAGCCCATGTCTCAGATCAGCGGCGTGAAAAAGCTGCAGCACTCATCGAGCCTCACAAACTCAAATATCCCTCGCTTTGGTGTCAAGACTGAGACCGAAGACGAACTGGCTAAGGTGAGTTTGTATGTACACACTGATGTTCTTTCATTAGGCTTAGGACAAACCAATAAAGGTAAAAAAAAAAAAAAAAAAAAAATGTCTCTGATTGTGTCTTTAAATATCTTTCAGGAGCTGGAACATGTGAATAAATGGGGCCTTAATGTCTTTAAAATCTCAGAATTCTCTGGGAATCGGCCGCTGACAGTCATGATGTACACGATATTTCAGGTAACGGCTCATGTTTTCATGTTTAAATGTCTTCAATCATTTTCTGGTTATAAAACAACGTATTGCTCGGCCTGATTTTCAGGAGAGGGACTTGTTAAAAACGTTTAAAATTCCACTCGACACTTTTATAACGTACCTGATGACATTAGAGGACCACTACCACAGCGATGTGGCCTACCACAACAACATCCACGCTGCTGACGTCACACAGTCTACTCACGTGCTGCTATCCACCCCAGCCCTTGAGGTGAGCTTCATGTGGACACGCGCACATACTCAGACACGCGCTCACAGCTCGAGCTTCCACAATCAGCTCCAATCAAGGCCCATCAGTGCTCTCCGTCCTCCCGTCTGCGCTCCATTACCACTTCTTCTTCTTCTTCTTCTTCATCCTCCAGGCTGTGTTCACAGACCTCGAGATCCTAGCTGCCATCTTTGCCAGTGCAATTCATGACGTGGACCATCCTGGAGTCTCGAACCAGTTCCTCATCAACACCAGTAAGACCAAACAGACCAGCTACCGAAACAGATTAACAGCATCGCTCTTTTGATTCTATTTTTTTTTTGTTAGCACACATTGAAGATGATCATTTGGCACATGCAAAGTACAAGCAGTAGCATTTTTACTGCACACATGGGATTTGAAGGTAGAGAAACGACCAGGAGTGTCTTTATGTTGGTGTTATTTGCAACAGAACATTGTTTTTCAAGGAAAAAAAAAGCACAGCATCCTACAGAAATCTGCGTGCAGCCTCGCTCGAGCCACATAAGCTACATAAAGTGAAAAATAATTGAACGTGATTTTTTTTCCTCCTACTTTTTTCAAGTATTTTTTTTAAATTGCAAAACATTTGTCCGTTAGTGCACAAGCTGCTATAAACCATCATGAACTGTCATGTTTAACTCAAAGTGTGGGCAGAAACACAAAAATTACAAACAGCATGACTCAGACTCTTTAAGGTTTGTGTTGGAAGCGGGTAAACAGAGCTACAAACCTCACTTGTAGAAGTAATGGTGTTTTTTTTTTTTAAATGTGTCCTCCAGCAGGATTTAAACCCCTGTTATCTCTTTAACTGACTCGCCATCTCCCAGCTTGAGGTCCCACAGATGTTGCATTAATTTGGTGATTTGGAGCAAAACACAGTTTATGTCCACTGGGCATTGCTTCAAGCAGCCACTCTCCAGACAAATATGAATGTTGCATAAGAGTGTCACTAATCAGGAGAGAAAAGGTGCCCTGCGGTCACTTACACCACACACACACACACACACACACACACACATTGTGTAGTGCTTCCCAAAACAGGGAATCCCTGCAGTAAAGGCATTATGAGTCATCCTGTTTGAGCTGATCTTTAGAACTGATCTTCTGTCAACTGAAGAGCAACAAACAAGGATTTCCTTTTCCTTCCTGCTGCTTTCTTCCTCCAGCGGACATTAAAGCACCCTAATGGCAGTCCAGTCACAGCTAGACATTCAAATGATCCAGACAGGAAAATGTTAAGAGGATTTAACAAAGTTCAGTCAGGTCATCTGGATGGTTTCATTTTTGTTGTTGAGACATTTCGTCCTTCATCCAAATGACTTCATCAGTCCGAGGAGCCACAAAAAAACTCAGCTCCACAAGCAGCACACTCTCATGGTAGACCAACCAGTTTACTGGTGATAGTATGGTTTCTGGGGTCCGCTCTCTCCCCATCACCTCCTAAGAGGCGGCCTTAGTCAAAGTGGTTCAAAACATCAAAGTTCATGCTCAATAATCCAGGTACAAAATCCGACAATGTTCACCCAGTTCATCTGGATGGTTTATTTTTTTTTTGGTTGTTGAGACGCTTGTATGGGGCTCTGAGGCAGTCAGAGGAGTCGACGGGGGAGAAGGCGGGCCCCAGAAACCATCTTATAACCAGCAAACTGGTTGGTCCACTGTGGAAGTGTGCTGCTTGTGGGACTGTTTGTTTGTGGCTCCTCGGACTGATGAAATCCTTTGGATGAAGGACGAAACGAACTTTGATGCTGAGGGTATTTACTCACAGAGCAAATAAAACGTTAAACATTTGATGTATTTTAAGTTTCAAATAAAAATAATTGTCATAATGTTAAAAACCACAGTCCAACTAAAACGATCAACTGTCTTCTCACTACAGATTCTGAGCTAGCGTTGATGTACAACGACTCGTCGGTGTTGGAGAACCACCATTTAGCAGTTGGTTTTAAGCTACTACAAGAGGAGAACTGTGACATCTTCCAAAACCTGACCAAAAAACAACGACAATCACTGCGGAAAATGGTCATTGACATCGTAAGTAGAAGAAAAAAATGTTTAAGACATTTGAGTGGAATGTGTCATGTTTTTAATGTTACTCTGTTCAGTCATAAATTGAACCACTGTACTGATCACCTGCAACTATGTGCTTTGGGGTCTTTCAAGGTGCTAGCAACAGACATGTCCAAACACATGAACCTGCTGGCTGATCTGAAAACAATGGTGGAAACAAAGAAAGTGACCAGCTCTGGTGTGTTGCTTCTGGACAACTACTCCGACAGGATACAGGTGAGCCTCAAACTCGCTAACTCCTGGATTTCACTGGGCCCAGCTGCGGTTCTGTCCAGAGACGCTCTGCTCTTCTAACAATACATTTGTTGTCATGTTTTATATCGAGCTGCACAGAATGCATAAAGTCAGTCATGGCAGGGAGAATCACACTAAATGTTTACAGCTAAAAGAGTTTTGGCTACATTTTGCATAAACAAACACAACTGGAAGCATGACACCACCTTTGATTATTAGGACCAGAAAACACAGGAAAGGTAAACTAGAGAAATTGCATTTCCTGTGAAAATACAGTGTGCTTATTGCAGGAGAACTTTTTTCATTTTTCATTTATCCTTTATTTATCCAGGTTAGTCTCATTGAGCCACGAGAACTCATTTTCAAGAGAGTCCTGTCAGGGAGCAGATGGTGGGGGGTTAAGGGCCTTGCTCAGGGGCCCAGAGTGGGGCGAATGAGAGTGGAGGCAGGTGTGGGTGCTGAAAAACAGCTGAAATTAGCTATTAAAAAACAAGCTGAAATGTAACTGTAGATGTAGAACAAGCGTAAATCAGCAGGAGAAAGCAGAAAGAACACAAAAGTTGAAATGGGTGCAAAAAAATGTTGCATTAGCTGAAAAAGCTAATAGTAGCATAAAAAGTAGCTAAAAAAGTAGCTGGAATAACTGAAACTAGCATAAATAAACTGAAAGGAGCATAACAAGTTTAAATTAGTAGAAATAATTTAATTGGGCTGAAAGTAGCAGAAATTACCATTTATCTGAAAGCAGCTGAAATTAGTTTTAAAAAATGTCAACACGGTAGCTGAAAAAGTAGAATAAGCTTAAATTAGCAGACGAAACAGAAAGAACGTTTGCTAAAAGAAGCAAAAACGAGCACAATAAATGTGGAAATTACCTGGAAAAAGATTAAAGTAGCATAAAACTAGCTGAAAAGTAGCTAAAAAGTTAGAAAGAAGCTTAAATTATCAGAAGGAAGTGAAGAGAGCACATTTTTGCTGAATTTGGCTGAAAAAAAGTTAAAATGAGCTGAATAAATGGAGCTGAAAAGCTAAAATTAGCATAACGGCTAAATAGTAGCTGAAATTGTAGATTAAGTTGAAAATTGCATAAATACTGGTAAGCAGATAAGAGCATAAAAGCTGAAATTAGAAGAAGAGGGACAAAAATGTTGTAGTTAGCATAAAGAAACAACAACCTGAAACAAGCACAAAACAGCTGCAAAAAAAAAAAAAAAAAAAAAAAAAAAAAAAAAAAAAAAAAAAAAACAACTGAAGGTAGCTGAAAAAAGTTTAAATTTGCACAAGGAAAGAAGCTGAGCCAGAGCAAACTGTAAAAGGTTGTAAAAAGTTATAAAGATTTTAAGAATGTAAAAAGAGCTCAATTCATTTTCTATGAGGAAAAAGTGTCAGAAAAGGCTAAATATTTCAAAAAGCTATAATTGTACCAAAAGTCAAAACACCCTTCTCCTGAGTGAGCTGAACCTTTTGACATATGATTTGTTGAAATAATTTGAAAACTGTGGGACGAGCATTGCGCCGAGTGTGAATGCTTCACAAGTGTTCACACAATAAGTTGTATTAGTCTAGAAAAGAGAAGAAGATCAAGGTTAGTTGTCATGAAACTTCATGATTTAAATGTATAAGGATGTCAAGGTCAGAATGCTTTAAAATATAATCTCATGTAATGATACGCTACAGAAAATATGGTGGAGTTTTGACTTTAATTAGCTGAATCAAACCATTTTTCTTTTATTAACTCAAAAATACTTATTTTACAAACTATTAATTCTTAATGCTTTTTTTTTTTACCCTTTCAAAGTAATTTTGTGAGCCTGACGAGCTGACATTAGCTAGCTGGTTAGCTGTGTTTATTGTGTAAATAGCAGGCCTAATAGACTGATAGGTGCAATGCTTCTGGCCGCCAAAACCGTTCTCTTCCTCTTTTCTCGGCTGGAAAAGTTTAGTCTCCTTTTCTTTCAGGCTTGATGCTCAGCTGACTGACGGCTCATAGCCAACAAACAGATAAAAAGGAATATGACCAGAGAAATCCCTGCACTGTTTCTTAGAAGTTATTCAAAATAGTTGATAGTTGAGACTGTGCAAGCTATGCCTTGAAAAAAAGTATTTGGTTTATTCAGGTTCTCCAGAACATGGTTCACTGCGCGGACCTGAGCAACCCCACCAAGCCTCTTCAGTTGTACCGGCAGTGGACAGACCGCATCATGGAGGAGTTTTTCAGCCAAGGTGACAGAGAAAGGGAGAGAGGCATGGAGATCAGCCCCATGTGTGACAAACACAACGCCTCGGTGGAAAAGAGCCAGGTAATGATTGCAGCCACATAAATACGTCACCAGACTGTAGCGTATCAGCATGGACTGATGTCCACCTTGTCCTTCATGCATGCTACAGGTTGGTTTCATAGACTATATTGTCCACCCGCTGTGGGAGACGTGGGCGGACCTGGTCCATCCTGATGCCCAGGACATCCTGGACACGTTGGAAGACAACCGAGAGTGGTACCAAAGCACCATCCCTCAAAGTCCGTCTCCTGCTTTGGACGAGCCAGAGGACGGCACTCGTCCCCCCGGAGGGGAGAAGTTCCAGTTCGAGCTCACCCTGGAGGAGGACGGGGAGTCGGACACCGAGAAGGACAGTGGCAGCCAACCAGAAGAGGAGGAGGACGAGGAAGAAGAGAACAGCTGCACTGACTCTAAAACGCTCTGTACGCAGGACTCTGAGTCTACAGAGATCCCTCTGGACGAACAGGTGGGGGAGGATGAAGAGGAGGAGGAGGAGGTGGAGGTGGTAGAAGAAGGGGAAACACCCTGCTCACAAGCGAACGCTGCAGAAGAAGACGTAGCAGAGGAGGAGAGAGGGGAGGAGGAGAAATCCCCCGACACATAGCAGTTACAGACAGCACCTGATGAACTTTTCTTCTTAGTAACAACAGATTATTATTTATAGAATATTTTTTCTGCGTTTGGTGAACTTTGGTTTTGATACATCTGTTTCTGGTTCCAAAGCGTGTGCTGCTCTCCACCTTTTGCCCACTCCTCTCGTCAGCTTTATTTCGACACGCCCGTCGGTACTACTTCAACTTTTTTTTGCACTCAGGAAAACTCCTCTTTCATTCCCATTCGTGCTGGGGCGGTGTGTCTCCGCTGTCCCGTCCACTCGTCCTCTCGACCTGAAGTGTAGGACGCAGGCGGGTGTGCTCAGTGCTGCTCACAAACGACGTCGCTCTCTGTCTTTCTGCTTCGTCTCAGCCTTGCCTGAAAGTTCTGTAGTGTCTTTCTGTTCGATGAAGTGCCGATAACGCTAAAGAGACGGTTATTGGTCAGTGTCTCCCTTCTGGTTAGGTCATATTCTCCCTGCTATGAATTAGGAAGCGTGTTGGTGCCGCTGTCGGGCTGAGAGCCTGACGGCGTGCTGCAGAGATGGTCGCTGCAGCACCAACGGGAGCTTTAGGAAACGCATTTGTGATGTGGAAGTCTTCCTCGAACACCCAACTGACAAAAAGCTTAAATCTGAACAGCCGTGACGCTGACCCAGACCTCTTTTGATTTTTGTACTGTATTTAAGATTCTGAGATTTTTTAGATTTTACTTTTGCAATCCGAGGCTTTCTTTTTGTTAAACGAAAAACAACCGGGAGGAAAGTGTCAGTCAGTGTTCTGAAGAGTTGACAGCTGGAAGATTTGAGTGTTCAGATCTTTTTGCACTTGCTCCTATAGCATTTATACTACTACTCCCATACCACTATACTTGTTTTCAGTTAGTCCTGTGTGTTGAGATTTGATTTTTTTTTTTTTTAATAACGGTCTCTTTTATTTAGCTTCTTCTCTGAGATAGAAGCAAAAACCCGAGGTCTTCTGCTTTCCGTCTCACTGGAGTTAATGACGTGGATGAAGCCCTTAAATGTTATTATTGTTGCCTGTAGTTCTTTTGAACACACCCTGAGACAATGCAATGCTTTGTAGTTACAGTACAAAAAGCACCTTTTTTCAAAGATGTTTGATTAGAGCTCCACGTGTTTAGAAATAGTAAAGATGTTAAACATGGCCAGGGTAATTTTATACCAACAATATGAAAGTTTGCATTATTTTTTTCTGTCTTTTTGGTTGAAAACAAGCAAAAGATGCTTGTGTAAAGGAGATGGGTTCAAAAGAGGGCTCTGTGACAAGGTTATGAACAATTAATAGTTTACCCGCTGCAGATAGCTCTTTGAAGAGCTAACAACTAGTGTGAGGGTGGCCAAGAACAAAACGGATTACAGTAGTCCCTCGCTACTTCGCAGTTCGTTTATCGCGGACTCGCTCTAACGCGGTTTTTCAAAATAAGAGCGGACATGACACACAAGTGGCTGACTGATGGATGAGCCACGCGATCGGCGTGGAATTTTTATTTAAAATAAATTATTTTAAATTATTTAGCACCTGCTGCACCTTTGTGCAGCCCATAATGCAGGATAAACTTCCAGCTGCAACTGATTAGCTGTTCCCCATGCAGAGCAGTGAAGTGGGCGTGGCCAAGAGCACTTGCAGGTGGTAAGGAGCAGATGAGTCAGGGAGCTGAAATCTTTATGTTCTGTGCTCTTTCAGAGTGTTTAGAGTTTAGAAACATTGTTTAGAATATTGCAAGAGTGTGGGAAGGGTTTAAAACGCCATTATATAT
>JARVLU010001462.1:14059547-14076391 GCA_031762415.1 Simpsonichthys santanae
TATATATATATATACTTATATATAAACCACTACTTACTACTTATTTGACTATACCTACGTTGCGGTTTTTCATTTATCTTGGGAGCTTCAGGGTATGGATCCCCTGTGATAAACGAGGGACTACTGTACGCTATTCCTAAAACGACTGCTATACTGAAAATATTGAAGCATTTCATACGAGAGCTATTTTCAAACTTTTACACCTACGTTGATTTGGATCATATGATTGTTCTAGAATAAATGCTGTGATATTTCTTCAGGATATCAGCACCAGTGCTAGAATTTGTGCTAGCAAAAGAGAAATACATGTAATTCTTTGTAAATGACTGTTTTCCCCCCCTATGTTTTCAGAAATATACAGGTGTAGGAAATGGTGTTCACATGAAATGCTGTGAAATTGTAGAGGGAAGTAGCTTTAAGATGGCAGCCAGCAACCCACTTTGGTCCTGACCCCACTCAGACTAGTCGTTAATTCATCAGCCAGATCTAATTTAAATGTTACTTTTCAAAGCTGAAGTTGTCCAAAAGAGCTATCTGTAACAGGTAAGATACTGATTGTTTATAACCTTTCTGCAGCACCAAGAAAAGTCAGTTTTGTTTTGTTTTTCATCATTAGACAAATGCTATATTTATTTAGGCATCCCATTGTTAGCTTCAGTTCACTGTCTTCGTTTTCAACAAGACAATCAGCTTCATAGCATTACTGTCACAGATGACAGTTCTCCACGTAGATATTTTAATCGCAGTGGTTCCCAACTCTGGTCCCTGAGGAACACCATCCTGCATGTTTAAGTTGTTTCCTGCTCCAACACACCCAATTCAATGATTTAATCACTTCATCAAGATCTGCAGAAGCCTGTGAATCACCCATTCATTCAAATCAGGTGTGTCAAAGCAGGAAACAAGTAAAACATGCATGATGGTGTTCCTCAAGGACCAGAGTTGGGAACCCCTCTATTTAATGCACTAATAAAATCATGAACTCTTAAAACACAGGCGTCAACATCTGCCAAGTCCATTTTCTACGTTTTCACATTTTAAATCACCTAAACCCAATGCTATTATTTATCTGTCTATTTTTCTATGTGTTGTTTTGCACAGTAGAAGTAAGGATTTATCTGTAGCGTGGACCACAGTACAGGCTTGCCCGTTATAGAACCCAAATATACTTTTGTTTGCCCTGTACATATTTTAGAAAAAGTTCACTAATGTAAAAAAGAGGACAAAAAAAAAAAAAACTTGAAACACTGCACACTGCTTTTAAAAAAAAAAGGAGTTTTAATTTATCTTTAATTTTGTGCCAACGTTTTATTTTCATCCTCACCTTATGCCCTTACCTGTAATAAGAAAATCTGGTTTATTGCTGTTTACAAACATATTTATTGTTCTGTACATACTATATAATTATTAATGTTGTTACTATCATAATGCAGTTTGCTGTAAATGGTTGATTCTTATCATCCCTTGTGGTGATGGCGTGGCTGTATTACGTACCTCTTGTTGAGAGAATGTTTATCACACTTGAGCTTCGGTGTAAACGATCCATCGACCTGTTGCTTACCTGAGAACTTGCTCAGAGGCGAGAGAGGGAAAGCCAAATTTATTTATTTTATTTTTTTAAAGAAGCTGTTCCTTGGCCCATGGGCTGTGCCTTAAAGTCAATGCATCGTTTGAATTAGCCTTTTCCTTTTTTTTTTTTTTTTTTTTAATTCTCTTGTTCTCCTTTTGCTGCATTGGGGGATCTTTTGGCTTTGGTTGGCCTGATGTCTTGTGGAGGAACGTTGCCTTTTCAATCTCACAGCCAAATAGAATTAGCTCCGTCACACATATGACTCTGGGTAGGAACATACTGCATGTCGGTGCAGAGGTGTGTGGAAGTTCGGGTTAACCACAAGTCAAAGATTTGCTGCAGGAATGAATGTGGCCTGCAGCCAAATGTCTAAAAAAAATAGTTGTAAATGCTGGAGACCCACTCACAATAGACTTTAAGGGAGGGGCTCGGCTGAGTGGTCTGAGTTTTGGTCAGATCACAGCTGCAAACACTGAATACGAGGGTGTGTGTGCATGTGTGTGTGTATGACTGCGGCCCTACGAAGCACAGAGGCTTTGAGACACATCTGCATGTTCAGCCACTGCTGCATTAATTACGGCTGAAACACTGACGGTGTGCTGCTTATCTATGCTCGCCCACTTTCACTCATATTACTTGCAATATCCAAACAAACAAACAAAAAAAAAAAACACTCACATTTTTCTGCCGGGACAGAAGGTGGGTGGTGGTGGTGGTGTGTGGGGGGGGGGTGGGGGGGTGTTAATCTGTTTCTGTACTGAAGGAAGGCGGGCGGATGGATTGCATCCTTGTCCTGAAACCAGGACTCTTATTTTGACACATACTGTAGATCTGAAACAGCCCTGGACCAATGGAAATAGTGTTTTATTTTTTTCCTCTCATCTGTTCTATTTTTTTATGGTTTCAAATGAAAACACAAACTGTAACTTTACCGACAACAACAAAAAAAAAAGGTCTTCAGGACAATTATTTTTTTGGGGGTGTTGTCTTTAGAATGCCAACTTGTCTGGACGTTTCACAGGACAATTAAAATGTTATTTTATTGGATTCTTTGTTAATCGCAGTCTATTGGATAGCACTGTAGATCATACAACTTTATCTAAAAAAATATTTAAAAAAAATAATGAAAAAAGTTTTTATATGCAATGGATTAAATAAAAGCATGGGTTGATTTTGCCTACCTGCTGGCTCCTTCTCATTCTTTCAGATGTTGTGTGTGTTGTGTGTGGGGCAGGTGCTCTGTGAGTTTGGGACTTCATGAGAACAACCCTGAAGCTGATTTTTGTATTTCAGGCACACATAAAAAACATTTGATTATATTGTAAAATACAACTTTTTGTTTTGTTAGTTTGTTACATATAACATTTACAACAAATACTTAACTGTGTTACTTAAATTAGGCATGACTGGCCACAATGACTTCCTTCTTAGGAGGTTTTTTTGTTTTGGTTTTACATCGATAGCCATCCCCTAGTCAAGGGGTCTGCAACCTTTAGGATCAAAAGAGCCATTTCTGTCCCTTCCTTTCACTAAATTAAACGTGACCAGAGCCACAAAATCTGTTACAATTGTCATTATCAACTGGTGGGCCACTTTTAAGTTTGTTAGAGGGGGCTTTTCTGGCCTTTAGTTGTGTAATTATAAAACTAAAAACATCCCATGATTGTTAACATTTATTGACATATTTACATTTTAAGACAAAAAAAAACAAAAAAAAAAAACTGGATTCCATTCATCCATTATATTTACTGTACCGGTACTTGCTTTTTCCTTTTTGGGTTGCAGGGGGGGGTCACTGGTGCCCATATCCAGGTTGCAAGTCTATCACAGGAGACTGGGTTCTTGTAAAGGAAGAAAGAGATATTATTTTGCCAATTTAAAAAAAAAAAAAAAAAAAAAAAACTAAAACATTGAACTATACAGGCATATTTTAATTATTTTACTGTGGAGAAATTGAGTACAGTATCCTACTTTGTACTTCAGAATCAGAATTTTTTTTATTGTCATTGCACTGAAGCACAACAAAATTACATGTCAGTACAGCCTGTCCAAGTAAGACACAAGCTGACGAAGGCGGTGAGTTTGTCCGTGGACATTGCCAACACAGGTCCACAGATGTCTTCAGAGCGTCCGCCTTCATCAAGAGCAAGCAGGAAAAAAAAAAAAAAAAAACTTGGAAGAAATAAAGTTAAAGTGAGAATAATTTACTCTGTGTATTTCACATATTTGCAAAGGAAACAACAGGAAAACTGCTAAAACTAATGATTTTTTGTTGCGGATATAACATCCTATAAAATTCAGTTTTGCATTAGTTTTGGTCAAAACTTGAAAGAGCCACATGTGACTCCAGAACCGCAGGTTGCAGACCCCTGCTCTAGTCCTTTCTAGATTCAGTTTTTGACTTGGCTCACTCCTGGATGTTCAGACTTTTCTTAAATTCACTCCAGAGTTTTCCTGCTGAAATAATTTGAGTCTTGTTAAAAATGTCAATATTTGCCCAGTTTGAGCCTCGGACCACTGCGGAGTGGTAAAAAAAGTTTTCTCTCAACACCACTCTCTATAACTTAAAGTATTGAGAAAGAAAAATGAGCGTTGCACTTCTCAGACTCTAAGGCTGGAGGAAAAAAATAAAAACATTTGCTTTTAGAATATGTACAAAATACTGTACTATACTGTATTTACTATGTGCATGAGATTTTTTTTTTTAATCTCAGCTTTAGATTATTTAAAAAAAAGTAGCAAATACTTTCCATCCTCAATACTCGGCATTATGACAACATAAACAATTGTACTATTTTAATTTACTATGAACTTACGACTATTGTTTTCAAATCATGTAACAGTGATGACCAAATGGTGCTATCAAGAATTTTGTTTAATAAGGAAGAAGCATATAAAGATGATGGATTGATGGCTGGATTTTGATCCATACAATCATCTCAATTTAGTTTGCATAAATTTCACAGAAAATTAAATACTGTACAGTAAACTGACGTTTTTTTTTTTTTTTCTTTTAAACAAACTTCAAGGCTGCAGAGCTCAAACTCCACCACTGGGTAGTGCTGTTTGACTACAAATGAATGAGAGAGGAAAACTAAAGGCGCCATACTGCTGAGACACCAGGCCTGCACACTCGTCAGCAGCCTCCAGATTTCTCCATCATGTCTTCTTCTTACCAGTGAAGAAACAGAGAACACAGAAACCAAATGATAGAGTTTGAATTTATTTCTTATAATCTCAAAAACATACTCTTTACTTTTTACTTTGTTTGCACTCCATGAAATATATTCAGTCACACATAAAGTCTTAGATTTCTAAAATTATTTTTTTTTTTAACCAGATTGACTGTTTGTCCATTCTTGAGTGAAATAAATCTTGACTGAAGATTTTATATAATTTAATTCATGGCAACAGGTTTTACTAATACACACTGACAGATGCTAACACGCAGATCTTTGAATTAATTTGTTTCCCTTTTTTTTCCTCTTTTGTGAATCTTAACAGTATGGCATATGGCATGGACTAAGTTCCCTCCCTGACTATCTTTACAATAACACTGCATGTTAACATGATACTAGATGGTCAGTCGACACCCAACAGATAGCAGGAACAGCATACAGCACGCAAATACATCGGTACAAAAGGTATACACAAACAATACACTTTATAACTGTAATTTATCTCTGCAATATGGCAGGTAAACACACACGTGCGCACACACACACATCAAGTCACATGATCTGTGACAGCAGGTTCTGAATGAAGCTCTTTCAGAGTGCAACAGTTTCAGACCCATTTCAATCAATCACCACTCACGTACCACAGATAGGAGTTGTTAAACTCCAAGGACAGAAGAAACTATTTACAGAATTTAATTCATAAAATATTGCACTTATTGGCCCTTTGCATCTCATAGCGAGCGCTATGGAAATGCTCCTAAATCTGTTACACAGAGTGATATATACAGTGCCCTAGAACATAAATCTACACTGACCAGTGAGGACTGACTTCATGCACTTTTTTTTTTTTCAATATATATTATTATTCAGCTATGCAACAAGCAATTATCACTGCTAAAAAAATGTAATGTTTTGGCACAAAAATTGTTTTCCCTATGAAGTTAAACAAACTGTTTAAAGTAGCTACGAGGTTTACACATTATGGATGGATCAATAAAGACAGCAGAAGAAGTTTGCAGGAAGAAAAACTCCCCCTAAGCAACTTGAGACGTTTTTGTTGTTTTGTTTTGTTTTTTTCCTAAGAAGGGACTTTGTTTTTAAAAGCACAAAAGCATGCTGGTTCAAAAAATTATGGCTGTTTATTCCATGCCAGGACACATCATCTGATTTTGTCACACATGTTGCTGTGATTTGACAGCTTGAGACTTTCGTTTGATGGACAGTATCGTTGCCATCGCATGGAGCTGATGATGAAGAGCTCTGGGAAAGACCAGCCTTTAGACAAAACAGGACAAATGCTTGATACTTTTGACAGCATGCTCTTTGTGTGAAACAGTGAAGGGGCTTCTTAAAGGCTGAAGATAATGACTGAGTTGCTTTTACGATTGTAAGGTATAATTATTGGAGAAATGACACATCTACAGACAACAAAGGGTGAAAATCTTCTCGCATCAGCACTCGATCTATTCCAACAGTTTGCAGGACAATGGGACTTATACAGAGGCCATGTTGGAGATGCTAAAAGGCCACTTTTTTCTCCAAAGGTAGACTTCTTATGGTATTAGGACGCAATGCTTACACTCATGCAAATCCACACTCACGTACTGTACAGTCACAGCCAGACACTTATTATTACAGTCATCACACACAAGAAAGCTGCTACATCTTCTAGAGCTATAAATCAAAGATTTGGCAGCTTTAGGAGTCAAAAGGAAAGAATAAAAGGACAGTTTGCGCAACTTATTAAAGCAGTCACTGATTCTACCTCTCATCTTATTGTTAACAAGTTTAAAGGTCTTACCTGTGCAGTATGAGTGTGAACTACTGGAAACCCTGTCAAATATATTCAGTTTATTATTATACTAACTAGTTGAAGAATAAGAATAGCGTTTTGCTATATTCTAGATAAACTGTGATGTTATGTTTTACGTTAGCCATGACTTGTTTCCTGGTTATTTGCTCTTTTATATATAAGGTGATAAAGTTGAGAGACAATGCGACTTTTACTACTAAAGAGTGAACTGCAGTCCAGAGGAGGCAGTAAAGCAGAGTGAGCATGCTGCTCACTCCACCACCTAGCAGGACCTGTGCTGCTTCCAAACAGTGGTCACTAACAGTTGCATCCGGATGGTTGGAGGGGCGGGGCGCTGTCTGTCAGTTTGGCGGTGGGGGCTCCCGTGGTGACAGCCGGATCGGTGTCTAGGCTCTCAGACATCTTGTCGCAGATTAGGTCGACGAGTCGTTCGAAGGTCTGCTTGACATTGATGTTGTCCTTGGCGCTTGTTTCGAAGAACTCAAAACCTTGAGATGAGAACACCGAGACGACAAATGATATGGAGGAGAGAAAACAACGTTTTGAATGTTTCTTGTGCAGCAACATGAAGATGATGCAAACCAATGTGGTGAATGATGTTTTATGACCTACCCAACTGCTCTGCCAGCAGCCGACCACTGTCCACTGAGACCACCCTCTCTTCCTCCATATCACACTTATTCCCAGCTAGCACCACCTGTGCATTATCCCACGAGTAGGTTTTTATCTGGGTCGACCTGCATGAAATCAGACACAAACACACACATCTTATTTAAACTAGAGAAATTGCGTTTCCTGCAGAAATGCAGTGTGAACGCTTATGACTGAAGAACTTGCTAAAAACAGCTAAAACATGTTGAAATGTAGCTGAAATGGAAGAACAAGTCTAAATTAACAGAAGAAAGCAGAGAGAACTCATATTTGCTGAATTAGGTTTAAATAAGCAGAAATTAGCCCCAAAATTAGGAAATTTGCACAAAAAAAATAAATAAATAAATTGCTAATAAAAACTAGCTGAAAGTTAGAACAAGCTTACATTAGTAAAATAAAGACAGAACAGATGTTTGCTGATAGAAGCACTAATGAGCACAAAAAAATTAGAAATTATCTGAAAAAAAAGCTGAAATGACCCAAAAAAAAAAAAAAAGAGTTAAATGTGGAAAGACTTTTGCTGATTTATGCTGAAAACAGTTTAAATGAGTGCCAAAGATGTGGAATTGGATGAAAAAGCAAAAATTAGCATAAAACAGCTACATGTAAATAGCGTAGCTGAAATAGTAGACATAACTGAAACCAGCAGAAAAAAAGATGAAAGGAGCATAACTAGCTAAAAAAAAGAACAGCTGAAATTACCTGAAAATAGCTGAAAACAAGTTTAAAATTTGCACAAGGAAGCTGAAAGAAGCTGAACCAGAACAAAATGTGAAAGGAGTAGTAAAGGTTGTAAACAGATCTAAAGATTTGAAGGACGTAAAATGAGTTCAATTCATTTTCTCTGAGAAAAAAAAAAAAAAAACAGTGTCAGAAAAGGCTAAACATTTCAAAAAGCTAAAGTTGCACCATACCAGAAGTCATAGTAGGACTGTCCTGAAAGAGCTGAACGTTTTGATTTATGATTTGTTGAAATAGCTTGAAAACTGTGGGACGAGAATCGTGCCGAAAAATGTATGAAAGAAAAATGGATTACAATTGTGTGAATGCTTCATAAACATTCACACAATTACAGCTGATGCTCTGCTCCATTAAAAAAAATATACAATCATACAATTTGTTTATATGTTGTTATTTTGTACAGGATTCTTCCAAAAAAAGAAAGAAGAGGAGAGAACATGATGCAATGTTTGTTTCTCATTTGGACCGGTCAAGGAAAGTGACATAAGCCCTGTTCTTTTGGCATCATGTAATATTTGAGTCACTGAATGCATCATCAGAAAAATGGGTCAATTTCTCATCCGATACTGAAACTATGCAGCAGCATGTAGGCCATTATTTCTTTTTGAAACACTGGAAACTTCTCACACTTGAAACCAGTGTCTAAACCTCTTGCATCACTTTATAATTGAGGAATCAAAAAGGCAACACTTTGTCAGGTTGTTTAGAAAAGCTCTCTGCATGTAATTCTTTCTAGATGGATTAGATGGACGGTCGGACAGATAGATGGACTGGCATAACCTTTGTCATAAACAATGTCCCAAAAACCCACGGTAAGTACTGTCAGTAGAGGTAAAAAACTGCACTGACTGTAAATTTCCAGTTTCTCTGTTCAAACCTCTGCAGGCTGCTCACAATGTGGAAATAAATTTAAGGAACATGTTTTTCCTTTGGAGTTGCAGTTTGACTGAAAGTAGGGCAGCAAACACACCACTGGCTGAAAACAGGAGATAAAGAGGCAGCAGAAAAAAATAAATAACAGGCGAGATGGCAGCATTATGGTATGTCTCCTGTTCAGTGTCCAGTTGTTGCTAAAACACGTCATGGTGGTCATTTAGTCCAGTTTAGGTCCAATACTTGACAGTGTTACTGTACAGGAGCTCTCTGGTTTGTCTGTGACTCAGGCATGAAATGAGCACGTGACAGGCCTAATTCAGCCACAGTCTGGAAGCAGCCATTACCATGGAAACATTTTGTTTTCAACATTGTGACAAGAAACAAGGGAAGGAGAAAGTGGAATTAAAGCAGGTGACAAAAAAGAAATTCAGTTTTGTGAAGGATCAAAAAGAAGTCCCCTTGTTTTGTTTTTTTTGCAGTTGATTGATTTGTGCTCTGTCTGCTAAGTAAGCTGTCGGGTAACGCTCTGGGATTGCTGTTGCCAGTGACACACTTGGCTCCTTTAATTAGATAGCCATCACAGACAGCGCTCCGACAGCAGCGTACTGTCAAAGAGTCAAAGAGGCCTTAAAAGAATAATAGGTGCGTCTGGCTTGGGCCTGTCTTTACATGAAAAGCCCCCTTTTTTTTTTGTTTACAGTGACAGGAAATTAATCTGAATTAAGCTGATAACATGGAACTTTTAAACAGCTGCTGTGATGTTCCCTTTGAGTTGTATATTGCTTTTAAACATTTATTAATTAGTTAACTAGACAGTAATATTTGCAAAGACAGGGGCTTTCTGAAACAACTGTAAAAGTTTACTGTTTGAGTACCGTAATAAGAGCTAAGCACACAGGCCTTAATTATGATTCAAGCAGCCCTACATCTGCCCCAATAATTTCTTATTTAATGATGCAACACTAATTTAAAGACATAGTTTTATTTAAACACACATATGTACCTTACTTTCTTTGAGCTGCCAGAAAGTCCAAACGGTATATTTATCAGCCCCAACAACGGACTGAAATAAATGTAAATCAAAACACAACCAGAGAAATTGCATTCCAGAGGAACTTGCTGAAAAACAGCTGCAAATAGCTAAAATAAATGCTGACATGTAGCTGAAATGGAAGAACAAGCCTAAATTACCAGAAGAAAGCAGAAAGAATGTTTATTTGCTGAAATAGGTTTGAATAAGCAAAGATTAGCACAAAAATTTAGAAAATTAGCTAAAAAAAAGGCTGAAATTAGCAAAAATAAAATGCTGAAAAGTAGCTGAAAGGCAAAAAGAATTTTAAACTTCCAAAAGGAAAAAGAGCTGAAATTAGCATAAAACTGCTAAATAGTAGCTGAAATAGCAGAAAAAAAAGCTAAAACTAGCATAATTAAGCTGAAAGGAAAATTAAGCTGACAGGAGTATTACAAGTTGAAATTATCAGAAAAAAAGTTAATTTAGGTTGAAAGTAGCAGAAATTACCACAAAAAATCTTGAATTTATCTGAAAACAGACAAAATTAGCTAGAAAATGTTAAACAGGTAACTGAAAAGGTAGAACAAGCTTAAATTAGCAGAAGAAAGCAGAAAATACATGATTGCCAATTTAGACTGAAAGAAGCAGAAATGAGCACAAAAAAGTGGAACTTATCAGGAAAAAGCCGACATTAGCAACAACCCAAAACCCAGCTGGAAAGCAGCTACCGGTAAAAGAAGCAGAAGGAAGATTAAATTACCAGAAGAAAGTGGAGAGAGCACAATTTTTGCTGAACTTGGCTGAATTTTTTTTTATTAGTGCAAAAAAAATGTGGAATTAGCTTAAAAGGCCAAAATTAGCATAAAACAGCTAACATAGCTGAAATAGCAAAAAAATACTAAAATGTCTAGAAATGTGTTGAAAGGAGCATAACAACTGAAATCAGAACAACGCAGTTAGAAGAAGCACAAAAATGTTGTAGTTAGCATAAACAATCTAAAAGGAGCAGAAAACAGCTTAAAAAAAACAGCTGAAAGGAAGGAAAGCAAGGAAGCTGAAAGAAGCTGAACCAGAACAAAATGTGAAAGGAGCAGTAAAAGGTTGTAAACACATCTAAAGATTTGAAGGAGGTAAAATGAGCTCAGTTCATTTCATATGAGGAAAAAAGTGGCAGAAAATGCTAAATATTTCAAAAAGCTAAAGTTGCACCAATACCAAAAGTCATAGCAGGATTGTCCTGAAAAAGCTGAATGTTTTGATTTATGATTTGTTGAAATAGCACAAAAAATGCAGAACGAGAAATATGCTGAAAAATGTTCAGAAGAAAAATGGATCACGTAAAACATTCACACTATTATCTCCGTACAATGATGCGTGTTCTGTATTCTTCGTGGTGTTTTTATAACAGTTTTGCTAACCTAAAAACCTAGTTTCTGTAACTAACTGAGCGTTGCCTTCCAACTCCTTGTTCAGACACAAATGCATCATCCAACAGAGCAGACATTTGGTTCAGAGTTGTTGCTCAGTTGGTGTGACTCATGACGAGGCCAGAGCTGTGACCTTGACAAGTTTCTCCTTCATCTCAGAGCCAAACGTGTATGTTGCATGAAAAGTGTCGGATTCCATGTCTTAGGAGAGCGAGGCACACTGTTGGCTTTAGCAGGAGGTGAAGAGAGTTGCATCATGGTGGACTTGACTCACAGCAACAAAAAGTTACACTTCATTTCACCTATATACAAATCTGATGAATTGACTCACCAGTCCTGCACAGCACCGAAGGACTCCTCGTTGGTGATGTCGTACATGAGGATGAAGCCCATGGCTCCACGGTAGTAAGCTGTGGTGATGGTTCTGTAGCGCTCCTGGCCTGCAGTGTCCTACACAAAGACAACACGACTTAAAATAGCTGCTGGACTGTCAAACTCAGCAATATGGACTTAAACCCTGTACAGCACAAACAGATGCACACAACACTGTTAATAAGCAGACATTGTATTTATTAATATGCTGACATTCACACATAGAAACGATAATCATCTTCCATTGTGCACATTATCTGGAAACAATCATTGTACTAATTGCTGACTTTGCATTGATAAAGCGCCAAGAGCAGAACCTGAGTTGCTTGATATGTCCAACATTTTTGCTCAGTAAAATAATAATTTGGCTCTGTTAAAAGTGGTGCAGTATTAAAAGCTCAGCTTGTGACATGTAATTCACAGGAAATGGTCTAAATATAGAAGTTGAATTATTTTAACACTGAGTAGCTGTGGGCTGCCGTTGGAGATAAGATGAGAGAAATTGCTCAAAGCCATAACTGAGATATCGGGAAAAAAATGCTAAAGAGAATGGGAAGAAAACATTTGTTCACAGTTGTATTTCTTGTTGATTTTTTTCTGATTGTTATCATTGAACTGTTCAATAGAATTAATCAGTCATGTATGTTTAGAGCATTGTTCTTACACCCACAACAAGTGTGTTTCCAGGCTTCTGGGACTCATGTCAGACGTCTTCTGGCTGCTCCACTTGGCTCCTGTTAAACAGACGCCCAACAGGCAGCTCTGGATTGTGTTCCTCTGCGTTCTGTTCATCTGCACATGGCTGCAACTGTGCGCCTGTTATAGCCAGAGGACAAATCTGACCTTCCACTTCACAGAAATGGAGCTTTCAGTCTGCACAGCTTCCACTCTCAAAGCACAGCTTCGGCCTTCTGTCAGTTTATAGCAAAAACAAACCGTACTTGCATCTTTCTGCAATACTCATCTTAATATTCCAGTTCATACGCAGTTCATCTGAGCACATCATTTAATCTTCTTGTCTGGATTTGAATGTAATTTCTCAGCTAAGTGCATAGCATAGTGGTTTTCAGCCTGTTTCTGCCGCCATTTTGCTCGTGCTTAGTTAAAAGGATAGAGTGGAAGCAGAGAAATGAGAATCTGCTTGAGTCCTGAAAATTTGAGCACTTTGAAAAGCTTTGCATGTAGCTGCAAGCTCAGCGGAAATCAGCCGAAGCAGCTGATGACTGACTGGTGAGAAAGTGAGCAGAGACAGATAGTTGAAAAAGAAAAAAAAATCAGCCTTAGGTGTGCATCTGGTTTTTAATGACCTAGCCATGCATTTGTGTTCTGTTCAGCAGTCTCATTTAATTACAGGAACGGCTTTTATATATTATGATGTGGGTCCACCACAAGGACTCGCGCCAATAGTCATCACCTTAAAAGGCCACTTAGTGCATGTCTCAGCTCACTGTGAGCCCAACTAAAAGAGACAAGCCAATTATCTGGATGTAAGGGCAGTTCTTTTCCTTTCTGAATATGCTCGTCTGTGCTGATGATAAACACATTATTCTGATTATCACTCGGTGGTCAACGCCAAGTTTTCACATTTTGATGCGAGTGCCTCTTCTTCAGCTATTTTTTTGCCAAGAAAACACAAAACGTTTGGCTAGTTCTTGTAAAATGGTGAAAAATATAGATCTGAATGTTCATATTTAAATATACCAATGTGGATGAAAATAGAAGACAAGAAAATGAACTATTCTATTAGGAGACAATCTGACTCTACAGCTCTGGTGAACTCCTAATTGAACAGATTCTGCAGTTTCCCACATGTTGTGGAGAAGGTGTTGTTTCCGGCGTTCATCTCTGCTGTGCTGCACCGACACTTACTAATTTCCTGTCGGTAATGTCGAGATTTCCATCTGTCTCCACACTTAGATCAGAGCATTCAAATACACTGTAGCCATTCCTGAGTTTTTACTGAGTAGATAAATCCCTCAGCCTAATGTGCAACATGGTTTTATGACTAAGATCACGCTGAAGTTTAGTTTTTGTGTATGTGTCAAATAATGTGCTAAACTTTAACTGAGACAAATTCCAATTCTTACACTGACCTTTAAACATGTCGCCTGTGAAGCTGTAGATATTGTTAATTGTTCTCTGAATCCTCAGGATATGAATGGCCAAGACTATCACAGCATACTAAGAAATTTATGATGCATCCCACAAGCCAAAACACTGACTTGAACTGAATAAATGCCTCGACAAGCCCCTTTTTATGAATGCCAAAAACCTACTGCCATCTAGTCCCACACTGTCACAGTCCTTGACACATATTGATCAATGCAGAAACGCATGAGACATAATGAGCACAGGACAAAGAATGATGGTCTTTCAGTGACAGGAATCACTCTACAGGAGCACAATGGCCACAAGAAAACAGAACCAAAAAGTGTCGATTCTCCAACTTCTTAGCTTTCGAACAACAAAATAACCGAGATGGGAACTTGCAACCCAACTATATTTTGGTCATGGTAAGCAACCAGTACAATTTGGCCAATTAAACAAGGGTTTTAATGATAAAAAAATAAGAATTATGCCATTTTTATTGAGTAACTAACACTTTACTGTATATCTCTCATAACAATTACCAACAACTGTGATTACCAATTATTTTTAATTTAATTTTGCTTCTGGTGTTCATCTCAAGACCCTTAACTTGATGTTTTGTGTTTCATAGTGGGACTTTGACTCCAACTTTTAGAACCACAAAACAATCATTGCTTCCAGACAGTTGTAAATGTTAACCATTTCTCTAAACCAATTAAAATGTAAAAAAAACTACATAGGTTTATATATTTAAAATGTAAATGTATGAAACATAAAGTAGGCTATGGGGTTGGCTTGTCGAAGAACATTTTGTGGCTCACTTCTGAATATTGAACGCTCGAAAACTACTTCATACCCAGATCTGCAGCTTGATCCTCTTGTCGTTTTTGTACACCGTCTTCACTTTGAAGTCGATGCCCACTGTGCTGACAAAGGCTGAAGTGAAGGCATCGTCGGCGTAGCGGAACAGGAAGGACGTTTTACCCACGCTGCTGTTGCCAATGATCAGCAGCTTGAACATGTAGTCAAAATTCTGGTCTCCCCCCTCTCCTTTCCCCTTGACGTCCTGAGTGGCAGCCATCTGCAGATAAAAAGAAAAGCATTTTTCCACTTGAGGTAAAGTCAACACTGCTCTGTGGGTTATCGAAAATAAGAACACAATGTTTTCCCAAATCTGCTGACTGGTTTGTTCAATTCCTTCCTATAGAAAAGCCATGACGGGATCTGAATCAATGTGTATGCATGCTAAGACATAAAACATATAGTCCAAACATTTTGTTCAGAACATGCAGCTTGTTGTAGGCCACAGATCAGAGATGACAGAAGGCTGTGTCAGGAAAGCAGCATGAGAAACACAGCAAGCTGTTGTAATAATAAGAATTACAGTAGATAACAAGCTACATTTTTTTTAAAATGATATAATCCCTGTAACCTATTGATTCTTTTATTGATGTTATAACTTACTTAGCTAAAGTAAATTAGGCTAAGACTGGGTGTTTTTAATGCAGAGGTGGAAATATTGTTTTTAATAGTGGCCCTTTGCAGCCTAAAGGAAACATACACCCCTACCCCATTTTTTTTTATTTTTTAAATGCCAAGAATAAATCAACTAAATCTGCTCCCAGATTAGAACAGCTGCACAAAAATGTACACAGAGTGCTCGTGGAAAGGAAACTGATATGTCGTCTTAAACACTCAGCAATTCTGTACAAGCTGCTAGCGGTCAGGGACCTCAGAGGACGAGAGGAGCTTTCATACGAAGGGTTTACCTGAAAAAAAAAAAAACAACGAGCTTCCTTCAAAAAAAGAAAAGAAAGAAAGCACTGTTAGTGTGCGTCCATCTTTCCTTGCAGGCTCTGCAGTGAATTAAAGATGCCGGACCTCCATCGTGCACGTCCTGTACTTGCTTTCTATTCGCTTCCGTGTGTGTAGCGCCGCTGTTAGCAAGGACACCGTTTTGGAAAACGTACCCGGGATAAACGGCTTCTACTCGGGCCACCGTGAGCCTGTCCTCTCGGTGCTGCCGAGCGAGAAGCCGAGTGCCAGCTAATGTCAGACGAGCAGTTCTGGGCAGGAGGTCATTTTATCTTTTTTTTTTTTTTTTCGTGAAATTCTTCCACATAACTGTAGATACAGAAAACTCAGAACCCGCGTTGAGGACGTCGCGTGAACAAACCTGTTTCGAAGGCCTCGGTTCTACTCGTGTCTGGCCCTGTTACGCTGAATTCGGGTTTTATTTTTTTTTATTTTATTTTTTTTTTCTGACTCTAACGCACACGGCGGTCTGCCTCCGACCAGTTTCAGCACCTGGGAGCTGTTCCCCTCCGCCTCGGCTCTGCCTCGGTGGGAAGCGCGAGCGGAAACAGCTTGCGTCTTGCGTGCCACTGACGTCACGGTGGCAAAGAAGATGGGACTTGTAGTCTTTTTTTTTTTTTTCTTTATAACGTTTCTGTGCGCACGCAGGCGGCTAACGGGTTCAAAAGTATAAATATATTTGACTACATTTCTCAGCATGCAGCTGTTTACAGCTGGACTTCTGCAATTTGTAGCTCGGATTTCATCTAGCAGCAGTCGTTATCCTTTTTTTCTTTTTTTTTTTTTTTTGTTAAACAAACTGAGACGATAATAAATCAGAAAGAATGCGATTGTTTAAAAATAAAAAGATCATCTTACCTTCCCATACAAATCCATGTGATCCTCAGTAATATGTATATCACCTGTTTGCTTTACAGTTCTCTCATCAGCTTCCAGCTGGCCAGCATGCTTTTTTTTTTTTTTTTTTTTTTTTTTTTTTTTTTTTTTTTTTTCAGGAAGCAAATTTAATAATAGGCTCCGTTTTTTGCGTCACTTCTCCATCCAACCCACAACACACACACAAACACACACCTGAAGCGAGCTCGGCTTCTGAAAGAACGTGAGCAAAGAGGGACCTGAGTGCTGATGAATATTAAAATAAGGACTCTTCAATGGGAGCTATAGTGCTAAAAGGGGACAGCTTCCGGAAGTTAAAAACAAACAGGCATATTTTTGCAACTTTAATTAGGTGCCCCTCTGTTAGGCATGTTAAAATAATTGATTTCAGAGATATGGCAGATATCAGGAACAGATTTGAGCC
>JARVLU010001462.1:14081201-14091860 GCA_031762415.1 Simpsonichthys santanae
CTAAGCTAACAACGTAAGTTTGAACGTACTAGGAGGTAGAGGAGGGGCATTTCGACCGATACTTATGGGGCTGATAAGTAATAACGGCCATTGAATGGTTGATAACATTCGAAGCGGGTGGGACTGAGCATTAAATATGAGCACGTTTGGGATTTGTGTTACGTTTAGTTGCGTTTTATAATTTGCAGGTGTTTGCTGCCTCTTCTGCTGGGTTTCAGTGCACAGGCTTTGAGATCAACTCCATTTTAGTGGCATATGCCAGGAGCAAGGCCTGCTGGAACGGAGTCCCCTCCAGCCAGGCAACGTTTGTTAAAAAGGACTTCTGGAAGGTAAAACATGAACACAACGTGTTTGATTTGATTTGATCAAAGTCCCAACCGTCTCGTTCTTTCACCACAGACTGATTTGTCTTCGTACAACAATGTGACGGCGTTTCTTGCTCCGGGAGTGGTGAGTGTTTGTCTTGCGAATTATCTTCTTATTTCGCAGCAAAGCATTTGTCGCCATACATCTTTCTAACTGGTTTGCAGATGGAGATACTGGGAGAGAAGCTTTTAAAGGAGCTTCCCGAGGGAGCGCTCGTCATCGCCTGTCGGTTCCCTTTCTCTGACTGGCCCCAAAAGTCCTGCGTTGGCTCAGGACTTGATCAGACGTTTGCGTATGACATCAGCAGCGTGCGCAAACATCTGAGAATGGCAGCAAAATAAGTCTGAAGTGTTGTCAGGACGGTTATCCTCGCTGCGCTGTTCTCCTTTTGTCCTGGACGAAAATGGTTTAATGATAGGATCGTTTAAAGACAAAATGATCCTGTTGAAAGATTTCTTCGAACGCTGCCAGACTAAAAGGGTACTTAGAGTCTTTTAGTCTTGAATAGCAGACTGTGTCATACAGCTGATGTTCTGTCTGTAAAGGCTCTCACCAGCCATTATCTACTGTATGTGCTTATGATGTGGATAAAATAATTACCTGCACTATCTGACCATTCAAGGTTACAAAAATAAATAGGTGGAGTAATTTGCACTTTACTCCACAAAGGGGTTATTCATGTAATATGCTCACGGCTACCAAGAAAATCTAAAACTTATTATATTTTGTCGTAAAGGTTGACTGTTTTTTTAATTGAAGAAAACAAAATTATACGTAAAAAAATTGTCAGTTGTCCAATAAACAATGTTTGTGTTTTATTCTAAAGTATTTTTGGCTCATTTCATGCTCTCATTTTAAGTTGATTCCATCAAAACACAATTTTACCAACCATATTTAACAGAGGGGCTTTTGCTTTTGGACGTTTACCAGTTACCCCACTATTGTTTTATTTTCAGTGACATGACTGGACTACAGGCAGGCAGTTTTGTTCTGTGTCCATATTGTGCTGAAATAAAGCTTTTCCTGAAAAATACACCATATAAAAGGGTGAACACGTTGCTTTATATTTTACAAAGTATCATGAATTAGGCGTTCTGACATGAACAAGTTACTCTTATTGTTGCAGATACTTTTAACTGTGTGCTGATACCTGGGTCATACAACATGGTGACCGCGGCACGGACATTTTATTTCTTCTGCAGAGAAAAATATTGTGTTGGAGTAGTAGCTGAATCAAAGAAAATCCACTAAATGGAGGAAAATAGGTCTGTTACATAAATCTGTTTTTTTTACAGAGATACTTCAAAAAAGGTACATATTACATAATGCTTTGTATGGTTGACCATGCTTTGTCAGGATTTTTTTTATCCCTGATTAATATATTTAAAATATAGGTGTTTAAGAAAAGCTTTTGCACAAATTGCAGCATACTGAAACAATAATTAAAAATATTGATGTTATTTATGTAATATGCTTTTATAAAAGAAAAGCAGATTTTAATTTAGCAGGCAAAACAATAAATTTTATGTGACTCTCCAACTTTGGCGAGATGTCAAAATTTGACGTCTAGTTGCAGTTACAACCTGTGACAAAGCTCAAACTTTTGACAACTTTTACTCTCCAACACCTTACTTACTGAGCTTGTAGCCAAGATGCCCTTTTCTATAGGAGGAGTTTGTCCAAATACATGTTTAAAGCTCCCAAATGCATCTTTGACCACCTTTGCCATTAACGTGTGGCACGGGGGCTGCACAGCTGCAGAAAAGAAAGCTCTACAGAGAGTAGTGAAGGCTGCACAGAAGATGTTGGAGTCAGTCTCCCCACCATCACAAACGGCTACAACTCCAGATGCAGGAAGAGTGCCACCAGCATCACAAAGGACCCCACTCACCCAGCACACTCACTTTTTGCCCCGCTCCCCTCAGGCAGAAGGTTGCAGAGCATTAAGTGTAGAATCACTAGACTGAGGAACAGCTTCTATCCTGAAGCTGTTAGACTCATAAATCCCTCATCAGGAAAATCACTGTAATGCCACTTCAGTTGATGACATGTGACTTATCCATGCTGCTGATCTCATGCTGCTGAATTCATTCATACCCATCTCACTATAGACTCATGTTCAGGCTGCTATTTAATACACCATATTATTTTACATTAATAATGTTTATATCTTTGATATTTTAGCATACCGTTTAGAATTTGTTTAGCATATATCTTAGTATATCTTAGCTCTGTTCCTTTTTATATTTGCTATTTTTGCTATTTTTGGGTGTAACTGGGACCCTGAGCACACAATGTCATTCTGCCTCATGTACCATATGTGATGCAAATGACAATAAAGAAACTTGAACTTGCTTTCCGGTACATGTGTACCAAATATCAGACCTGTAAATGAAAGTAGGCGTTCTGCTGCACCCTTAAAAGATTTACATTTTCCACTTACTTTCAATGATCCTAATTATTTTTACCCACAAATACAATTGATTTGGCACAAAAACAATAATATAAAAAAGAATGAACACTTATGATATCAAGAGGACTTCATTATCGCTTGCAGTTCCCGAGCCTAAAAATGGGCAGTTCATATCAGAGCTTTATCTAAACTTGTCATATTAAGTTGGCAGAGGGGTGAGGTGGGCAAAGCTGTGCACTCACAAGCAGTTTTCTAACTGACCATCTGACATGTGCAAAGGGCAGTAAGGCAACACAAGGTGCATTTGTTAAACTCACTACAGGAATCAAGATGTCTCATTCAAAGCCAAATAAAATGAAAGTAGATTTTAAAAAATGGACATTTTCCAAACCAAATGGAATGAAAAGCAACCAGTCAAAGCAAGTGTTGCTGTGACTGAAGAATACAATGTGAAACGACATTACAAAACAAATTGTGCCTCCTTTCCAACAAGTCTTTTCACTAAGTCTGTGACAGCGTCCCGATGAGTAGATTGGACCTGAACCAAACAAAAGCAACTTTTTGGTTTGTTTTGTAGCTCAAAGCCAAGAGAGTTGAAATGCTTGTTGTCCTTGGTGAAGGCGTGTTTTCACAAAAGTTGCATGTGTCCCTCAAACCAACATTCTTGCACCTAAAACTGAATAGCCCTGGTAGACAAGAAAGCAAGTGTAGATTTTACCTCAGTTGTAAACTTTTATTGGCTTTTCCCTCTTCAGGGGTCACCACAGTGAGCCATCCTTTACGATCTCTCTCTGTCCTCTGCATCCTCTCTAACTGCATCCATATATCTCCTCTTTGTTTGTTTGTTTCCTGGCAACTGCATTTCTAACATCCTTCTACCAATATACCCTCTGTCCCTCCTCTGGACATGTCCAAACCATCTCAGTCTGGCCTCTAACTGTTGTTCAACCTGTGCTGTCCCTCTGATGATCTCATTCCTAATCTTATCCATCCTTGTCACTCCTAAGAAGAACGTCAACATAATTTCTTCCACTTACAGTTTTCTCTCTTGTCTTTTTTTCTCCCCCTTCTATGCCACTGTCTCCAGACCATACAATATAGCTGGTGTTTGATATGAAAGTCGTGGTGTGCAACTGAACTGCTCAGGGTCAGAAGTGTCCACCGGAGGGCGCGAGAGCTTCAAACTGGCTTTGGTGCAGAAAAGGATTCCTGCACAGAATGAACCTCGTGTTTCTCATGATAAGGGTGCAGAGACTATCGGAACAAATACAGCAGACATGCTGTGAAATGTCGCTTTTACATAAATATATTTTCAAACTTCTCAGTTTTATAAAAAAAAAAAAGATACTACAGAAAACTCTTCAGTGTGAAAATCAACACAAACCAGAGTCGAAATCGCTTCATTGAATGTCCGCGTTCATCTCAGTGTCGTCATCGGTCTGAACTGGGCTGATCGATAAGCGGCAGAGCTCGTGCTCCGGTTTCACGGAGTGACGTCAGGGAGAGGGCGGTACTTAGGCGGAGAGGAGGGGGAGGGGCTCGGGCGTATAAAGCCTCACGGAGCAAGTCTGGGTTTTCATTCAGAGTGCGGGACTAGAACCAGCATCCTGATGGAAATAAGCAAGAACAGCAGCAGCATGTGCGAGGTCACGCAGAAGTCCTGCGAGCCCCGCCGGAAGAAAGCGGAAGACCGCAGCGCGCCGTCAGAAGCGGCTCGGATCATCACGGACGCCGCCACCGGCAAGTGCTACTGCCGCGGGAAAGTGTTGGGAAAGGTAGCGTGGATTTCTTCACTCCTCCGTGGATTTACCTCACAGCAAGAAGGGCTAAGAGTGTTGTTCACCCCTCTTTTATGATATTCTCCTCCCAGGGAGGCTTTGCCAAGTGCTACGAGATGACGGACCTCTCCACGGGGAAAGTTTACGCCGCTAAGATCATCCCTCACGCGCGCGTCTCCAAACCTCACCAACGGGAGAAGGTAAGAGCGCGCGCGCGCGCGCGCCCTGGAGCAAAGAGTTCCCCACAGAGACTTGTTGCAGTCGTGTTGATTTACATTTGTTTTTAATTATATTTGTGCAGATTGACAGAGAAATCGAGCTGCACAGAGCCCTGCACCACAAACACATCGTGCATTTTTATCACTACTTTGAGGACAAGGAGAACATCTACATCCTGCTGGAGCACTGCAGCAGAAAAGTGAGTGCACTGGTCTCATCTTGTGCCAGACTTTAAAAAAAAAAAAAAGCAAACAACAGAGCAGCTTGGTCAGAGTTTTTTTTACTGTTGGATTTATTGCATGATGACATAAACCTACAGAAGCACTTATTGGTATAGAGAGAGTCTATAATAAATCTGTATTTCTCTGTTTTTGTTATTCCTGCAGTCGTTAGCCCACATCCTGAAGGCTCGCAAAGTGCTCACAGAGCCAGAGGTGCGGTATTACCTGAGACAGATTGTCTCTGGACTAAAGTACCTGCACGAACAGGAAATCCTTCACAGAGATCTTAAACTGGGTAAGGAACCTTTGCTCAGCTCTGGGCAACGTTAACGTCTGCTTCATTTTAAAGATGCATGTAGGGGTGCACCGATTGCAGTTTTTTGGCCGATCACCGATTTCTACAAAGTCTGACTTGCCGATTCCGATTTTGGCCGATACCGATTTTGTTTTATAAGCAACACTGTTAGATGTTGTAAGGTCACAATGCGCCTTCAAATTTCATTATTATTTTGTTGAAAAACAGACCCTTGACCAATATTCTAGAAACAATACAAACTTGTTTTAACTGGTCACGAGGTAGTGCTCTGAAATATAAATGACGTTTAGACAATTGTTGTTAAAACTAAAAAAAATATCTGTAAAATCGTTTTTTCATGCAAGCATTGGCCGAGTTCCGATTTCCCAAAATTAAGGAAATCGGGGCCGATAAATCGGCCGGCCGATTTATCGGTGCACCCCTAATGTCATGTGTTCAGAAAATCAACGACATGGTTCTATATTGTAACAGTGTTCTGGATATTTCTGTTTACTTCCTGTGTTTTAATGAAAACTGGGATGACGATGTTGTTACAGCTATCACTTGCAGGCCCTGCGGCACCTGGCTGTGCTGGCTGCAGAGCCACGGCTTCTGGTTCCTGTGGATGTGGACTCTCTTAAGCCTTGCTATGCCCTCTTAGAGGTCACCTATAAGGTTTGTTCACATGACAGATGTAGAAAACATAAATACATGTGAAAATTACCTTTTTTAAAATAAATACATATTTCTCACCTATTTGCATGTCAACATCTTTCAAATAAGATTATTTAAAATCTGTTGGTGCTCAAATTATGTGGTGCAGATGACTCTTCTTTACCACCACACTGATATTATCTCAATATTTGTACAATTGACAGAGTTACCATGTATCCATTTATGTGTTTACTACAGTCCATTACCTGGTGGCCATCTTGAATTGGGTTGACTCCAATAGTTAATCAGTTGTAGAAGTACATATGATTACTTTTCTGAAAGTCTCATAAATATCCATCCAGAGTGTGAGGACATTTTGGTAACAGAAAGACATGATGAGCATGCACAGACAGTTTGCTTTATTTAAGATTTTACAGTTCTCCTCTACTGCAAAATTCTAAATAATATAAATAATACTATTTAATGCTTCTGGATTTATGATTTTTATTTTTTATTTTTGTACACATTGATTTGTACATATTATTTCAAACTGAGTAGTGGTTACAAAAGAGAACAGAAAGTACGAACTAAATGAAACTTCAGGGATTTTTTTTTTTTAGGTTTCTATTAAGAAGGACAACTTTTGTCTCATTTCTTCAAAATAATGACGACCTCACTTGTCTTCATTTTAAAAATGAGGAACTGAAATTCTACTAAATCGAATACTGTATTATCACTTTTAAGGGAATTGCTAAAAAAAGATTTCCAGGGTTCCCACACACTGAAGGTATTAAAAAAACATATTACATTGATCAGTTCATTGTTTCGTTGTGGTCATCACAGAGACTTGAACACGTTATCTTAAAAAGTAAACTTCTAACATAGAATGGGAGAAAAACAACTTTTTCATAGTCTGTAAAATGCATATGCATGTCTTTACTGGAGGAACCCTGGATGTTTTCAACCATTTCTGTTGCAGTTGGAAACATGGTGAATGGAAGTTTATCAACAAATTAGTGACTTTTTTTTCTTTATGCATTTGGTTATCTAGCAAACTTTTTTATCTTCAGATTTGTGACGACTGTCATATTAATAAGTTAAAGACAATTATAATTATTGTAGATCCCCTCCCCGCAAAATGGCTTGTTTTTTAAATTGATGTTAATGCATTTAATTGCTGTGATTGCAGAATTTTAAGCCAAATACACATTTAAGCATTGTGCTGTCTTTTTATTTAATTTGTACGCTTGACATGTAAATACAGCATTCAGACTATTGCTCACATCAGTTTCAATGATTATCAGCACACTTAATTGTGGAGTCCTTGCAGATCTTATACTGTAGTTTTTTTTTATTTTTTTTATTTTTATTTTTATTTTTTTTTTTCAGTTAAATTGTGCATTTGTTGATAAATTGTATATACTGTACTTCAGTGATAACGATTCTTTGTATTTCAGGAGACTAGGTGGTATAAAGAGACAACAGTTGAACTGATGGCTCCCACTCTCCTTCCTGAGCTCCATCTTCTTAAACAGGTAAAGCTGAAGATCAGTTAGCAGTTTCCATAAGAGCCTAATCTACTCAGTGGTACATGAGGCTAACGGAGAATAAAAGAAAAGTAAATCTTGAAATATTCTTAGCATGCTCAGTTTCTACTTTTTTTTTTAATTAATTGTAGGTGAAAGTGAAGGGGCCACGTTACTGGGAGCTGTCTTTGGATCTCAGCAAAGAAACGCAGCATCTGAAGTAAGTAGTGAGGAAGTGTACAATGAAATGGATTTAAATGTTATGCAAATTTTACAATTGAGGAGTATATGTATTTAATCTGTTAAACGGCGTTGCTGTTGTTTGCCTTTGTTCTCTTTAAAATAAAGTGAGGCATCGAAACAGATGAATCTCTAAAATGTTGATCATTATACCTATTGAAGGTCCATCCTGTCCAGAGATGGTGTGTTGTATGTAAAGTTACGAGCTGGTCAGCTGCCCTACAAAGACGACCCTCAGGGTTGGAAGAGTCTGCTGACAGCATTCATCAACCACAGAAACTCTGGCGTCACCGCTTTCAAGGTGAAGATGGTTTAGATTTTGCATCTCCCCCCACAAAAAATATTTCTAATGTTTTTTATTTTTTGCCAAATTAGGTGATTTTTGTTGTTGTTGTTGTTTTGTTGCATATTACATTTATGAAAAGTTATGCACTAAATACTTTGTTACCGTACTAAAATTATATCTTAACAGCATCAGATGCTCACCTATGTTGGTATTTTTTTCTTCTCAGAACATTTTGTGTTGCAAACTTTATTGTAGTTATTGTAAAAATATTCCCACTTTGTTAATCCAACCAAAAGGTTCAGTGTTTTCATATGAACTAAAAAGTTTTACTTCATTGTTTTACTTTGCTTTTGAAACTGCTATGGCCAGATTTGAAAACAGACCATCACACGAGTGATTGTGTGTAGAATTGAACTGGCCCCCACCCTAGTAACTGGTTTTGCCCACCCTGGCAGCTCTATGGTTGACACACTTTTACTGCTTTCCTGGTGACTTCAGTATATTGTCAGTACACCTGCAGGACCTGGAGGGGTGACAATACACAAAGTTGAATCTGCTTATTCTCAGTGCATTTCCATCTACCATTGAGTATTTTTCCTCTACCTTTTGTTTTGTCTTTAGTCACTTAATCCTTTCGATAAACTGTTTATTTCTTGTACAGTTTAGACAATTTTGTTTCTATACATTTTTTATGAGTTGATTGATTTTTGATTTTTTTTTCTGCAGCCTGAAGCCATCTCTAATTTCACCTCTGAACCTGCACTCATCTCCTTTGCCGAGTTCTTTTGTAAGACATCTGAAGCAATGAAAGACGTGAGTTTAAGACTGCATTCAGCTTCCAATTTGTTGCCCAGATGACCCCCCCACCCCGCCCCGGCATATGTCCTTCACTATCTCCTCCTTTTCTTCCAGGATGTAAAGTGTTTTACTTATTTCAACTTTAAAATTTCACAAAAATTATGTCTATATTCAGGAAAATTAGGGATTTCATGGAATGTTAGTCAGAGATGCTCATAATAAGTAGTGGAGCATAAAAAAATGTCTTTGGCTTACATTTGTTAAGAGGAGTGATGGTGTGTTTGAGGCTGTCGAGGCCACACCCACCCACAGAAGTACAAAAGTTTAAATGTTCAGACATACAAGTGGGAGTGGAGGACAGCTACCCATTGCATCCAGTAATGTTAGACACTGCTTACTGTACATGAACTACACACACTGTGATTATAACTGAATTAAATCAACCGGGGGTGCTAATCAGTCGGCAGCACACTTTTGTGTAGTTTTCTTATGGCCAGTTTTGCATCTGCTTGCAAAGTTGTACTAAATGTATCTGTAATGTGCAAAAACTAAGTATAACGCAACAAAAAACAAAACAATCTTGAATGTATTTAGTCAACATCCAGTAGAGTTTACGTTGCAGCTCATCTGTGTTTATGTCTCAGACGCAGATTGTGACAATCTAGTGTTTTGAAATGTGTTAATTGGGAAAAAGCAAAACGGTGTACTGTAGAGGGCTGTTTTTAATAATAATTTTAAAAAAAGGAAATCTGTTCATACAGTTCTCTTGTGTTGTGTTTTGACAGAGAAAGGACACGTTTGTGTTGTTCTCAGCAATGCTGTATGAATGTGTGATGCAAGAGTGTTCCGAGATGCTGCCAACATATATCGCTATTGAGCAGGTAACACCCAAACACACACACACACACCCAAACACACACACACTGAGCTGGGCACGTACAGCTAATTATTGTTTTACCAATCACACTTGTCATTTTAACGTAATACAGTACTGAAAGTTCATGCTCAATAATCCAGGTGTCAAATCTGATAATTCTCAATCAGGTCATCTGGACAGTTGACCTGATTGAGAATTATCAGGTAATACAGTACTGTTTTTGTAGACCTGTCACATTGACATGGATCAATAATGAAAATGTTCCAGTAAATAAATTGGATTAAACAAAATGCCTGTTACAATAAAATAAGGTCTCATAATAAAAGGAATAGTCTAGCATCACACAATTAGTAGAGAACATGATTATTTATTTGATATTTATATAAAAACAAAGTATGTAAGTTACATACTATGGGTGTTGTTGTTTTGGTCATTTCTGCAGGTACACTACTTTATTTAAAAGCTATCTTATCATTGCACTGCAGAATTTATCTTAATCAAGTTGTTTCTTTACTGTAATGTAAACTGCATCTATTGCAAATATGCCGAACAATATAGGGATCATCTTCCAATGTTATCTACTGTAAGATCTTTGAAATGTCTGGCTGGATGTTTGGGTAGCAGAGGCAACAGGTTCAGGAGGAAAACCCAGGCATCTCGCTGTCCAGCTCATCCTTGAGAATCTCAATGTGTTTTAAGTAGGGATGGGGCCGATCCAATCCAGTATCGGTATCCGATACCAGCATTTAATACATATCAGGTATCGAATCTAGCCTGCCGATACTTTCCGATCTACTATGCTTGTTAAGTTCAAATTTATCTTTCACAGTGTGAGTTCAACACATTGAACTCACTATGAGGCTTGCCAATGGAAACACCATGAGGCTTGCTCAAAGAACACCTAAACTACACTAGCACACAAGATGCACATGTATATCACAGACGTCCATCTCACTCATGGTGCAACCAGAAGAACGCTAAGCATT
>JARVLU010001462.1:14132572-14142593 GCA_031762415.1 Simpsonichthys santanae
TGCTGATCTGTTTCATGTTGTTGCTGATCTGTTTCATGTTGTTGCTGATCTGTTTCATGTTGTTGCTGATCTGTTTCGTGTTGTTTCTGATCTGTTTCATGTTGTTGCTGATCTGTTTCATGTTGCTGCTGATCTGTTTCATGTTGTTTCTGATCTGTTTCATGTTGTTGCTGATCTGGTTTATGTTGCTGTGTTCATTCATACTTGTCTCCTCACACAGACTCATGTTCGTGCTGTTGTTCAGTATATTGTTTTTATGCTACTAGAGTACTTAGTGTATTTTTAGTTAACATTTTTCTTAGTTCATATCTTAGATCTAATTACTGTTTTTCTTTTACACTTTAATATGTTTGTTGGATATAACTGGGACACTGTGTACACAATTTCATTCCACCACATGTACCACATGTGGTGCCAATGACAAATAAAGAAACTCCGACTCTGACCACAGCAACTAGAGAAGGAAGATGTGGATAAAGATAATGGCTGGATGGGCAGCTGATACATTATGACATTATGTTTACAGCATTAATCTAAGACACAGTGGAAGAAATACAAAAAGCCCTGCCTGTCACAGCCATAGCTAAAAATGTTAACTGTGCTGTGATAACAGTGAATGTTAGACTGGTATTGTGAGACCACTTTAGTTGAATCCTTACCTTATTGTTGGATGGAAATAATATCTGGTAAACAAATGGTAAATTTAGCTGAAGAAGCCAAACAAATGCGTCTCATCTTCATTGAGCACATTGCTCGGTGTCAAATGAGTTGAATCAGAATTGGTTGAAGGCAATTTCCTTTGAAGGCCGACTCTTTCTGATAGTTTATTTTTATCTGTTCAGGCGACATTTTTAGACCAGTCTTTCTCATCTCAAAATTAGACTTGTGTGGCTTAAATCTTCATTGCTTTATATGAAATTATTGTGATGACCAGACACTGGTTCTAGAAAAGGGTTTGCACGGTTTTTTTTAATACAAATTAATCCATTTATATTGGTTTTAATTTTTATTTTATCTAAACGTCACTGACAAACCATTTCCATGGGTAAAGTCGTCAAATTGTTTTATATGTGTCCCTGGAAAAACTTAATAATGAGCTCTGACAGCATCAGTGTTTTAGAGAGTCGTAGCTCAGAGCAACCATAATCTCGTTGTGGTATCCATGGTGACATTCACAGATGATGTATTGAGGAGTCATTTATTCTTAAGTTCAGCCCTGTCAACCAAAGCTTCTCCTGCCTCGATGAGTCACTGTCTGCACTGCAGCATTTCAACACTCCCATCAAAATAATCTGCAATGTCTGCTTGGCAAATAGCAGCATGTTGTGCATGACATGCTTTGCAAGTAAGGAAGACTTAAAATTGTTTTTACCTGCTATTTTAAGTGGAGTTGTGAATCCTGAACTTGATGTTTAAGATAGTTCCGATGATAATATAACCTATGCTATTTTACCTGTTATAATGGAGAAACGTGTGCCAGTGTGAACATGTTTAACTCCTCAATAAATGCTGAGGGTAAATTTCAGGCTGAGATGCTGGAAGTTGCTGTTACAGCCCCGGTCCCCACAGAGATGCAAAAACAAACTCACACAGACACTTTGTCAAGAATCATCATGTCCTTCCACCAAGCAACACCAACCCTTACCCCATGTGGCCATTACTTAACACGTTTGGCTGACGTACAAAACGCACACAGGCACAGATGTACGGTGGCATTCACACATGCTGTAACACAACACAGATGCACGCTGCAAACACACACACACAGCTTTGGTCCTTTCCCTCTTGGCGTTTTTCTGTCACTTAAACAGACAAGACAGATTAGACCAGTGGAGGCATTTCTGCTTTTCTGTAGTTTGAGGTTAATGAAGTCTAGTAATTAATTTGCAGGACTAAAGTTGCACATTGAATTTGTTTCAATGGAGAGTGGTGGTGCAGAGGTTAGAGAAGGTGGGCCTGTGACAACATCAAAAATGTGGGTGAGATAGGTGACGCACCCACACCTGCCTCCACCCTCATTTGCCCTTATCTGGGCCCTTGAGCAAGACCCTTAACCCCCACCATCTGCTCCTACATGGCAGCTCGGTGGTCGAGAGGGGGTTCTCTGCAAACTGGAAGTGGGTGTTTCTAAAGAGCAAACACTGATTGGCTAGCTGTATTTGCTGGATCTTTAAGTTACATCAGCTCTTTTTTTAATGGAGCGTTTCCAAGAAACAGCGTTATATCTGCTGTCAAACACAAGAGGATTCTCTTTTGTTCTTGCGGTCGTAGGCTGCATCTGACACAGGTTGGCTTGAGTCTGGTCTGGGTGCAATGAAATATGAAGGCATTTGAAGCGAACAGCCATAACAGATTTAGATTTTTTTATAAAATGAACATTTAGCCCTCCCCACTACCCATTTTTGTTGCTCTTGTTTTGAAATGTAACCGGAAGTTCTGTGTTAAGAGAGGCGGAAAGAGAAGTTATGGAGATGTCACTAATGTTTATTTATTTATTTATTTTATTTACCATTTATTTATACAGGTAGTCTCATTGAGTCATTCAAACTCATTTTCAAGAGAGACCTGTGTTGGGGAGCAGATGGTGGGGAGTTAAGGTCCTTGCTCATGAGGGGCCCAGATTGGGGCAAATTAAATTTCCACCCACATTTTTGATGTTGACGGTACTGGGAGTTGAACCTGCAACTTTTCGATCACAGGCCCATCTTCTCTAACCTCTGCGCCACCACTCCCCACAAAATGTCGAACTGGCTAACACAATCTGCCTGCCGTTATTCTATCTAATTAATAAGTCTTCTGATACCTTCGCTCAATCAGGTGTGTTCTTTTGTAACTCCAAAATAAAGTTAAAAACAAAACTTTCTTTAGTAACGCCTTTTTTTTTTTTTTTTGTCGTCCAATCAGGTGTGACTCTTGAGACACGCCTTCCTTTGTGAATGCCGATTTCGTCTTTGGGAACGCCTATTTCGTCTGCAGACATACCTACTTGCGGTGGTCTGTGGTTGCATCAGAAAGGGCGTCCGGCGTAAATATAATTGCCGAGTCTTCGTGCGACTTAGTTCACTGACCCCTGAGGAAGTGAGCAGCCGAAAGAAGACAAAACAATAACTGAATGTGTTTCAACAAACTTCACCGAGTTACTGAGAACGTTCATGTACAAAACATGGTTAACGTAGAGCTTGAACTTCAGCTTCAGTGGGATCAAGGAAGACAATGAAACACTGATTTCACCATTAAAAGGCTATTCTGAAATACATTTGTGCATCTTATTATAAATAAAGTTGTATTGTATTGTATTGTAGCTTCAGCCCAAAATTCTACTTGTGTAGTTTGCATACACATTGTGACATGCACTTCTTGTCAGCTTTGTCCTCTCATACTCAAAGACTAACATACTGTTTTATTACAGCCAGTTAAGCTCCCAGAATCCTCTCTGAGTTCTCAAAGAGCTTGAAGAGACCATGCTGCTCTTTTTCAGGCTAAACTTTGTCCTCTAAAGGTCATCTGTTTAGTTCTCTTTGCTTTGATTTCAGCGTTCTATTCACAGCTGTCTGCAGAGCACTTTTTGCATGGTAACACATGCACAGCACAGAGACTGACCTTTCTTTGAAGGTAAAATCAGACACAGTTTGTCCACTTTAAGTGGCATCTTTAGTGCATCTGTCAAAAAGAGAAACATTCCTGCAGGTGTCTTTGTCGGCACACAATACCATGAATGACAGCTTGATTCCACAGAGGAGACGGAGTTATGGCGACTTTTTCTCAACTAACCACAGAGTTCAGGGCAACGAGCCTGTGTGAGTTGTCTAACCAGCTGCACTGCTCATTTTAATGAGGACACGTGTAGCTCGGTAAACAGAGGCAAGAACCAGGTGATGGCTTGAGGTTAAAGAGGAGGCTCTTTTTTTTTCTCAAGTGCATGAGCAAATACGATGGGAAGGTCACAGAGCAGGCTATACGGAGCATAGGCAAATATTTACAAACAGGAGCTAACGCTAGAAATATGTTAGCAGTCACCTGCTCAAATGATACAATTTTATGGAACCTATTTGTTCTGTAAAATTCATGTCATGGTGTAATTTATCATTCAGGCATTAACTAGTTCAACAAATAATACAACTTCTGCTTGCTAAACTTACTACAGTATGTGTTGGGCTCAGCATACTAACGAGGTTCTTCTGAATAAATAATGCTACGTATTTATAGCAGCATGGGTTGCAGGGGTTTTATGAAACCTGTTTAGGTTCCAACAACTCCTTTCATTGACATGAACATTAATTTTATGTATGTAATAGAAACGTTATGTGACCAAATTAAAATATGGAAACAAAGGTTGCAAACCATGAGCAAGCACCATAGATTAAAGGACGTGAAGAGAATGAAAATAAGTTTGAACATAACCCCTCCTGTGTGCTGGATTCAACATAGAGACCCCCTGATTTTATTTTTTCCCTGCTTGGCTCCGATGACTCAGAGTGCACCAAAAGCTTGACGGGATCCTGGGGGATAATAATGAGAACAATGACTGTTAATGATCCTGACTTCAGCTGCTGGTGATTACACTAAAATGTGAAATACAGCTGGTGATGCTAGGATCAGAGACTTTACACTGAAAGACCCATATGGATGGTGTGACGCCATGGTGGTCATATTAATTAAATTAACTTTTACTGGATTTAAAATTTAGCAAAGCTTGCAGCTGCATGAATGGTAGAAAATGTGATGTATTTATTCAGAACACAATCAAATGTGTTTTAATGAAGATCATCTCATGCTGAGAAGAGATGGAATTATTTTTATTTTGGTTAAAAAAAAAAAAAAAAAAAAAAAAAAAAAGCACCATCTCTAAGAATATATTTGATCTTACGTGATGTGATAGCCCATAGAGAACATGTTGAAGATGACTTTCAGATGCTACCACACCAAATTTAGCTTAAAATTCACAGTTACAGCCATTTTTGTGTTGACTAATGTAGATTAGCAGTGGTGGCCATCTTAAACTGGGTTGACTCCTGTGTCAGTGAGGTTTCCGGAGGCCGAGATGATGTAGGGGCAGGGCAGCTGACTCCGGACCCAAAGGTCCCAGGTTCAATCCCGGTCATTGCACATCTTGTCGTGTCTCTGAGCAGGACGCATTATTTCCAGTTGCTCCCCGAGCACCTTCCACAGTCTCCCACTGCTCCACCTGGGGGTGGATGGGTTAAATGCAAAGAGCCAATTTCACCACTGTATGGGAACATACAACGATGAAATTATTGTTAAATGGACAGACAATTACCTTTGGTGTGTTTCATTAAAATATGTCTGGTTCATGAGATATTTCTCTAAAGGAGACTGAAATAGATAATGTTGAGGTTCTCCTTGGGAGTATCAAGGATGGATAAGATTAGGAATTCAATCATCAGGGACACAGCACATAGTTAGAAACGCCAAACTGAGATGGCCTGAACATGTGCAGTGGAGGGACAGTAAATATCTTGGTAGAAAAATGTTTAACATGCAGCTGCCAGGACAAAGACAGTGAGGAAGACCAAAGAGGAGATATGACTGGATGCTGTTAGAGAAGATATGGATAGCTGAAGTGAAGACAGAGGAGATGGGTGAGGATGACTCACTGTGGCGATCCCTGAAAGGGAACAGCGGCTCAAAGATTAAAAAAAAAAAAAAAAAAAAAAAAAAAAAAAAGGAGAGTCAAATAAACACATCACATATAACAAATAACAAATAAAGTCTGACACACAAATACAGTTGTTTGGCCAAGAAGTTCTAGTTTTGGTTAAGAAGACAAATAATTTTCTTAAAGAAAGCTCAGAACCAGTGGATGCACTTCTTGAAGCAGGATTACACAGCTGATCAATTTGTTCACTTCTTTGGTTCCTTTTCTTCTTTTGTCTGTTCTTTGTTCAGGGGTCACCACAGTGAGTCCTCCTCCAGCTCACTCTGTCCTTTGCATCATCTGTCCTCACTCCAACTAGGCATTTTAAATTAAATACCAGAATTATGTTGGATTGTTGGTATCATTATTTATCAATGCAGTATTTCTGATGGAGCAATGCAACAGTGCAATGTTTTACTCATGATCTGAATCCTATTTGTCTTGCACTAAGACCAAACTTGAGTCCTTTGCACCATAAAATGTTTTTGGTCACACATCAAAGAATTGATTTGCTTTGAGTATTTATAAATGTCAACAGGAATCAGGTTTTTTGGTGATGCAAAGCAAGGCTGAAAACATACCACAGCTGTTTCAGCAGGTTTGTGATTTCTGACATCATGACAGTTTCAACTGAAGGTTGAATTTAAATACAGGTTGTGTTGTCCTGAAGGTACTGGGAGTTTCCTTAAGGGAACAGTTTCATTTGTTTTTCTGCTGTTTGCTTCACATTATTGTTTTTGCTTTTCCAGCTGCACACAGTGGGTGTGAAGGAGCACGGGGTCCTCCCCCCCCACCCCCCACCCACACCCCTTTTCCTTTTGGTGCAGCTCACTTCCTCGGGATTCAACTCAAACCTAGAAAACGTTTGCCCCTGTGTAAGACTTACCTCATCTATTGTTTCTGTGCACACAGATGACCTCTACCAAAGACTTGTAAACAGCAGTGATGTAGGAAAAACCTGCATTGTTATTTCATACACAGCAACACACTGGTTCCCATTACGTCTCCCACCTGGGATTAATATTCTTGACATTAACAATGTGTGAAAAATGTGATAATCCACAAAAACTGAGTCTAATTCAATAAGTGGGAGTAAAATATTTGAAAGCATAGCATTAGTGTTAATTCATAAAGGGATCTTATGAAAACTCTAAATACAAAGACAATTCATCAAATCTATCATAGGCCGACTGTTGCAGGCTCAGAATCAGAACTAAAATTTAACTATATTTTGTTTTTTAACAATAACAGGTTGTTTTATGTTTAGTTCTGTCAGGATCCATGTGTTTTATTGTGTTTAGACTTGTGATTCTTGTATTTAGTTTCAGTGTTTTCTTGCCCTCATGCAGTTCTGCTCACGCCCCTCCTACTGTCACCTGTTTCTCATCGTCTCCCCCGGGTGTTTGTCATTATCCGTCATTAGTGTCTATTTAAGCTCAGCATTGTTGTGTTTCTACCTTGTCCATGGATCGCGCATCCTAAAGCCATTCAGCCTTTGCTTTGTTTTCTTGTTCAATAACTTAGTTTACCGTATTTGTTGTTTTACCTACGAGTTCCTCGTGTCTGTCTGCGTTGCACCTGGGTTCATCTCCCGACAGGACATGATAAACTCTGAGCAAAACTTGATAATGTGCTTCCAACGAGCCAAATTTTAATGGATCAGTTCTACGAGTCCAACACGGTATTAACTTGATTACAACTAAAAGACAATCTAGTTCAAGTTTACTGTATTTTATAAAATGCTCAAATATAAAACAGAATTTAAACAAATATTTTGTCATCAGCATACAAACTTAGCCAATATAAGGATGAATTTTGTCCTGTTGTGTCAGTATGAATGGGATAACAAACTACTTTAATGTACTTGATTGTTCCTCGCAGGTACGTATCATTAGGTAGACAACATTTTGATATTTATTTTTTTAACTTGTTGCAACAGTCAAATCTAGGACAGCGGTGCTGCAGTTCCTTGTTGCAAAACGTTCCCAGAACATGAACCTGAGTTTTCTTTTATCACATTTAACATGGATGAACCAGAAAGCTCTGAAGTTGCTGTTAGAGCATTTCCCTTTTGTCCTAGCCTAACTGTTGCTCTGAGACCAGCTAATTACATCCCAAACTCATCCGTGTGCCAACATGAAACTGATATCTAATCTGATGCCGTTTGATGTGGCCTAAAAATAGTGAGCTTCCTACAGTTTCTCCAACAACACCGACCAGAGCCCGGCTGTGTCCTGTGTTGTCAAACAGACACTTCCTGGAAACAGTAATTGTCCCCGATTGTATCAGTCACTCACTAAACAAACTGCGGTGACACGGAAGAATGCCTCAGCAATGTGAAACTTCACTTTAGCACAGATTTGTCCTGGCAATAGGCCTTTCGTGTTGGAGCTGGATTTGTGAGTCTAAATTGTGCCCATCTTGTTATCTAAATATCTCCTGAATCACTGGGTGCATTTTAATGAAACTTGAATGAAGTAATTGTTGAATTTACATATACAATGCATTAAATAATAGTAATAGTAATATAAGCTAATATTACTAATTAATTCACTAATTAATAGTAATAGTAATATAAGCTAAAATGCATGTAAGTTGTTTCCTGCTAAATTGGCATGACACCAAATCAGTATTTAAACATATTCTTGATTTTCTAATTATTTTTCAATTCTAGCAGCTATCTAATTCGTTTAAAGCTGGCAGTGGTATGAGAGGGTTTTGCCAGTTTCAGCATTTTACACACACAGGTGTGCAGAAGCTTCACGTTCACACACGCGTGGTCGTGTAAAAGCCCTGATGTATTCACAGAGACGTTCCCACACAAGTGTGGAAAAACATCATTGCAAGAATTTGACGGAATATGTAGCAATGTTTCAAACATGTGAGCAATGTGGTCTGGTAGCTGTTGGGTTATGAGAAAACTGCAGATGGAATATTTTTTTTCTCGGCAGAAAGCAGTGAACGCCTGAAGGCAGGACTTGTGCTCCTCGTGCACCACTTCTTGAATTCGATTTTTACACCTCTAACAAAGAGCCTTGAGTTGATTTGTGGCAAATAAGGATTCTGGTGGAGTTTACCTGGATTAACCCCAGTCTAGCTCTGCTGTTAAAGGTTAGCAGCCTTCAGCAGGAGGAAGTTCCTTGCTCTCACCCATTCACCTGTGGGTGAGGTTTCCTCCCGAGCTGTGAAGTGGGCGGCTTCGCTGCTCATGGAATCCCATCGATGATTCACTCAGCTTCCTCGGTTTAAAGAAACATTACATCCTCCTCTCGCCTTGCCTGAACTGAGCAGCATTTCATACTCCTCCTCTCTCCTCTCAGTCAGAGCCATTCCTTTTAACTAGGTGAGTCACATCAGATCTGCAGATATAGATGGCCCATGTGGGCTGATGGTGCCCCCCATTCCCAACTGCGGTTATTGCAACAAGGTCCAACCAGCTACCCATCTTTAAAAACTGTTATAAAGAAAACTTGCACTGCTCTAACTGTAAATTGTGCTTCACATAAAATGTTCATGTTGTGAGATTGAATCACTTTTTTATTTAAAAGAGGAAATTAGTTTATAACCATAAATAATGTTCTAATTGTAGTTTTTTATTTTAATGTTTTTACAAGAAATTTGTCAAAAATGCATGCTAATATTCCTATGATCTGATACTCACATAAAGATGTAAGAGATGACAGAATTTGCTTCTGTAAACAGATAGTTTAGATCTTTTTTAATGAGGTTTTAAGAAAAGCTCAGTATGTTTCCTGTAGATAGCTTTGAACAAACTAATGGGCAGAGCAGAAGTGGAACTGGATTGCCACACTCTGGAAACAGCTCTCGATTCCAACATTTCACAACATTTCACGACACTTGAAATGAATGCTGTTTTAATAACTTTTACAACCACAGCAGTTTACATTATATGGGTATTCCATTATATATGTTATTATATTCTGGCTTAAAGTGCCACAGGCTACAGCAGAAGTGCTACAACGGGTTGTTGCCAAAATGACTAAAATTTATCAGAACTTTTGGGAACACATAATGCAAACCTGATGGCAAAGTAATAGTTTAGAAGTTCAAGTTGTTCACGTTGTGTTTATTTGTCAAATGCAGAAATGTTTAGGATGAGAAGAACCGATTTGACTCGTAAAAAAAAAAAAAAATATCAAAGAACAAACAAAGTAAAATGCAAAAAGCATGCAATAAGGGTACAAAAGTAAATTACCAAAAAGAGAACAAGTAATTATAAAATGTACAACCTCCTAAAGATAGTAAGCAAATAACAACATGATAGAATATAATGGTGCAGCAAGATGAATTTGAATGAAAAAGTATTTCAAGGTAGTAATATAAGCTAAAATGCATATACTGTAT
>JARVLU010001462.1:14143057-14156909 GCA_031762415.1 Simpsonichthys santanae
ATACATTTTTTTTCATTTAACCTTTATTTAGACAGGTTAATCACATTGAGCCTCAAGGACTCATTTACAAGAAAGACCTGGATACATTGATACATAGATATAGAAAAAGTGAACTTCTATGAGACATTTGATTCTTAAGCTGTTTTAAGACAACAGGAATCTACTTTTAGTCTTGATCCTGCTTGAAGTAGCCATTAGCTTATCAATTCAACCCTAACAAAACTATTTATTCCAACTGAGGTCATTTGTTGAGCTTGATACAACAGGTACGATATTAAGTGTTTATAGTTTTTACAAAGAACCTCACTTCAAATTACCTGAATTATATGTTTGTTTGTTTTTTCAATCTCCAGAAAAAAATTCAGATGAAGTACCCACGTGCATGTTAAAAAAAAAAAAAAAATGTGCAGGCTCACACCCATAATGAACATTCTGTACATGCCCCTGATCTAGATGAGATCAAGGCTTAATGTACGAAGATTTCACACCCAGTTCACACTTTACAGCTGAGCCTGACTTGAAGAGGCTAAAGGTCTAAAGAAAGGAAAGGGTGCAACCTTTAGATAGAAGGTGTGAGAGGCGTTAGTCTTTAAAGGAAGCGTGGATGATTTTTAAGAGGAAACCATTTTCTCCTCTGGGTAAACTAAGGATGTGGACAGGAAGTCAAATTTATTTGAGAATGTAAGCGACTTATTTACATTCTTTGAGTCAGCAAGTACAGATCTTTGAAAAGTGTTTGATATTTCTTGGTAATGCGATTATTTTTTTTTTGGTCAGTTTTAGAGGTAATAAAAGCATCAAGGCATGTTTTACATGGAAAATGTAAAGTGGTGAGCAATTTAACATCTAACACTGGATATGCTCTTTATTTAGTATTACCATAAAACAATGGTTAATATGAAAAAAAAAAAGTACTAAACCCCCCATTCTATGCTAATTACATCTATCTTTGGTGCGATTTATTTATTTCAGCTGGTGGGAACAAGCGTATTTTCCATGTTGCAATTGTTCATTTTTAATTGGCCATTTGTATTTGGTCAGTTTTTTATTTTTTTTATTTTTTTTTTAAGAAAACTGATGTGGGCAGAAAGTAACAAGGGAACTGAGTTACAAAAAGTACTCCCACAAAGCAATTATCAGTTTCTACAAATAATTACGTCACCATTTTGATATACTGTACTTTATAAACTAGTCAACACCAAAAAAAGAACATTATATTTTAGCATTTTTTATGCCATGAGTCAGTAAATACGTAAATATGTAATGGAAGCAATATATCTAATCTGCATGAGGACTGTCTGTGTATTGCCATGTCCTGGATTTCCTCTCAATCTTTTATTCTCCCACACATCAGATCAGATGGACTCCTGTCTGAATCACCCACAGGTAAAGAGTGTGTGTTAATCAGCATGTCCAGTGGGGTTCCCTGCCTCCCACCTGATGGAATCACAGATGGAGCTTCAGCCGCTTCTGACGTGCGCTAAGGTGAGCGATGCATGGACTAAAGTGTTATTAATAATGGAGCTTTTAGTCATAATAGCTGAAAAATAAAATATGGAATATTCCTTGCTTCCATCTGCAGTGGGAGATGCCTTTTTGATCAGACTTTTTCATTTACTCCACAACATGTATTCTATGTTCTGATTCTTGGAATGTGCTTGACACAAGTATGAGTTGAGCTTTTCTCCATTACCTCCTGGTTCAGAACCCTGTACACAAAATCACTCCTGCAACAGGATAAAACATTTATGTCCCCATGATTCTATAATGATTTTCAAACATTACCTCTTACATTTATTACCTTAAACAGCTTTCTCCTGAAATATATTGCACAATATTCAGCCCCCTGATCTTTGCGATCCATAAACAGCATCCTGATAACACCACAGATCACCATTTGTTAAAAAAGACCTCCAATCATTTTAGAGAACATTTTCCCTATCAAACTCTGGGTTGTCAAATCTTATTATACCTTCAAAACCAAAGGTAAACATTTCTTTTACAGGGAAGCTTATAGCAGCGTTCATTTTTCATGGTTGTCAACATCCAACAGGCCAAGTTTGTCTTTTAACGCTCACCGCCAGGCGATGTCTGCTCGTGTCTGCATGTGTGTGTATTTGTGTTATCAGTAGCAAAATATCCCAAGAGCAACAGATTTCAATTAAACTCCCAGATAGTACTGTACTTGCCAATGTAAACGTCGCAACACTGTATAAGTTGCATCTGTTGTGCGTCACTACTGACAACCTGGAAACATGGGCCGGTGTTGTGACAAAAATCAAATGGCTGCCAAATGGAGGCCACGGGAGCATGCATGGGAGGACTTTAATAAGATTTTAACTAGAGTAACACTTAAAAACAATTATTTATTTGCTCGAAATTATAGTAAAGTTGTGTCTCAGTTTATCTTTTCCTTAATAAATGCACTTTGACAGTCAAATCAGCTGCATTTCAAAAGCCGATAGGCGGAAGCAGGAGTGTGCAGTGGGACGAGTCGCTGTGCATTTCTTGGAAATTTAACAAGATAACCACTTGAAAACAAGTATTTGTTTGCTCGACATTATAGTAAAGATGTGTCTCAGTTTAACTTTTCCTTATCCTTTCCATGTCAGAATGAATGAAATTGTCGGATCTCAGTCAAAAAAATTGGGTTATAAATATGGGGAAAAAGCATAAATATGTTGCTTCACTGTATAAGTTGCAAGCATGCTAATTTATGCTAGAAAAAACTGTGAGTTATACAGCAAAAAATATGGTAATCATTAGTTGTAGATCTACAACTTGTTATCTTTTGGGAGTCATTTAAGATGGCTGCCACAGATAATCAAACTTAGCCTGCACAACAATGTTTCTAACAATCAAACAAATAATGAGATCAAATCTTCTCTGTCTATTCTCATCATAAGTTGATCCAAGTTGAAAACTATGTCATGAAGGCAATGAGTGGCCTTCATTTTATTCTTAAAGCATGTAAATGTGTTGGGGAAAGTGGCACACACATTATATTTTATTGTGACAAAGAAGCTGTGTTTAGCATCATTAACATGTATCTTATGCCATCATACCCCTATGAGTACTTGCAGGCTACTCATTAGGGAAGTGACATCCAATTTAAATGTGAGGGTTATATGAGAATCACTGCAGAGACACAGAAACGTCTGCAGGTAAAACATCTTGCACTTTTATTACAAAAACCTTCATGCCCCCAACAACACCAGCATTTGCCTGACGCTTTTCAACTTGTAGATGTGGGTTTAACAGTCTTTAAAGTAAAGAGACAATCATTTGTTTGTAAAAATTTTCATGTCAGTCCACCCAAACCAAAAAGATGTGAATCTGACTGAAGCAGGTTGTTTTGTGTTTCAGCTAGAATTTACTCCATGTTTGAACTGAAACAAAATTTCCTGCGTGTTGTAATATCCCTCCAGTAAGACTTTGCACACGTAAAACGTACGTAAAAGTCCTGGTTTTGTCTTGACAAGAAACGTTTGGCCTCTTCCTTACAGCCCCGGGGGTCATCTTCACATAAGAGAGGGGCATCCTGGACTCGGACTGAGGGGAAGCACAAAGGAAGAGGATGTGTTTTGAGTGTGTGTGTGTTGTGTTGTGTATGTGTGTATACGTGGTTGTAAAAGCTTTTCAGTTCACAGTCCTGGGAACAGCTGCAGGCGGACTTCCTGTTCTGCACAGGAAACAAAATGGCCGAGTGCGAGAGGCCTGGAACAATGCTGTGAAAATCGGCCACCACCCAGGTCAGAGGTGGGTGGGGGAGAGGTGCTTGTGAATCAAAATGTGGAGAGGTGATTTGAGCACGTCCAGTTATTACCTTGCAGCCACACTGAAACAACGTCTCTGCTCCAGCCTTATTGTTAAAATGTCAGTTTCCTTGAGAAACTTGAAAAACGCGTTTGTCCTTCAAAATGCAAAGGCTGACAAAAATGTTCTTTGCTCAAGTTTATGTGTTTGTGTCTGACTGCTACCAACATATCATGAACTATGGGATGATTTTTAATTAAAAGTCACAGTCAGTTTCTGTACACAGGGTTCCAGTTAGATCCAACAATAAAATGTAAAAGAAAAACACTAATAAGATCCAAGATATGAACTAAGAAAAACATCAACTAAAAATACACTAAGCACTAATAGCATAAAAACAATATAAACAATACGCCGAACAGCAGCACGAACATGAGTCTGAGTGAGCAGATGAGCACGCATGAACACAGCAACATGAAAAAGATCAGCAGCAAGATGAAACAGATCAGCAGCAAGATGAAACAGATCAGCAGCAACATGAAACATTTCAGCAGCAACATGAAACAGATCAGCAGCAACATGATGTGATTTTTTTTTTTGTGTTGATTATCCTGGTCAGATAGTCATGAGACTGACAGCCTCAGGGTAGAAGCTGTTCCTCAGTCTAGTGACTCTACACTCTGCAACCTCCTTCCTGAGGGGAGCGGGACAATAAGTGTGTGTGCTGGGTGAGCGAGGTCCTTCATGATGCAGGTGGCCCTCTTCCTGCAGCTAGAGGTGTAGATGTCTATGATGGTGGGGAGGCTGACTCCAAAAGACTTCTAACAGACTTATTCTCCAACAGACTAAAATAAACTAATCATTGAATATACCTCTACAACTGATAAAAGTATGAAAACAATCCAGTTTATGGAGGCCATGTCAATCAATCTCAGACAACACCAAAATGACCAGACCTCAGTCAGTTTGACAGTCTTTAAGACTCTTTTTGATGTGATAGTAGCTATAAGTCAGTCACAACAAATACTCTGAGCAATATTGAATGAAATCATGCAAAATTATATTTTCAAAGATTTTACTAAATCGGCTTAATTCTGTTGTTTCTCAACACAGGACAATATTATTTTAAAACTTTGGCATAAAAGGTGGCGGGTTATATGCGCATTAGATCTTTAAAGGCCTGTTGAAAATGTTTTCTGGAAAAAATAAAACATTGAAACATAATTGCAACCTTAAGTCTTAAATAAACCCTAAATGATTTATACAGAAATGTATCTTTATTTTTATATCTATTGGAAGTTACATGATTTCTAGTTTAATATGTAGTTTACTGTTTAATATGCAGCATATGTTTTATAAAAATGCTAACAAAACTGACTAAAAGGAATTACATGGCTTTAGTTTCCTTTCACTACAAACTGTGTAACAACAAATTTAGGCACTTTGCCAAAGAGACTTTATTCCTGAGCATTCTCACGTTTCTAAACTGATCAGAATAGCTCGGAGGACGGAAGTTAGCAGCCGTGACTTTGTTTTCAGGATGTCTCACAAGCACTATATTTAGTCCAGTTGCAATTTAACAATTTGCATTGAGTCTATTTAGTAGTTTTGTGTGGGGGTGGAAAGCCTGTTCCTCTCTGACACAATCATTTTCCAACTAGAAGCTCATACAGTTATCAACCAGTCTCTAAACTCTGTATTTTAGAGAAACCGAGTCAAAGTCAGAGAGAATTTTTGTCATACACACCACATGTGGTACATGTGGTGGAATGAGATTATGTACACAGGGTCCCAGTTACATCCTACGATAAACTGTAAAAGAAAAACATAATAAGATCTAGGATATGAACTAAGAAAAACATCAACTAAATAATACACTAAGCACTAATAGCATAAAAACATTATGTCAACATTATGTTATGTTACATCGAACATTTTCGCTAAGGTTTTAGAAAAACTTATAAACTCATCATGAAGTATATTGGGATTATTTAACATCTTACCTCTCCATCAATCTGGTTTCGGGAAACAACACAGCACAATAACTGCTTCACTGAAGGTTTTTAATGATGTTGTTTAAGCTTTAGAATGACTATTGTACTGCACTTTATTTAGACCTATTGAAAGCTGTGGACCATGACATCTTATGTCATAATAAGGTCTTTGAAATTGGTTTCTCAGATCACACTGTTAGTTGGTTCTCTAATTATCTCTCAGATTGGAGACAATATGTTGAACATAGTGGTATTTCTTCCAGTTATCTAATTGTTAACAATGGTGTACCACAAGGCTCAGTCCTGGGACCCACCCTCTTCACAATCTACATAAGTAATGTAGGTCAGATCATTCCTGATGCTTCGTGCACTTCTATGCCGACGACACAGTACTTTACTGTTGAGCTAGAACAGTTGCTAAGGTTTTCCAGCTTTTACAGTCTGCATTCAACATCATCCAGTCAGAATTGTTCTGTCTCAAATTTGTGCTAAAAGCTGATAAAACCAAAGGGATGTTGTTTTCAAACAGGAAGTCAGTACCAGCAGTCCTTCCTTCCATTTGAATGGTGTCTCTATTGAGTTTGTCAGTTCTTATAAATACTTAGGTATCTTGGTCGAGTTCCATCTCTCTTTTAACTGCTAGAAGTTCATGGCAAAAACCAATGCAGACATGTTACTGTTTTTAATACTTTACATCAAATTATAATGCAATTGTTTTTGTTTTGTTTTTATTTCATTTCTTCCATTTACTTTTTCATTTTATGTGCTTTTTATATAATTGTCTATTGTTGTTTGTACCTCATCTGTGATCTTTGTTTACAACAGGTTTTTCTTGTAAATGAGTCATTGTGGCTCAATGAGACTAACCTGTATAAATAAAGGCTGAATGCATTTCATATAACTGACATGAATCTAAACTGAAAAAAGAGTTTGGAGTCTAACGAGACCTTTTTATTTACCAGAGTTGCTTTAGTGATAAAGAGGAGGAAGAAAGTTTTGAACAATAGAAATATGTTTGCCAGGTAACATATACTGTAAGTTCCCCAGCTTGGTAAAATGATCTCTTACGTAATGTTCAACTAAATGCTACTCCACCAGAGAGTTCTGTTGGCTTTTTTCCTTTTGATCCACCTACACGCTGCTGATAACGCCTGCTAATATAGAGGTGGGATACACGCAGATATAAAAATGCTCTAGTGCTGGTCACATTTCCATTGTGCAAACTTTAAAGATAAGATTCTTGAATATAATCAGTGGTTTGCTGAAAAAAAAAAAAAAACAGCAATGAAGTCTAAAAAAATACAGATGTTTAAGAGTCAATACAAAAAGGTTAATTTAACTGTTTTTGGATTGTTTCTCTTTTTGTTGTTCCACCAAGTATAAAATGCTTTCTCAAATTCCTTCTAAAACATAAACATATTTAATATCTGCAGCAGCAACAGCTCCCATCAGTAATCTAAGTGAAACAATAACCAATGCACTGTTCAAGTTCGCTGAGGAGTTAACTTGTGAAATGTGTTCCGTTTTGCTCCCAGACAGAAAATCTGTGAAGACAACAGGGCCACTGTTACATCTCAGACCTCCTACAGGGAAAAAAAACGAGGATAATGAAAGACAACTGAACAAGTCGCTTTTCAGCTAAGATTTAAAACTTTGAAGATTTCAGGTCTCATTAGGACAATATGAATCAAATTTTCAAACAGATCAATGGTTTTACACTGTAAAGAACTCTGACTTCTAAAAATATAGGACATGACATGAGTAGCTATTGCTGTAAAATGTCAATCTTCTAAAACACATTTTTGATAAAAGGTCCTTACATGATGTGGCTTTCATCCTTTACTTGTCTCTCCTATTATGCAGTGAAGCAGAGACAGATGGCTGCTCAATTAAACTTTTAGATGCAACCAGAGCTAACTATGAAGCTAAAGATAGATCTTTTTCACTACCAACTTCATCTTGAAGAAGATAATTCTAAATTTGTTTCACTGTGCTGTGACGGTTAAACATGGGCCTTTTTACTGCAGGAAACAAATACAGGTCTAGAATAACATTTCAGCTGCCACATTTAAACTAAGATCAATTTATATTGAAAAAAATAAAGACTTTTGGGGTAATATCTTGAAAATATGCTTGATTGCACGTCAAGTATTGTGCAGCCTGCAAACATAATTTTATCTCAATACTTGTAAAGATCACTGAGATATATCCACATGTAATTACAATACGTATAGTACAGAGTAATTATTTTATTTGCATTTACAATCAGTCTATTGTTTTGTCCTCAGTAATGTACAAATATCAATCAGAGCTTTTATTCTTAAGAATGAACCAAATTTTGATGTTTTTCCTTTTGATATGCACACAATTAAGTTTTTATAAAGACTTCAACCTACAGACATGGATACATCTGTTTGTTTAAACACATATGCATGCATTTGTGTGAGTGGTGTAGTCTACATGTTTGTACTGGGTATACTGTGCTTAGAAACCAAATTGACGTATCAATGACACATGTCTGATATGTCATGCATCAGTAGGCAGTTTTAAGTGGGTATACTGAAATTCTTAATATTTTCTAGTGGGTATAGTCTGTACCGAGTATAACGTACACTACTGATTTTTTTTTTTGTAGATTATCTGCCAATATATTTTACCATATTTTTCAGACTATAAGGCACACTTAAAATCCTTTAATTTTCCCAAAAAGCGACAGTGAGCCTTATAATGCATTGCACCTTATGTATTAATTCTGGTTGTGCTTACTGACCTCGAACCAATTTTATGTGGTTATAGTGAATGAGTTGAATCAAGTTTGACTTATCTGACTGTTTTGTTTCGCTTAATGCATCTTATATAGCCGTGTACCTTATGGATGAAGACTGACCGGTTCATTGATATTGCACATTATAATCTGGTGCGCCTTATAGTCTGAAAAATATGATACATACAAAACAAAAATATATATATATATATATCTTCCCTACATTGTGAAAGGGTAAAAACAAAAAGCTCAACTGAAATGAAACAGCTTTCATGGTGACTTTGAAGTCAAATTATTTAGCTGCAAGTAATCATTTAAATAATTTCACTTCATCTCTCAGTCACAGTTGCAAGTGTCCTTGAGTAAAACCAATTTTCTTTTTCAATTCACTTTAGTATAACCTTTAAATTAGTTTCATTTCTTTCTCTTTAATAGATTTTGAAGTCAGAGGAGAGCAATGACTCCCCTTTGCGAGAATGCCTTTGCAGGAAGAGGACGTTGATGCATATTTAAATTAATTTTATACTTAAAAGTATAAGAATAAAAAAAATAAAAAAAAAAAGTTTTCACTTCCTACATCCTCTTCTGTTCTCTTCCCTTTCACAAACTGTCCTCGTGGAAGAATCTTGAGTTGCCATGGAGACCAAAGCACCCACATGTCTCGTCATAAGGAGCTTCTTATCCATGACAACACAGCTGATTCCGCTTTCCCTCACATTTGGTGCGTTGCTCATCACTTTACATATTCTTCACAAGTGTGGAATCAAAGGGGCTTTCGAGAGCTCAACATCCTGCCCAAGCTGCTAAAACCCTTCACCGTTACCACCACCATGAATGGATCTCTGAACTGTCACTGAGCAGCACACCTCCACGCTCACAGATGTGTCTGGAAGAATCCTTTCAAAGGGGAGCACTGATAAAGGAACAGAAGCAGGTTTTAATTTACACCTATACGTCTTCCCTGGGGATAATAACCATGTTTTAAATCTGACTGCTGTTGGAAATATTGCTATCCAGATCTGTATTTACTACAGAGTCATTACAAATATGGGCATTTCCGCAGGTGCTGCTGCTGGAGGAAAAAAAAAGAGCAATTCAAAGCAGCAATCTTGCGTGGAACCTGAGCGCACAGCATGACGCAGGTTCTGCTTATATACATATATAAATATATTTATATACAAACACCTACACTCTGACAAATACTACGTCTGACTGCAGAAAGAAAGGAAATGCAATGCCCACTCGCTGCGACTCTGCCATAAAGTGCTGCAAATATTTACAAAAAGGATCAGAGTACAAGCCAACCTGCCAGGGTTTTAGACGATAAAGTTTTGGCAGCCTTCCATGCTGACTTTAAACGGATAAACAGAGGGTTTTGAAAGAGCCATATTTATTTAATTTTACATTTAAAGCTCTTAGCTGCTCTATCTTCCACCGATGTTATACACAGCCGGGCTTCTTTTTTTCCTGGAGTTTCTAGATGGGGAATGGGACACGGAGCTCTCTGCTGTCAGATTCTGTTCAATCGAATCTCAGTTTGAGTTCTGGAGGCAGACGGCCTCTCCGCTCAAGAGCTTTCCTTTCAATAAAGCTCACCTTTAAGGCTTATAGCTGTGGTACAAGGACATAACCTTCTTATTTCTGTACCTTTTTTCTTATGTAGTTTTTTTTTTAATGCCATTAAGACAATAGCTCAGATCTGTTGAAATGGGGTTGCATGGAAAGTTTATGGACAATTAATATCTTACCTGTTGTAGATGATACTTTGTATGACTTAAGTTTGGATAAGTAGTTTAATTCTGACTGGACTGATGAGCAAACAGCTACTCGAAGCAGGGCCCATGCAAACACTAAGCCATAGAATGCTGGGTCCAGCACAAGTGCTACAGCTAGCTGTTGCTGCTAGCTGTCTACATGCTATCGCCATAAGCATGTCCTGTTGGAATGTCAGAGGGTCAGAATCAGAGAGGTTTTGTTGTAATTTCATCTACATACTGAAATGAAATGGCGTTTCACCAGGATCACGGTACAGCGCAGAACATTACGTGCAAAAATAATACAACGCACAGCGCAGAAACACAACACAACAATAAATGCAAAGATATGGTAATTAAGAGACAAGATGAGAGACACATGTTGATTAGTGCATGTGTAGGTGGAACATGAGGTAGAAACATGTTTTGATGGTCAGCAGCATAAAGTTTTATTACATTTGTTCCCTCAGTGAGGACTGAACTAGGCAAAAGGGCCTTCTCCTACTCCGCTCCTGTTTCCTGGAATATCTTACAAAAAGATCTGAAGCTCTCGACTTTTGACTCCTCTAAGTGGCTTTAAACATCTGTTGAACTGCTAGCAAGGACGAATGGAGACATGTTCCTGTTTTTAGTTTTCTACATTCACCTTATAATCTAGCTGTTTTGCAACTTTTTTGCCATCTTATCTTAATTTGTAAAAAAAAAAAACCTCTGTATGCCTCTTTTATGATTGTCCATTGTTGTCACTGTTGTCCATTGTCATCATTCTTAGTTGAAATCAGGCCTCTCTTGTAATGAGTCCTTGAGGCTCAGTGGGATTAACCTGTCTAAATAATGGATGAATGAATGAATATTTAAAGCAGCAGTGATGTACAGCTGAGTAAGGGGCAAAAATGCAAGTACGGTATGTCATAATGTCATATTGTCATAATTTTTCTGCAAGAATGTGTAATACCAAAATTACAGCAGTTAAAGGTTATATACAGTATTTTGCATGAGCACTATGAAATGTTTGAGATGAGTTGTTTTGAGACAGTAGCAATCTGCCTGGTCTTATCCCTCTTCAGACTAGATGTTAACTTAGTGTGGTCAGAACGAATGTGTATTTCTTAATATTCAAAATGGATCTTTATAACGAGTACAATAATCATTGATCAAATCATTTCTGAAGAACTCCACTTTAAACAATTTGAACTTTCTTTTTGACACTCAGATTGTTTTTTTTTTTTTAATACAATCTACAAAGTAGTTATTTACAGAACAGCTTGGTTTTTATACAAGGTTACTTGATCACCAAGCTCTTTATCATCAGCTCTAGTTTTCTGGAGCTGTTTTCTTGTTAAAATGGAGTGTTTCCTTCCTACAGTCACCGAGTGCTTACTCAGCTGGGAATTCATAAAAGTCTTTATGTAAAGTGCCTTGAGATGACATATTTTGTAAGCGGTGTCTGTATAAATAAAATTAAATTAAAAGTTGAAGTGTAAGTGCATCCATATGCATGCATCGTATGTGTTACATAAAAAAGGTCCAATGAAAAGTGGACCCTGCTGTGCTCTGCTGTAGAGCTCTTAAAGGATCCAATTAGGACTAATTCCCAGACTTCTGGCTGATGCATGTATCAAACTGCCTAACCTCACCAGCAACTGAGGAGACATAACAGATGTCCCACAGATTAGTGAAACTCGTGTACCAGCTCCCAACAGATGAATTAAAACAAACAAAACAAAACAAAAAAAAAAAAGATTTGTAGATTCAATAAAATAGCGCTCTATCATTCTACCGTGTGGATCGGTACACTTAGCAGGAAATAAAATCCCTGAATGTTCACAAGTGTCTGAGGTAAATAAAATAAAAGTGAAACTGTCAAGAGTAAGAACCATAATCATAATCAAGCCACTCTTTTTTACTTTTAGATGTCTAGAAATGTTTAATTTACAGTCAAGTGGAGTCTTAGAGGAGTCTTCCTCTTTCACTGTGTAACATCAAAATGTTCCTGTACACGAGTCCAGCTACTTGGTCATGGTGTCCTGTGGATTCTTTGCCTGCTTTCACTTTTCATCCAGCAGTTATGAGATGGACTGTCTCTTTCTCTGTGCAAAAGCCCTTTTAATGAGTTGATCCATCCATCCATTATCTTCGGCTTGTTCCGGAGTCAGGTCGCGGGGGCAGAACCTTAAGCAGGGAGGCCCGGACATCTCTTTCCACAGCCACCTCTTTCTGCTCTTCTAGGAGGATTCCACGGCATTCCCAGGCCAACCAAGAGATGTAGTCTCTCCATTGTGTCCTGGGTCTTCCCTGGGGTCTCCACCCAGTCAGACATGTCCAAAGCATCCCCCCCTACCCCCAAGGGAGGTGCCATGGGGGCATTCTTACCAGATGCCCGAACCACCTCAGCTGGCTCCTTTCAATGTGGAGCAACAGAGGCTCTATCGAAGTCTCTCCTGATACCTGAACTTTCATCCTATCTCTAAGGAAAAGTCCAGCCACCCTACAGAGAAAACTTATTTCAACCTCTCCACAGTCTCAATCTTTCGGTCACTACTTTGTCGTACAGCTCAGCTCCCTCTTCACCACAACGGACCGGCACAGAGTCTACAACACTGCAGAAGCAGCACTGATCCACCTTTCGATCTCACGCTCCATTCATCCGATATTTGAACTCTTCCACTTGAAGCAGAACCTCACTCCCAACCAGGACAGGGCGATCTGCTCTTTTTCCGACTGAGGACAATGGCCTCAGATTTGGAGGTGCTGATTCTCCATGACATTGTTTTTAATTTATTGAAGAAGCTGAGTTGTTAAACCTATAAAAGAGCCAGAAGACTAGCTAAAAGCGAATAGAAGCAAAACACTAGCTAAAAGACGCTAAATGCAAGCTTAAAGACAAGTGTTGCAAAATTCTAACTAAAAATAGCTAAATAACAGCTAATAGCTGAAAGTGACAAAAGGCTAGCTAAAGGTAGCAAAGCAGTAGCTAGAAGCTAATGATAGCAAAAGCCATTTTGAAATAAGCTTGCAAGCAAAAAAGAAACCCCACTCCATTCTTAGAAATTAAATAAAAACTGTGTTTTAATGCTGCAGCTGTTGAGTATCTAAAATTCATATTAAACAAATCATCCTGTAACTATTCATTTTCCTTGCAAACTGCTTACATCAGTCTATTTTCACTTCATAGAAAGTATCAGAACGGACATGTGTATCAACCTTTGCCGAATTTCGTGGAAATTGTTTTATTTGAAAGAAAGCACCTCGTATTGTATACACTTCAGAAAAATAATCCAAACCTCAAAATGGCAACGTGCTCCAGGAAAGTTTGTTGATGCAGCAGAGGCCGCTCTGCAGCTGCTGACTGTTTATCTAGAGGAACACACAGACGTGTGTGACTGCACAGAGTGGTGTTTTCCCCTGATTCACCCAATATGATCCACAATAGCATGCACTCAGGGTTCAATCTGGCAGCGTGAGGAGGTGATTTAAGAACGTGGAGAAAATGGATAATGCAAAGCTGAGTCATGAGCAACACAAAGCTGACGCACACTGCCACCTGGTGGTTGTATGTTCATTCATAGATTAGACTGGGAATA
>JARVLU010001462.1:14179679-14191605 GCA_031762415.1 Simpsonichthys santanae
GTGTTGAGGGCATCAGGCAGAGATGGGTCTTTGGGGCATTGTTCGCTCCTGCCTTTATAATCTGTTATGCATTTAATCCCCCTCCACATGCTCCGTGGGTCTTGTGAGGTGAATTGACCCTCGATCCAGTTATGTCAATGCCAGTTAGATAAAAGAAAAAAGCAGAATGCAAAATCTCTACTTCAGTGACATCCCGCCATCCTGATTATGCATGGGTTGGTGAAGAAGATTTACTCCCTTTATCAGGCTGAGGTTCGATGGCCATCTGCTTCCACCGACTAAATTGATGGTGGTAGGTCTATCAGCGAGAAAGCACAAAGTTCTACAGAGGAAGTCTTCTTTTTCTCTTTTTTTACATCACAAAAAAAGGTGAACTCAAAATCTCATACATTTATAAAAGGATATACTATAATGTTTTTATTTAACACTGAGTTATTACAGAGGCACATCAGAACAAACCAGCTACCTCCAGGCTCAGCTGTCCCTCCTCTGGACTCTGGTCTGATGTTGGCTCCAGCTCATGAACTACAGCAACATAAAAATAAAAACAAAAAGAGTAAAAAGTACATTTCAGAGCACAGAGCCTAAAAAATTCACACAACACAAATAGCAAAAAGAAAAAAGAAAAAAAGATTTAATGGTAATATCTGGGTAAATTACAGCAAATAAAAATAGATATGACTACTACGATAAGTCTCTGCAAAATTTATAGCACAACAAAAAAGGTGGAATGTTTAAAGTTGTGCACAATACTTGTGTTAAAACCCCTCTGAAATACAATCCTGCCTCAGGCAGAGTTTGTAAATTACCCTGTGGATGATGATCAGAAGTAAAGTGCATGTGTTTAAACAAAAGCTTTATATAATGAATATGTTTGTTTTTTGGTCTATATTTAAAGAACAGGAGAAGTTTTCATCAGTGAACAGTTTAACAGTTATGATGTCAGAATATTCACCACTGTCTGTAGAGCATAATGTCAAATATGTTTGAGCTTTCAGTAGATGCTACTGAACCTGCCTGCATATGGGAAGAGAAGCTGCGATCCCGAGAGGCCAAGTGCCACTCTGAGAAACTTCCTGAGGCCCCGGGGCCCATAGATGTCCACACAGTTCAGGTTCTGCTGGAGGTCTGGGTTGGAGTTGAGACTCACAGTGCAAAGGAGGCCAGGCAAACCGAACAGGTGATCCCCATGTAGGTGAGAGATGAAGATCTTGGTGATACGACCTGCAAGAAGAATATGTTATAAAGAAGTAATGTGGCAAGTGTGACGGTCAAAATCTGAATAAAGTTCATTTGAGAAAGATCAGAGTGGAAATAAGAGCAAAATGTTATGTCTCATAATCATCTGAATGACTTGTGAATGCTTCAACCTCCATATCTAGACAAAAACCTACAATTTGTTTCCACTAATGTAACTTTAGACCCTTTGTGTCAACAGTTTTAAAGTTGTAAACTTATTAAAATAACTAAAATTACACTAAACTAAAGTGGGGAAGAGTCCAAATAAATCAGCCAAAGTAGCTAAAAATGTAAGTTTTGATAGTAGAAGTGTGTAGGTAGTTTTTAACATACTAAACGTTTGTAGTTTTTAAACAAACTAAAGGTTGAACTTCTTCCACCCTTCAGGAGACCCGTGCAGTGACTCACCGGCTCGGAGCTGGCTCTTCATCAACTGGGTCTGCGTCCCCTCCCCGCAGTCAAACAACCAGCACTCCCCGTCCGTCCGCAGAACCAGAGCCGAGGCACCGCGGTGAGGGGACGGGTAAGCCGAACCGGTGCCGAGAAATGTCATGTCCATGGACATCCTCACAAATTTACAGAAAACTGAGAGGAAAAACTTCACTTGAAGAGCTTTAAAAAAAATAAAAAAAAGTCTCATGTTGATGACGTCAGATAAGCGACGAAGTCAAAGGATCACAAACAAATGCGCATGTCTAATAATACTGTACTTTACAGTACTGTATTAGGAAGGTTTTTTGTTCATAAATGTAGATTTTTTTTTCCAAGGCCAATCCAAATTTATGTCATTGGGAAAATTACCTGAACTCTTTTTGTGAGTCTTAAGTTGGTTACAAGTAAATCTGCTCAACAGCTTTATAGACCTCTAAATTTGTTCCTTTATATACTGTATACAGTACTGTATATTTTTTTTTCTTTTTTTAATTTTATTTTGAACGTATATAACTCAACCTGTGAAAGTTAATTGATGCTTTGTATTACATCGTTTTGCCTTGGTTTGTTTGTAAATTGTTCATAATTAAAGAAAAAAAACAACAACTAATGCGCATGTTATTTTATCACATTAAAATATATATTTCCATGTGAACTACATTACAGTATACAGTAAGGAAAACAGCGGAACGTGTTCAAACAGGCATATTCCCTTTAACTTTGTTTTAAGTATTTTATTGTGACTTATTGTAATTATTTGTTGATTTTGTTTTTTTATTAATTGCTGATTTTAATATTTTATGTAAGGTGACCTTGGGTTTTTTGAAAGGCGCCCAGAAATACAATGTATTACTATGTTTTTAAAATTACAGCTTTAAAAAAACACTCGCTAGACAGACAGACATTTAAAACCCAGTAGTAAATCTAGTTGGAGAGAAAACATAAAAAGCAGACAAGTGTCCAATAGATTTTATTCTGCAGTTTTATTATACCTTGTTAAAGCAGAACAAATATATTCTCTCTCTGCTTTTACATGAGTATCGAAACTAAAAGCAATAAACAGATGTGCAGATACATTCTACTAACGAACCACAAAATAACACAATTACAGTCAAAACAATGAAGGTAAACATGTAGAAAACTAAACCCTTAAAACATCAAAACCTGAGGCTGCTCAGAAAAAAGCTGCGTACTGAATATTATGTTATACAAAACAAAAAGCATTCTTTAGATTCACAGGGCTGACGAGTCATTTCTCTGCATGTCTGCAGCATGTTGAGGTCTTCAAGGAGGTACATGATGCAGAGAAACTAAATCATGTTCAGTCACTTCAGTGAGGAGTGATTCCAGGGTCCTTCTACAATAATCTGAGGTTTGTTTACATTTTCACTGTGTAAACCTAACACACACACACACACACATGAAGACAAATGCACACAACTGCCTGTTTTACTGAAAATGTATAAAAAAAAAAGTCTAAAGTCATCAGACTGTAAACTGACTGTCAATTTTAGTCAAATGAGTGTGTGCTTATGTAATTAGTATACAACAACAGTATTTTAACAATTGTCCTGAAAAAGATAAATGCAGTGAGTTTAAATTATAACCTGCTAAACTACCGGTATAGGAGTGAGCAAAAACCTTCATTCCCCATAAAAGTGAGCATAAGGCCATATTTAAAAGGACAAAATTGATTTATTTTAGCAGGTATATAATTTTATTTGATATACATAGATGTATTTGGCGCTATATAAATAACTGAATTGAATTGAATATTGAACAAAATAAAAGATGTTGCCAAAAAAGTAAATAAATTCTATTTATTTTATATTGTGCAGGTTTTTCATAAGATTTAGATACTATCTTGCTTTGCATTACTAAAATACAGTAGTTGATTTTAGAGGAGGTATAATTTATTATATAAATACTTAAAGGAGTATTAGTATGTATTAATTCAATAGATATAAATATAAGGTGACAAAAGCACTTGATATCAGTTTGTTGGAGTGTACATTCAAGTTTTCTAGCTGCAGGTTATTTTAAATGTTTTAAGATACAGTTAATTTCCTTGGTTTAACTCTTTATTTTCCCTTTATCAAATACAGTATAATGTTTTTTAGTCAAGAAGAAGTGTTTTTTTCTCTGCAGTAGGTCTTATACAACCTGAATCAGTGAAAACACTAAAAGTTGAGCAAGATGTGAAAAAGGCAATGTGGAAATTTAGACACCATCTGAATAACATGTACCAGATAAGTCATGTTGTGGGTTATAAGCAGCCACAAGTACCGGTACATGTTAGAGGAGTAAAGATAAAGTAAATACTGTACAGATATCTGCATCAGGAGTGTAAAAATGTTACATCAGTTTCCAAATATTGTGTTACTAAGATCTGGCAAAGTTCACGTTACAGCACAAACTAACAAGGCCAACCTATAAATGGGTTAAACATAACAAAATATATAGGCCCTACAAGGTCTTTGTCACAACAGCCATGTAAAATAAATGTATTTTGACCACAAACAGCAAATCAGTTCTCCTTGCAGAACTTGTTTTGATGAACATTTTTATAAGTATATAATTTTATAATTTATTTTAAACATTTTTGCTTGAAATAAACATCTGGCAGCTTTTGTCAAGTCTTTGCAAGTTGCATTTTAACTAATTTAACATAAAAAACAGAATTCCACACTGCCTGTTTTCACCACCAGGTGACACTAGACATTTCTGAAGGTTTACATTCTTAAAGTAGAAAAATAACTTGGGGAAAAAAATAATTACCAAAGTATCCTGATGCATGCTCAATAATCCAGGTGGATAAATTTAACAAGGGTAAGTATAACACACTGTTAGATACAACAGTGCTCTTCCCTTTCAAGTGTCATTTTCTACCCTAATTTTAAATACTGTATATTATAAGAGTGATTTGATTCAAATGCATGATTAGACCAAACTAGTCATACCTTTTAAAGAAATTTCAATTTGAGTGGAAAACAAACTAAAGAAACAGAAGATCCACTTTGACACGTGGTTACCGTAGGGATCTGATCTTTTAGCTTGTTTTAGGACTAAAGCTGACATTCGGCCAGTCGTAGGTATCAGGCAGGAAGGACTCGTAGTTCGTGTTCCACACAGTACTACGCACAAAACGATTCTTGTCCTGGGGCTCGGGGTAACGGAACGCCATTCCTTTAGCATAGACATACTCCATCACCTGCAGGGAAACAAAAAAACTTCAGACTCTGTCACAGAATTAAAATAATAAAATAAAGCTGCAAAGATTTCAAATTAATCTGACAAGAACATCAAAAGTAAAAATGTTCATTAAGGTGGAAATGTCATTGGGAGAAACTACAAAAATGCATAAGTCTTACCTTGAGGCTGATCTGAATTGAGACCTCTCTGATGTTGGAGAGAGGAGGATAGAGTCTGCCCTCCTTCAGTTCTTCATCCGTCACCTGTTCAGCAAGTGACTGGAAGGAGAACAAACACACTTTTAGACTGAACCTTCAATTCTACAGCCTCTCAAAAAAAATACACATTTAAATACAATAATCACTTTTAATATTATCCAAATCAATATGAGGCATTCATTTTTGTGATACTGAATAAGATCACATTTAAAATACCTGATAATCATGCAAATTAACACAATTTCAATACTAAACAAGAATGTTTGGTGTAACTGTATAAAGGAAAGCATAGCTCAGCAAAAGAGGGACGAACAGATGGATCAGTCTTTTAAAAGCTCTTCTTCTGAAAGCTGTTAGGCCACACTCTACAGAGAGGAAAAGGAGATGGTTAAAGAAGGTTTACACAAGCATACGCACACAAGCAGTCAGCAAGGAAAGGAAAATGGGGTGAAGGTGAAGCCGGCTTGAACAATGAATGGATAAATAATTCAATATATTTTCAACATACTTTAGCAGCCTCTAAGAAAACTGTATCACTGATGTGTCTCACTCCACTCAGAATGACAGCCAGGGCCACGCCTAAAACACAAAACAATCATGTAACAAATCATTTTCAGGATGTCGGTCTGTAGTGAAACTGCAGCACAAACACTTTGTTAAATATATTTGGACCCTGCAACTTGTTGATAATCTTTTATGTGCACGATATGTGCTGACATTTCACATTTACCTGGAAAGATGTAGGCGTTGTTCCCTTGTCCAGGTGTAAAAACCTGACCGTCACTCAGAGTAACACGACCAAATGGGCTGCCACTGGCAAAAAGACATCGACCCTATGAACACAGGAGCAGAGAAGTTAGCGTTAGCCGGGCTGCAGAGCTCAAGTTTAGATTGTAAGTTTGTTAAAATGATAAATGCGTACATCAGTTAGTGTGTAAGCATCCTCTGCTGTGCACTCTGCTTTGTTTGTTGGGTTGCTCAGGGCAAAGATAATGGGTCGCTCATTGTGTGCTGCCATGGCCTTGATGACATCATGGGTAAAGAGAGGTCCAGCTCCCGCCACACCTTGATAAAGAAGAGACGTTTTAATGCTTCAGCTGAATCTCTAATTCAAGAACCCTGAACATTGGCAGGTAACCTAAATAAAACAGCACGGGCAGTGTTCAAAAAATATAAAATAAAGAAATGAAATCTTGATCACCAATGATCGCTGTGGGTTTGATGGTGTTGACGGCATCCAAGAAGCTCTGCACCTTCCCAGAACTGTCGTGGACAAATGCCTCCTGGTTTGTGTCAGTTTGTTGTGCTCGGCCCTAAAGTAAAACATAAATACAAAACATTTCGAGCTCGACTACCAACAATTTTAAGCACTCCAAGTGAGACTCTCACACACTGACCTTTACAAGCAAACCATGTGCATCATACATCCAGATCTTGTCTCTGGCTGCTGCTTGGCTCATCCCTGACTCCACCATGGCCATCACAATCAGGTTGGCAATTCCAAGAGCAGCCTGTGAAGAAACTGTTTAAGATAAGAGTTTCCAAACACCTAAACCATCATTTTCTAATAAGTCAAAACAAAAACAACTTGTGCTTTGGCTGTTTTTGAAGCAGCATAATTCTTAGGCCTGTCGGGATAAAGAATAAATCAATTAACTGCATGATAAATTAAAATGAGGTCGATAATTTTCATTTATCGGCTTTATCGTTTCTTCATGTCTTTCTCTTTCTACTGAAGACACTGGATGACAAAAGGCTCCACTCCGGTTCTCTTCACTGACTCCTCCCTTTCTCATTTCACTATCACGTCACGTAGCCAGTCAAGGTGCATTGTCTTGTACCTCTGCAGCATTAGAGTCCCGTGAGGGGTTAGCAAGCTAAAGAAACATTTGATATTAGGGGGCGGGGAATCTAAATGGAATTAGTTTCGAAGTCGAACACAACAGCAGCAGTGTGGAAACGCTTTGGATTCAAACCAAATGACTGAGGCGAACCGCTGAACCTTTGTGAGCTGTTATGGAGCATTTGTCATAAAACGGTAGCAACTAAGAGCAGCAATACAACCAACTTGCACCTGCACTTAAAGCACAAGCATCTAAAGCAGTTTTGTTTATAAAACTGGTAGTTTTGCCCGTCTTCTCTATATAAAACTAATGATTTTTTTTTTTTTTTGAAGGGCAGTTTAGTTTACAAACTTCATAATCTTCATAATTGGGACCCTGTGTACATAATTTTGTTTCATCACATGTACCACATGTGTGCAAATGACAAAGACTCTCTGACTCTGACTGAATGTAGTTTTTGTTTCCATTTTGTTTTTTGTTGTATTTAGTTTTTAATCAAGTGCATTTTTTGTTAACGGAGACTGAGTCCATTTTATTTTTGTTTTAGGTAGTTTTGTTTATTTTCCAGTCCCAGTGTTAAGTGTTCTTTTTAAATTAAAGTTTATTGATCTTTAAGAGGATGTACTTGCATTATTATGTCATTATCATTACATTGGTTTAAAACGGTCTCCAAACAATATTATCATTTATCGCAATAATTTCTGAGAAAATTAATCGCCCAGCAAAATTTGTTATTGTGACAGACCTAATAATTCTTATTGAAAGAATTAAGATTTTAAATGGATTAAGAGCCAACTTACCTCTCCTGCTCCCAGGAAAAGCACACGATGTTCAGTGATGGGTTTACCAGTGGCTCTCTGAGCTGCTAACATACCAGCAAGAGCTACAGATGCAGTGCCTGGAAACACGTACAGGTACACAAGAGTAAAACAACACAACATGGAAGTGTTTGACAATTTGTTTCTTTCTAGGTCTTATAGGTTGGGTAATCTAAAGTTTCTAATTCTTAAATGTGATATTTGAAATGCATGCCTAAGTACTGCAGACATGTTTGTAATATTCTTACAACTGAACAAGAGAGAACCCTAAACATGACTAAAGAAACTAACCAAGTTCGAATTTCACTGCTTTGTATTAAACTTAATCTCATTAAAAATATGGTAAGTGTTTTGAAAGTGCTTTATAAGTAAAGTTGCATTGTATCGTTGTAAAGTTTACATTTTTCTACATTTTATATTTTGTGTATTTTCAGGGATAAGATCATGGCAGCAATATAAGTTCTGTCTGAAAACAAAAAGCCTAAATCAAAAACACTGAAGACCACAGCTAAGCTGTTGTTGAAGTTGAAGTTGGTGAAGACTGACAATTTTACATGAGGGACCCCTGTCTCAGACATCAATGAGCACTGACAAAACTAAAAGGCCACCCAAGAAGAAAGCAGTGACAGCAAAGTCTCCAGTTCAAATGTTGGCTCATATGACAAAGAATAATTTGACTGAATTCCCAGTAAAGCTGCTTTCACTCACATAGTTCTGATTTTATTGTCAGAAAGTAAGAAAGGAATCAATACGGTCTTGGAAATTCTGACAGAGAAAATCAACCCTTTTAGCCAAAGTTTAATTTGCAGCCACTTTCAAAGCACAGCCTCTGTACCTACTGTACGTTGATTATCAGAAAGTAAAGCCAGAAATGCCATAATGTTTTGCTGCAGGCTGCTACCAGCGAACACTTCTCTTCTACCACTCTGCAGCTGAGACTCTTCGGCTGGAGCTCGCTCTCACAGAGTACCAGTACATACAAAACAAGACTCAAATGCGGTCAAGCCACCAGTTTTAATGGCCAAAGCATGAGCCCTTAGTCTCAGTCCTCAAGTACATATTCTCACTCTGTACACAGTTAATGTCAGATCATTAATGCTTGCTTTCACAAGTGTGAAACAAAAGTACATTTTAAAATTACCTATCTGCTTTGTAGGATGTATACCTCCATGTCCAAACTTGTCCCTGAGGCCTTCAGAGGACAAAAACACTGTGACCCCATGTGTTTCTAACCAGGACACATACTATCTCACAAGAGACACTTTATTTTTGTTCTACTTTAAATTAATCTAAATTTGAAAATAGTGAAAAGGCCAGATTGTGAATTATTCATACTACTGTTAAGATTTGTAGGTTTTTCTGACAATAAAAGACCATATTTCAATTTTAAATGTACTGAATTTCTCCAGGTACTCTGGTTTTCTCCCAATGACCAAAAACATACGTGTTAGGTTCAATGATAACTCTAAATTGACACTAGATGTGAATGAGAGCATAAATGGTGGTCTGTCTTGTTTGTCTCTATGTGGCCCTAAGATGGACTGGTCTATCAAACCTTTTGCACAATCACTGCTGGACATAGGCACTAGCTTCCAACAGAACATGCGGGTAAAGCAAATGAATGGAATTACAAACGTGGAATTCTCTTTACAAATGACACACTGAGCCAGCAAGAAGAACACATGAATACAATAAAAATACATTCAAAAATATAAATTATGTTGAATGCACAAGTTAAATTCCATTGAACTAATGAAAGGTATATGTGTAAACCTTGAATATCATCGTTGAAGGTGCAGTATTTCTCCCTGTACTTCCGAAGGAAGCGGAACGCATTGTGATTCCCAAAGTCTTCAAACTGGATCAGTGTGTCCTGCCCATATTTTTCCACCACAGCTTCCATAAACTCATCAATCAGATCATCGTACGCTTGAGTGCGGTCTCGCTTCTGATACAGGCCCATATAAAATGGATCCTTAAGAAGAGTCTAATGGGAGAGTAAAGACAAACGTGACTTTACAACGCATGCTTTTCACCAGAGCACTGAACGGTACACATGCAGAGGAAACAAAATCCACCTACCTCATTGTCTGTGCCAACATCTATCACCACAGGCAGACATTTCTCAGGTCGAATACCAGCACAGGCAGTGTACAGACACAGTTTTCCAACAGGTATGCCCATTCCATAACAACCTAGGTCCCCTAAACCTAAAATGCGTTCTCCATCAGTTACTACCACCGCCTTTGGAAAAAGAACAAGTCTTTCAACTGATTTTGAAGTACAGGTATAGATATTTACATTGTCACATAAAAAAAATGTATTTTCCCTTAAAATTGAAATAATTTGACAGGAATCAAGAGGTGATGCAAAACTTTAGGAGCATGTTTTGTATGTGTAAGCTAAGAAAAAAAATACTGTGATAAAGGTAAAGTACTTACTGCTACATTAGTCTCTGGCCAGTTGTCCAGAATGGAGCGAATATGTCCTCGGTCCAGAATGGAAATGAACAAGCCTCTGATGAGCAAAATATACATAATTAAGGATTCTCTTTACAACAAACAATGGTAAGAAAACTCTTAAAAACACCTTTAATATTCTGTTTTAAAATGCAAAAGATGCAGCATGTCTACAAGAAATCAGATAAAAATAAAAATAACTTTTTTTTTTTACATCTTTGGGAGCTACACTAAATACTTACTTGGGTCTCCTAAATATATGTCCATAGTGTGTGCAGGCCAGGCCTACAGTGGGAGTGTAGACAATAGGCATTAGTTCTTCTATGTCTTCCATCAACACCCGATAGAAAAGCCTCTCATTCCTTTCCTGAATGCCCATCAGGTAGATGTACCTGTGTAGAAAATAAAGGAAATTAGAAAAAATTAAAAAAGGTCCATTTTTGTTCTATATGTTAAAAAAATTAAATCCTTACTTCTGCAAGGGATCTGACATTTTCTTGAGATTATTTTGAAAGCGCATGGCCTGAATGTCTTGAGTTTCCACTTTAGGAGGCAACAGACCATGTATCCCTAAGATCTGTCGCTCCTGTAGTGTGAAGGCCATGCCCTGTGGAGAAAAGCACACACGAAAACAATTGCTAAAATGGCAAAATCCACTGAACGTTAAGAAGTTATTAAAAAAAGTTCACATGTAAACATAGTTAAAACAGCAACATTTCAACCAAAATGCATGAAAAAAACAAGACATTTAAACTTAAAAAAGCGATAAGCCGTTACTGTTTTCTTATGCAAACGTTCATGAATTTTTAAACTGTACTGCAATATATACATTTCCTGTTTCAGAATATTCCAGTTTTAAATAATTACAATGTTGAAACTATGATGTAAGTCTATAAAATAACATTCAGGAAGAATTAATACTATTAAAAATACACTGCAATAAATTCCTGTTGTAATAAAGATGCAGTATATTTATTGGTCACTGGAGGGCGTGCTGCCTTATTTGTTGGTCTAAGCTAAGATTCCTTGAGCAGAGTAAAAGTTGAGAAACATAAAAGAGTAACCAGATTAAAGGAATTTTGCCAGAGGAAAGTAACAGGAGTTATAAATGGGAGCAGCTTTAAGGAGCCAATGACGAACAGTTTGTGTGGTAACAGCCTGTAAAAAGTCTGGAGGTATTTTCATGAGCCTGGGGTGTTTGTGAGCCTGTATGGGGGTGCAGACCTGGCTCAGAATGGGCTTGAACATATGCAAACCATTCAGTGAGGGGCTGGGGAAGGGGCTTGGGGCGGGGGGTCCTCTAAAATAATGCTTAGTCATGCTGATAATGCATTTTGCTCAGCTTCAACGCTCAGACCCCATCAACAAGACAACTGTTCTACAAACATGTTTTAAAAGGTTTATTTTTATGTGGAAATGTTCATATTCTGTTTACCACTAAAGCAGAGTGATTTAGATATACAGTACAGTATTTATTTTATTTTATTTAAAAAGGTACATCCTTCAGATCAGATTTATTTTGTTTTTAGAATCAGAATAAGCTTTATTATAATTGCAACAAGATACAATGAGAAAATGTAGTATGTACGTACAGCCGTCCGAAAGATGGGCGGAGTGCACAAAGCTGCTCCTATATTTATTTATTTATTTATTTATTTAATCATTTATTCATTTTATAAAAATAAAAAATATATACACAACAAACACATGTATACCACAAAACA
>JARVLU010001462.1:14198701-14215082 GCA_031762415.1 Simpsonichthys santanae
AGAAAGAAAGAAAGAAAGAAAGAAAGAAAGAAAGAAAGAAAGAAAGAAAGAAAGAAAGAAAGAAAGAAAGAAAGAACAACTTTTCTAACTATTTTATTAATTTCCCAACAAAATACAAAATATTACAATGCAAAGTGATAAATACTGACAATTAAAATCACCAGCCTTTTTTTTTTAATAGCAAGCTGCTGCCTTGAAGCATGATCAGATTACAAGTACAAAAAGGGGCCACATAAATGCCAATTTCACAAAAAGTTACATCTTAAAAACATCGTTTTGGCAAAAATGCATAGCTGTACATAAAAGAGGGCATATGTTACATTCAGCCAGCTGGAAGCATTGAGGTGTACTGAGGCACATTTTTAACATTACTTAACAGAATTAAGATAATGGATTTGAGCTTGGTTGCCACTTATGTTGGAATATGTTTGCCACTTAGTGTTGTTATTGCTGCAGAGAATGTGCTGCAAGCATAACCATAAAATATATATTTTTTTAAAAATCTCAGACTGCAGCACATTTAAATTTTTGCAACTACTTCAGTTATTCAGAAACTTGGTGTTTGTATGTTTCTGACCAATTAATCCAGGTTCTAAAGAAGCACACTACTGGCAAAAAAAGATTATAAAATATTCCCACCTTTGAGTTGAAATGATGAATACCTAGAGTTGCAAATATGCATGTGATACTGCATGTGTATCATTAAGAATTCTTATATGAATTATTTTGAAGTTTAGTTTTCTGGTGTATGACAAGCTGAAGGCTGCAGTTCATGTAAAAACAGTGCAAGTTAATGCCTGTTAGGGAATGTAAAGGAGCTTTACATGTGTTTTAACTGTTGAAATGGTCAAGTACTGTAAGCATGCATATTAGATGGAGAGCTGAAGAACTGTAAAATAATATTGTTTTAGTAGCAGTGTCGTTTGATTGCAGTACTGGCCTGTAGCTCCAGAACCAAAGCAAATGTCTGATGTACATGTTTATGCATTGTTGTATGTGGAAAAAGTTCATATGTTAAGAAATGCAAATACATGCAAATACATTATTCCATTCAAATGAAAGATTCTGAAATATGTTTAACATTACAATCAACTGCAGCATTCTGGGAAAAACAAGCATTTAAAAACTTTATTTCAACCGATTTTATGGGTTTGTGGAAAAATTATGAACAATTAAAATCTTATCATTTGTAGATAGTGTCTTGAATGGTCTCGATTTGGAGCAATGGAGTTAAATTCTGACAAGAGTGACAAGCTAATGGATAATCCAAGCAAAGCCCAAACCAAAATGAATCACTCATCCATCCATCTATCTATTATTTTTACCCGCTTCTTCCTTTTCTGGGTCACTGGAGGTCACTGGTGCCCGTATCCAGCAACCACTGTGTAAGAGGTTGGGGACACCCTGGACAGGTCTCCAGTCTATCACAGGGACACATAGAGACAAATGAGACAAACAACCATTCACTCTCTCACTCACGCCCAGTGATAATTTAGTTACCAATCAGCCTAACATGCATGTTTTTGACCAGCGGGAGGAAAGTGGAGTACCTGGAGAAAACCCACGCATACACGGAGAGAACATGCAAACTCCACACAGAAAGTTACCTTGCTGGGATTTGAACCAGCAACCTTCTCGCTAAGCGGCAACAACTCTACCATCTGAGCCACCGTGATGCCCAAAATGAATGACTGTCTCCTCAAAACTACACATGTGGGTTCATTCTATTTGATAAACCTTTTTACTGTCCTCGTATTTACATTATACTGTTACTGTAATTATTTGTTCATGGTTATCAACTAGCAGAATTGATGATGGCACAAATGTTGATAAATAGTTTTCCTATGAACCGCTGACAACTTTAAAACTGGAGTTACTTTAAAATGGCAGCCACCTACTTTGGTCTTGGCCTTGCTGGAAGTAAGTAGCATGTCAATCTGGTCAGAATTAACCCCCATCATTCCAATCCAAGGTTGCTCAAACAACTATCTACAGCAGGTAAGATACTTGTTTACAACATTCCCACAGAACTCCACCTAAAAATATTTGAGCTACCCCCTTCAACATGGATTCACAGCATCACTGAGAACTACTTTGTATAAATATATTTCTGTAACGCTGGTTAAAAAGAACCAACTTTCTCCAAAACAGAGATTGCTGCTATCGGTGTTAAAGCTTTCTGTGACTTTCATTTAGGTAAGCAGGTGTATAGATAGAAAACTGTGCTTTTTTCCCAGTGGAACGCAGAACATTTTTAGAAAAATGGAGCAGAAAAAACAGCTAATGATCAAAACAAAGCCAAGCTGAAATAATAACAACAACAACAACAACAGCAGTAATAATAATAATAATAATAATAATAATAATAATAATAATAAATTACTTCAATCATACTTTCAAATAGAATACTGTACTTACAAGCCGATTGAAAAAGAAAGATTGTGTTATTATGTTTAGTCACAAGAAAAACACACTTACAGGTATACTGATATATGTGTTTCTCTATTAGAAAATTAAATAAGAAGGAACTTTTTACATGTCTCACTATATGTCAGCATTATAGTGTTTATACAGCAATAAATAAATAAAGATTACCAGTCTGATTTGTTTTCATTTGATACATTCAAAGCTACTTGGGAGAAACAGAAATTGTGTCACAAGCAGAAATTCAGTGAACGCCACCTTTGGAAGACTGTCAGCCATTTTGATTACTTTAAAAAAACTCCTTTAAACACATGAGGGTGCCCTTCTCAAACTGCTGTCACCATGTGACCTCGGCTGTTTGCGCAACACAGTAAGTCTAGTCTCATCGATCCCTTGATTCATTCTGGTGGTTTCTATTTGCTGTGTTTGGGATTATTTATGGCCTTCAAATGGCTGAGAGCATCTTAAAGCAAAGGTTTGGATGAAGATTTCTCACGGTTTATGACGTGTCTTTGCAGTCAGACCAAAAAGACAAGCGCTGCTACAGTCAAATGTTTAAGCAGTCGTCCATGATGGAGTTTCATCAGTAAGCTTTGGGAGGCGCTATAATATTATCCTGTGAGGAACCAGAGGCTGAATTCAAGAGTTGGGGGTTTGTGATGGTGGTGGAGTTCTGTGCCCTGGAAGTCCAGGCACCTTAATGTTTGATCTTTTGCTTTCTTCCATCCACATTCCATCTTGTCCTTTCTTCCCGTTAGCATTCTCCTTACTCTGCCGGCAAAGTTTCAGCGCTTGGGATATGAACACATCCAGGTCGAACAAGCGCTCTTTTTGCTTGAGAGGCAAAGAATCCGTGGAGTCTGTGTTCGCTGAGGAGGGCGTAGAGGAAAGAGGATGAGATTCAGGGAAGCCCACAAGTGGTGTAGATGTGGGGGACACTGTTTGAGGAGAAAAGGGAGAAGTGGGAGATGAAGGGAAAATGGAGGGAAGAGTGTTAGAAGATGTGAATGGAGAAAGGAAGCTCAGTCGGTTTGGTTCATATTCAGCTGACGGCTGCTGCACAACTTCCTTCATGTGGAACACCAGAGTCGGGTGGTCAGTAGGAGAGAGTGGGAGAGGGGGGGACGAGGTGTAGCAGGAGGGTGAGGATCGCTCCATTGAAGGGCTGGGACTGGGCGAGTGCAGACGAGACTGAGTGGTCTCCACCCAGCGAGAGATTTCCCGGAACAAATCCCCTGTTTCCTCCTTTTCTTCCTCTTTTGCTTCCTTCATCTCCCCCAGGTCCTCCATGCTGCCACCGATGGTCTCAGCAGGCAGGGGGAGGCTGCTACTGTTTTGCTTCCAGTGGGACAGATCCAGAATCAGCTTGGGCTCTGAGTAGTGCTGAGGTTTTCCCTCCCTCCAGGCGATTTTATCCAGATAAGAAGGAGAGCCCACTTTGTAATCACAGGAGCGACCACAGTCCAGCTCCCCGTACCCCAAACCACAAACCCGTTCCAGAGAAGAATGGGAGTTCCCCAGGAAGCGCTCAGCTGAGCTGCTGTGGGAATATTTCCGGGGATCAACCTATTTGAGACAAAAGTCAATTAGAAACTTGCTGCTAAATTGAAGTGTGTTGCTTTGACTGATTCAAATCTGCTCATAACATTTATTACAAGGTGTTTTATCACGTTTGCTATAGTATAATAAATATCTTCTTAATGGGGTTGTATCTGCAGCACCCTTTGCCTTTAAGCTCCAGAAATTTGGCAAATATGAAGAAAGCTTAATCATCATCATCATCATCGCTATGGTAATGTGGTGAATGAAAATGGTATAAACCAGTTAAGAATGGGCAAAAGAACAGAATACATCCAACCTGAGCCTCCTCTGCCACCGGGTTGGAATTGATCCGGGGGTCCCTTTGCACTTCTTCATTATCTGTGGTGTCTCCCAGGTCGGACAGATTTTGACTAGGGGGCATGCAGCGGCACTTCCCCCATGAATTTTGCCAGCATATATTTGTTGATAAACTGTTATCATACCTGCAGAAAGAAAGGAAAAAAAAGTAGTTTTTCAGTCTGGAATAGTGAACATCTCAAAGTACTGTATATAAAAATCACTTAAAAACTGCATTACATAAAGTGGCATGAACTGTAAGGCCAAAGACATGCAGGTTGCAAATGCAAGAATCATTCACTGTCTGCTACTCGTTATCAATTTTATGATAAAGCTATAGATTTAGACTAAACTATAGCTTAAGATGCTTTCTTGAAAGTTAAAAAAAAATGTTAGAATAAGATTAATAAGCACAGTGGGATCAAAATAGTAAGTGAGTATGCTGTGCCTCAATGTTTTTGCACAGCACGGTCTGAAATTTTTCTGTTTAAATTGATTGAAAACAAACAAATCTGAACAGAGTTTTGTTTGTATCACTTAAAAACTAACAATCTGTATAAGCTCTTTTTAAAAATGATTGATCCCCCCCCCCACACCCCACTCACACACACACACTATCTGCACCTTTCCCAGTAAAAGCTGGAAGTCTGACTGCTCAGGCTCTGCTCAGTGATCAGACTGTCCAACTCATCTTCTATGTGGAAGGGATGTGACGATGTGGGCTCGTCTTCAGGGCAGGAGTACTTCTGAAGGAAGAGGTGGGACAGGGCCTCTTCAGCTGTCAGACGATCCATGGGGTTAAAGGTCAAAATACGCTCCAGAAAGTCCACAGCTGGGTAGAAGAGAAGGGGTGAAACTCAAACGGAACAACATGTATGGAAGTGTTCTCCTCTTCCTTTAAAAGCTCTGCACTTCACCTTTTCAGCTGTTGTGCAACACTTTTATAACTTTTGTCTTTTTCTATTCACTTTTGTTTTCTCAGCACTCAGTTCTTTCCTACTCACCCAAAGCATCCACTTCAGGCAATAGCTCAGAAAAGGGTTTCTTGACTTTCCATCCATTACTGACATATGAAGGCATCACCTATGAACATACCATACTGTTATAATAATGATTAGAAACAAAGGTTTTAAATATATATACATTTTGTTTTTTTCTGTACATGCATTATTAAAAAAAAAAAAGCTTTCTACTTTTGCAGTCACACAACATCTGGTTATAGGCTGCAGACGTGACTCGCGGCGGAGGTGTCACCTGCAGCAGATCCCGCCTGTCCTCCTCTCTCAGCACTGGCACCGTGTCGAGAATCAGCTGCATCTGTTCCAGCTCGTGAGCTCCTGGGAGAAAGAAGCAGCCGAACAGAGATCCAGCCCAATAAAAGATATGATGAAAGAAATACAGTCAAGCAAATACAACTGGTGTGAGCTGTCAAGAGACAGAAGTTAGAAAAGTCTGTGGAAAAAGGTCCAGACAAGTTAGTTTTCTGAAGCTCACTCTTCTATTCTGCCTAGAAATAAATATAAATTTTATAAACACGGTTATAAATCATAAAAGTTATGCAGATAAATTATTAATTTTAGGACTATTCTTCTCAAACTGTCAAACATGTTCACCAAAATGTTCCTACCAGCTTAAACCTCACATGTTTTTGTTACTATACAAGCTGCAAAATATTAGATGCTGTCATGTTCATCTCCAAGAAAAAAAGACCACAGAGTTTGTTTTTTGTTTTGTTTTTCTAGTTGACAATAGCAAATATGTTGTTAACATGCACACAGTGGTGCAGTCTACATTTTTGTACTGGGTATACTGTGCTTAGAAACCAAAGTACACCAGGTAGTACAATGTAATCATCAATTTATTATGATTTTTAAGCATATTGAACATTTCAAAATTTCTCTGATGCTTTTATTTGAATAAATGCACAACAAAATTTGCACAACAGTTGACTTTGTATTAAAGCATGTTATAGAATTAAAACAGCATCCAAGCAAAACATGTTCAAGTATTAAGTAGTAAGCACAGAAGTATAAATTGTACAAGAAACAGGCTGAACCAACTCAAAGTGTCTATAAAATGTTCCAAATGTGTGACATGATCCACGTATCATTGCCAATGATGATGGGCTCGTGTCATTGGGCACTTTTAAAAGGATATACTGAAATTCCCAAGCTTTTCTAGTGAGTTCATATACTCGCACGTCACATAGAGTACACCACTGCATGCACGGACTGTGAAAATTTCCACCTGACGAACAGCAGCAGCGTTTTTAACCACTGGTGACTGTGAATTTCCGTCTCAAATGTTTTGAAGGCAGCAGCAGCAGGTGGTGCTGTGGCCACGCTCCACTCTGAGGAAAAGCAAACTACACTTTGCTCCAAGTCCCAGTGGTAAACAACACAAAACTGGTGTGAGCTGTATCCGTTCTTTGTCGAGTGAAAGGTGAGAAAAACACCTCCGACACCTGATGTGTGAGAGTCTCTCTGACAGGATCACTGGGGAGAAGATGGCCCCTCTGAGTTTCTGATGTCAGCACCGTGGGGAGACGGATGCTGGAGGTCAAAGTCAGTTTCTCAGCAGGAATTACATTTCCTTCAGACAAGAGAGCATCTCTCAATCATCATTAGTATTCTGGTCAGGTGGAGGCTGCAAGACGAATGTAAAGTGTCTTTGGTGGAGGACACTCTGGAAAGAACAACTCTCCTCTGATGCGTTTTTAAGACTGTTTTTGCCTAAAAGTAATTTAAGAAATGACTATTTTTTTCCTTCTTTATTGCAACTAATTTGTGCATCTATTAATGTATTAAACTGTATTACTTTTATGCGTTAGTAAAGTATTCAGGTTTCATAATTACCTGCAAACAGCATGCGTCCAGTGAGCATCTCAGCCAATATGCAGCCGGCCGCCCACATGTCTATGGCCTTGGTGTAATTATTGGGGGACAGGAGCAGGCGGGGGGACCGATACCATTTAGTGACCAAACCCTCGGACAGATAACCCTGGAGAAGAGAGTCAGATGGATAGAAACAAACGAGAGAAAAATATAAATTTGAGTCATAAAACAGTGTGATGAGCAAGCAACAGATTAGATGGAAATCAGCATTTTAAAAAAAGTTAAGACAATGGGGATTTTTTCAGACATTTAAATGAGAAGTTTTATCAGTAATAGTACAAAAACTGAAATACTGCATTTAACACTAGCAATGTATTCAACCTATATTTAAAGGCGAGGAAAAACAACTAAATGTTTAATTTATTCTATTTTATTTAGGATTTCATTTGCTTAGCAAAACTATTCTTTTTTTTTTTGTTTCTGTTTTCTTATGAACCAAAAGTCTTCATAGGTTCATATACAATTTTCAACTGCAGGAGAATTTGTTTAGCACCCAGACTTAATTAGAAGTCATGCAGCTGAAACTACAGGAATTGTTTTTTTTTCCTGCATAAATGCAGTGTGAATCTTGATCAGTGCTGAAATTAGCTGAAGAATGTGAATTTTTTTGTTTGTTGAGGTGTTAAAGTTAAAATGAACCATAACACTAAGCTAAAATGAGAAAAGTCTAGCTAAATGTTAAAACTAGCCAAGATCTAGCTAAAAGTTAAAGGTTTCAAAATGCTAACTTAAAGCTAAAAATACCACGATGCTTGTTAATATGTATAGCAAAAATACTAGCTAAAACCTAAAAGTGGGAAAACACTTGCTAAAATGCTAAACAAATAGCTTAAATCAAAAAGTAGCAACATGTTGACTTAAAAAAGCAACTAAAACTTGAATGTAGCAAACCATTGCTGAAAAGTAGTAAACTGGTGGCTAAAAGTAAAGCAGCAACTCAATGCTAAAAGTAGCACAACGCAGTCAAAAAGCCAAAGTCACAAACGATTAAAAAAAAAATCAATGTTTTTTTTTTTGTCATATACATGTGGCATGTGGCACATGTGGTGGAATGAAATTGTGTACACAGGGTCACAGTTAGATACATAAATATACACGTAAATATGGCAAGTATGCTGAATTAGATTTCAGAAAGTGACATTACAGCTTCTTTTTTAGAGAAAATATTGTAAATAGCAAATCATTTACAGACTTGAATATGTCTTTTATGTATTCTGTATCTAATTGTTTTCCTTTTTAAATTTTTTCAGTGTTTCAGAAAATTTATTGAGTAATTTAGTTTCAGCTTTTCACCCCTTGATTTGAGGTCATTTTGCCCAGCCTCACATAGAACACCACCTCAGACACCATACTGAGCAGCACAGGGGTTCCTCAGGGAACGGTCCTCTCACCGTTTCTGTTCACCCTCTACACCTTGAACTTCAGGTACAACTCACAGTCCTGCCATCTGCAGAAGTTCTCGGGTGACTCTGCCATCGTGGGCTGCATCACTGGTGACCAGGAAGCTAAATACAGAGGTGTGGTGGACAGAACCACCTGCAAATCAACAGTGGAAAAAACTAAAGAGCTGCAGGTGGACTACAGGAAGTAGACCAGCCCACCAACCCTATCAACATCAAGGGTACTAAGGTGGAAACTGTGGACAGCTACCAGTAACTGGGGATCCACCTAGACAATAAACTGGACTGGACAGCTAACACCAATGCCCTCTACAAGAAAGGGCAGAGTCACCTTTTTCTTCTGACAAGACTCAGGTCTGCAGGACCATACTGCAGATGTTTTAAACTCTTTGGTCTCCAGCGTCTTCTTCTACGCTGTGGTGTGCTGGGGCAGCAGGGTGAAGAAAGCTGATGCCAACAGACTCAATAAGGAGAGCTGGCTCAGTTCTGGGAGTGGACCTGCAGTCTCTGACAGTGGTGTCTGAGCAGAGGATGCTGAGGAAACTGCTCTAGATCCTGAACAACACATCACACCCCCTGCGTGACACACTGGACTCTTACCGCAGCACCTTCAGTCGTGCACTGAGACCACCGAGGTGCTCCACAGAACAACACAGGATGTTCTTCCTCCCTGTAGCTATCAAACTTTTCACCTCCTCCTTCTTTCTTCACATAGGACAATAAAATTAACTCTGCACCACAATAAATTAATGTTTCTGTCCACACCTGACCTGTTATAGACCCAGACTGTCAGTATTTTTATATTCTATGTTATTTTTCATATCTTGTGTGATTCCTTTGTATTGAAACTCTGGCACAACAATTTCCTGCAAGATCAATAAAGTTCTTATCTTATCTTGATAAAGCTGCATGAACCATTTTATAAGCCTCCACTTTGCCATTCACCCTTGTATAAATGAGATATTGTTCTCACAATGGAGGCCATAGACTATTCTGCAGCCTTTTTTGATGAACAACTCCTAAATTGTCCTTCATTAATCCACTTGTAGCCTAAGTTTAGCTCTAAACACTTAGCAGAAGGTAGCTTCTCTCAAAATTAAATTTCAAGCCTGCTAAATTGGTTTTGAGCACTTAACTGAAATGCCACGGCCTTTTCCATCTATAGAGCTCACAACAAAAAGAAAAAGTGTCTTGTTTAGGTGGGGATAAGCTTGTTGATCAGCAGATGGTGACTCAGAGAGTGGATTCATTGTTGGCCACCTACACAAATGTTCCCTAACCTTTTACATCCATCAGCAGTGTGCCCCGACACACAGCTCAGTTCTTTTTAAACCAGCTTCACTGGAAGTGGAACACGGTGAGAAACGAGCTTCTAAGCTGCACGACAGCTGAGAATGAGAAGCAAGAGTCCCCGACAGCTTGATCCAGACGTCTTCTTTTACTTATCACCTGCTCTTTTGTTGTCACGCTTGCTCTTCTACACTTCTCCTCTGTAACACTACATCATTCTTTGCTCATATCTCCATCTCTGTCTGATTCTGCTTTCTGTGCAACTTACTGTCTGTTCTCATTTTTTGTGGCAGCAGCTAACAAAGCAGAAACTGATGTTGAGCACTTTGTGACGGCTGATCTGCTTCCAGCATTTCAAAGATGTCAAAGTGCATTTTCAGGTGATCCTGATAAAAATATATGCAAAAAAAAAAAAAAAAAACGTTTAGTTTTATAAACCAATCCAAATAACGTTTTGAAAATACAGAAGGTACTAAATAACCCTCCCAGCTTCTCGTCTATTAGTCTAATGGAACATTATTTTTGCACCTTCATCTTTTCTTCATATCTTTCTCTCCTTTTTTAAAAATTTTCCTGCTTCTCTCTCCTTCTTTTGCAGTTTCTCCTCCCTTTTTGTGCTTGTCTTGCTACCCATATTAAATACTCTGCCTCCCTTTACCTATTTCACCTTTTCTTCCTCTCCGTCTTTCATCCAAAAACATTCTGGACATCAGCAGGTGACATTCACACATGCAAACTCTCAGGTGGATCAAGTTCCTGCTGGTGTAGATGTGTTTTTTCTGACTCTGGCCTCCTCCCAGCTCTCTTCACTCAAGGTAAATGTTTGAAAGGCTTAATGCCAGATGACTGGTCACAAAACCTAATTTCAATGAGCTGCAGCGTTAAGGTAACCTCATAAAACCACTGAGAGAAGAAAAGGGATGATATAACAGAAGCACAATGTTGATGTGATTAAAAACAGGAAGTTATGTAAAAAAACAAACACCAAATGTTTCTGTTGAAGCTGAAATTAAAATAAATTTATCAGGACAAATGTGATGCGTCTTATCTGAAAACAATGAAAAATGCCAACCATCCATCCATCCATGCATCCATCCATGCATTCATCCATACATACACACATACATGCATCCATCAGTCTGTACATCTACCCATCCTTTCATTCGTACATCCCTCCATCCATGCATTCATCCATCCATCCATCCTTACATCTATCCATGCATCCATCCATTTATCCATTCATGCATCCATCCATCCATCCATCCATCCATCCATCCATCCATCCATCCATCCATCCATCCAGTGATGAATGGACGGAGACAGTGAGAGAAACAGAAGTAAACCTGTTTTTCTCCTGCACACAAACCTGAATCTCATTGTTTCTCTGCCTTTGATCTTTTTCAATTTATTTCACTTTGCAATTGTCTTGCCTTCTTGTGCCTTTGCACTTTTCACCTCTCCTTTTTCCTCACTCCTCCATGGTTACAAACCTCTCACCCTTGCTGTTAATCTGGTCTTTATGTTTTACTTCTCTTGAACTCCTCCACCCTCATTCATCTTTCTCACCCTCCCAGTGCACCCCTGTGTCTGCACCCAGCTGACTCCTCGTCCTGTGCTCCAAGCTGACAAAGATTGCCTTTCAGACTGCTCTCCTTCACATGCACAAACCCCAACAAAATCTCACAAAGACACAAACATGCCCACATATCCAGCCCTCCTAATGTTACTGTACTGCTGTGGGACCTTTGGACATAATAAAGCAGAAGAGTGGCACAGTAAACGGTCACGTTAATCTTTCAGAGGCCTCTGTGAACAGCCTGAACACAGAGTTTGAGTAGTGCAAAATCTGCCACTGCGTAGATATTGGCAGGGTTTGTGCTGAAGGGGATATCTTTGTGAAAGAAATAGATATAAGGATGTGTCATCAGAAAGCCAATAATAATAATAATAATAATAATAATAATAATAATAATAATAATAATAATAAATCCTTGTCTCAACTGTTAGCTGTAGAAAGAGACTTTTAAATTCAGTTTGGTTCCTAGTGTATGTACAGATTATATACAGAATCAGACAAGTAACGATCAAGATTTGACAAATTTAGGATGATCAAAATATGTGTACAACCCAGTTACTTTTTATAAGAAGTTGCTTTTGCGTCAGTATCCACTGGGTTAAGAGCTCATATTACTTGTAGACTGTCTAATAATCACACAGAGCCACAGTGTGTAAAGCTCCCATTAAACTCTAGACAATAACTCTGCTGAAACAGAAGATGACATGAGATATTACAAAAACCTCTCCATATTCACACATGGACTGCAGAAGAGAACACAGCACATCAAAGCTGTGAAAAAGTGTAATGATTGTTGACATGACTTCCTGAAGAATCCTTCCCCTTTGTATATAAATGTAAACAAAAAAATAATAATTTTTAAAAACCCAATAAAATTGGTGTGGATTTGACTACAATGATCTAAACTGTAATGCTAATTGGATTCATTGACGTATATAACACTTTCAAAGAGAGTTTTCTGATCTCCAGTCAAAATAAAAATATGAACTTGGGTTGGATGTGCATGACAAAATTTAGACAAAAAAACTAAGTCTCTTCACAGTGCATGCAGATCATACACACACTCACCTTGTGGGAATAATGGGGGTCGACTATTCTGGCCAGCCCAAAGTCACCGACCTTGAGCAGGAGTTGGTCTGTGTTGATGAAAATGTTGGCAGGCTTCAGGTCTCGGTGCAGGACGTTGGCTGAGTGGATGAACTTTAGTCCCCTCAGCAGCTGGTAGAACAGCAGGGTGGCATGACCTGTTTATGGATGGGACATTGGTTTTAAACAATAATTTATACCTCACTCACATGTTCTAAGTGTGACGATGACCTCTGTGACCGCGTTGTCAGAAAAACACAGCAGCTTTTAAAAAAAAAAGTGAAGTATTCTTTTACATATTTTGCATTTAATTCAGATTTACAGAAACAGAAAATCATAGGCTGACATAAAGCTAAACCTGAAAACACACTGAGACTGAATCAGCCAAATAAAAGTTTACAGAAATGATGAGGCTTCTTAGTGGCTGAATTAGGTCACTACAGCAGGGAACAAATGCACAACGCCAGGTGAGCTACCCATATGGGCACTTTGCTCATTTAAAATGCATGAATGGACTTTAAATAGGAAACACAAAGTGGGTCGTGACTAACATCTGATATTGCATCAAATCCACACTGTCAGTTAATATTGGCATGTATCAAATATGAATGGAAAATCCTATACGGGACAATTTTCTAGACATTTTTTTTTCTATTCATACCAGCCATACAAACATTTGCAGAAAATCCTTGGACACAAAAAGTTTTTTTTTTTTTATTGTTTAATGTACAGTATGTAATGTAAATTAAGCACCACTACACTATTAAATATGGTTTGAAAATAAATATTGAAGTAAAAGTGTAAGCTAAACTTGAGTCGTTTTGTATAAAGTTGTACACAATCAGTGTTTCTTTAGTCACGTGTTACTTTTTCATGGATATTAGACATCAAAGGTTTTACTTCTAACTTTTCTTTGAGAATGGACAGTTTATTTAAAGACCAGTTTGTGCACTTACATGTAGGTAGAGGTCCTTGGTCCAGCAGCCGAGCCAGGTCAGTCTCCATGCACTCCTGGATGACGTACAGGGCAGTGAGCTGAGATGGGTCTCTGGGTAGTGGTTGTCCGTACGGAGACAAGACCTCGTGAACTCGCACTACGTTCTCGTGGTGCAGCCTTTGGGTGATTTTTACTTCCCGCAGGGCGTGCTTCATTGTTACCGGATCACGCATCACCAGCTTTTTAATGGCCACACGCTGTCCAGTGCGCTGGTCAACAGCTGACAAAACCAGGCCAGTGACTCCTGTACCGAGAGGTCGAGGGTCAGCAAAGTGAGCGCCGAGTTCAAAGCCATGGAAAAAGAGAGGGGTGTTCCTGCTGGCCATGGCAGCTCTGCCAGCTCAGGCTGATGATGGATTCAAAATATTTTATATATAATGTTACATTTTGCTGGTGAGCAGGGGCCTGAGTTTCGTTTGTTGAGCTGCTGTATGATTATTTTCTCTTTCTTGTTGATAAAGCTCAAATTACTGCAACTTTTTTTGAGTGCTGCGGGAAATCGGTGCCCTCAGACACTGAAATGGGTTTTGAGCATCTAATAAGACATGTTCTGAATATGCAAGCATTCTTTTCTAAACAGTGCTATTTCCCTTATGGCTTCGTTGTTTTTGTGCATAACTTGTAAACCCACTTGGAGCAATTCTCCTCCAGCTGAACATCTTTTGCTTGTATTACCATGGCAGATACGCTAAATCTAAAATGTATTTTTTTTTTTTTTTAACGATGTGCTTGGAAATTATTTGAGCCAAAAATGGAACATGTGAACTGAAAGAAACCCACTGTTTGGGATTTGTCAGTCATTCTGTGGTGTCATGTTTAAACATGTTAGACACCCACAGCAAAAGGTTTAAAAATAGCACGCTGTCTCCAACATCTTCTGACACTTTGTGTTTTTCTGTGCAAATCCCGGATGTCAATAAATAATGTAAACCATGGCAGCATTATTCATTATTGCAAAACAAAAAAGACAAATGATGCCCCTAAGTGTTGAGGTGTCGTGGGACCCCAGTGAAACGTCGCACTCCAAACGATTTCTGAAGTGTTTTGTTTGGAGCAGTCAAAGCTTCTGACAGTGAGGCTGGAGTGATGTTTGAATTCAGTGAGCCTCTGTTGGCTCCTCCTCTTCTTCCATGATACCAGAGAGGGTCAGTCAGTCAGGCGACTTCATTCAGATCAACAGTCGCAGTTGGATGGAGGCTAAATCCTGCATCCGTGGTGTCCCCTTGTGCTTGCATGTGGCCACGTGTGCATTGTGTTTAATCCCTCAGTAATCTTCTTCCTGTTGCCTTCTCGTGAACGTAGGTTTTCAACATCATGGCTGTTGCTGCTGTGACAACATATTTGCAGCCCTCAACACATCTGCTGCTGCTGGGGAGAGAAAAATGTTTTAAAAAATGGGTAGAGATGAAGTTAAACTGCAAGAGAGCTTGTTGCAGATGCGCTGCTGTTACATAACACTGAAAGGCATTATAATCTAATCTACACAAGCAACACTGTGCTCAAAGTGATGCCTTCAGGGTGGCCAATGTGAAATCAAGCACAAAAAAGGCTATCATGGACTATATGGTGCTGTATCCTGAAGTATAAACAAATGGTACAGTTTGAAGGAGTTTCCTGTAGTTTTCAAGGCTTTCTGATATGAAATTCTGAAATGCAAGCACTTAGTGCACACAAAACACTTTTATCTGCATATTTTACTCAACAAATGTGAGCATTAATACATATCAGTGCATCAACATTGTCAGACTTTTCAACAGCTCTTCCATGGACATTATTGTTTTTGATCTGTATTTAGTCAGGCACTTTCCATTGGTGAACAAAGTTTGCTTATACATTTAGAATTTAAAGACATATCAAGTTCAATCATCTTTGTTGAGCCCAAGCTTCAATTTGATTCACAGGCACACAAAACCATAGACAAGACATTGAGACACTAAAATGAGAATACAGTACTGTACATGTACATGAAATGATCATTGATGTCTGAAGCCTGAATGCTACCAGTCTTTTTATCCTACAGCAGAGTCTGCATCTAGATGGAAGCAACCTGAACTCACCATAGAGTGGGTGATCAGGATCTGCCAGAATAACAGAATATTTTCATTATAAAAAAGGTGGATTTTACTTCTTACTTTGATTTTATTCAAGTCTTTGTGTACAATATCTTTAAGATCTTCTATATGAAGCTGAGTGTCAGAGTCATTTAGACTTGATGGAAGAGATTGTTCCAGAGCTAGCTAAGGTTTTTTTGTTTTTAGTTCCGCCTTAAGGTCATAAATAAATGCATTGACTTTCTTGTTACCCGTCATTTCCTGAACTGTATGAACCTGAAGAACCCATCAATCCATAAAACAAATCTCTCTGCTGGAAAGCCCCAGAGGGCAACTCTCCCACTCCCTGCCTTCCTCATCTCTCTCTCTCTCTCTCTTTTTTTTAAGTGTGTGTTTGCTTGTGTTGGGGTGAGGGGAGGGCGAGGTCACATCCAGTCACTGGACAATAGCAGCTCTCTCAGAATCCTCTCATGCTGAGCTCAGCGAGGCTGCAGGAGTGTAAGGTGAGAAGTGAGGAGATGGAGCGTTGACGGTGGTGCTGGGTGGCGCTGGGGTGACTGTATAAATAATGCATCACCACTTGCAACAGCAGTTGGTGCTCTCTCTTTTATTTCTTCAGGTTATGCAACTGTGAAAATATATTCTGAGCAGGGATGTTTGCAGCTTCTGGAAGCAGATGAAAAGTGCCTTGAAACACCCAAGAAAAAAAATGCTGACATGTTCCTGTTCTTGATTTTCTACATCTGCCTCATAATCTGTCTGTTTTAGCAACTTTTGACATCTTT
>JARVLU010001462.1:14215918-14229348 GCA_031762415.1 Simpsonichthys santanae
CCCCCCCGCCCGCCTCACCCAGATTCAAGATAGACCTGAGCACATATAAGTCAGTCTTTTACACGGATGATTTCAGGACCTTTTCATCTATTTTCTTCATGTCTCTGGGTCTGGGACCAATAACCTCTGACCTCAGATTAAACCCATGATATTCCAAACCTGCTGAAGATGAATCAGGGGGAAAAGACCACTGTATTAAAAAACTCATTATGTCTGAAAATGCTGTACATAAGGGGATTTACAGTACTGGTGATCAGCATTCAGTTTGACAGGTTTGATGTGTGAGTTAAACTGTTCCAGCAAAATAAACTAAAAATGAGTCGTTGTTGATTATATACAGTATTAATATTATGGCTGGAATAGTCCTGACTTCCAGAAGAAATAAAGGTTTGCAACATTACACATCACTGTATATCTGCAAAGCACAAACTTTCATAATGTTGTGGCTAAAATAACCCAAGTGGTACGTTCCAGGTTCCCAAACACTAATCTTTAATAAAGAAATTATATTAATGCAGTGTGAACTAGTGCTTTATAGCTGATGTTGAAGAAGCTATCTTGAGCTGGAAAAAGCTCAAATAAATAAAACCAATGCAGCAAAACACTGCTAAAAACTGTAAAAATAGTGCTTTCTAAAGCCAAAATTAGCATTGTGTTAACTTATAATAAACATTGCAAAATACTAGCTCAATAAGCTAAAAGTAGCAAAAGGCTTGTTAAAAGCTAAATGTAGCAAAGTCTACAGCTAAAAAACTTCAAGTTACAAAAAATTATCTAAAATCTAAAAGTAGCAAAAATGATGGCTAGGCCTGGGAATTTAGCTAGAAGCTAAATGTAGCAGGTGGTAGCTAAAAGTAGAAAAAGCCTAATTAAAAGCTTAAATGGCAGAAACAATGCAAAACCATCAGCATGGCATGAAGTGAACAGAGGAAGTGACAGTTAACTCCAGATTAACCTATATACTGGGGGAGATGATTGAACGCACGTCAGCTGATTATGAAAAACAAACAGGTGGTGAAAATGGGGAAGAAACAAACACATCTGAGGACATTAAAGAAGATGGCTAAAAAAGGTAAGAGGCTGAAAATCAGGGATAATCTAAACACAAGACACACATTTGTATGAAAGAATGACAAAAGACAAGATAGAACAAAACAATGAATAAGAGCCAAATATAAACTAATTATTGCTGTTTCTGTGGTCAAACGGCTTGAAAATATAAGGTTCCATTTACATTCAAGAATACAGAAGGACAACAATCTCTTCGGGGTTCCACAGGGATCAATATTTGGTTCAAATATTTTACATGAAACATGCACAGATGTAATTATTATTTTGGTCTGATGAAAGTCTTCTGTCAACAGGTTTGGTAAATTGTGATACTAGATTAATTTCCAGAAAACTTTTAGAGCTAAACACAAACAACACTGAAAATATTGAGTTGTGTCCATAAATCTAAAATTTAGCTTTAATGGCACAACTTACATTAAACTCTTTATTGTTGTTGAAAATACATTTTAAAATATGAACGGGCATTTCCTAAACTCTTTTTTTTTTTTTTTTGGAAACCAGAGTTTTAAAATCTGATCACATCACTCTGTGTCTCTTTAGTACAAGACAGAATCACCTTTCATAACTCTTCTGATGTAACTGAACTAGTTTTTGAGGTAAACTATATACACTACACAAGTAAAAAAAAAAAACCAATATGTCATATTTTCAATAAAGGAAATCCACCCTGAATTCCATTGCTAAAAATATCAATCCTCCCTGGTTACATCCCAACAAAAATAAATACAGTACTTACAATCTGAGACAGAAGATGTTATGATCGGCATGAGGCAACCATGAGGGCCTCATGGTTTAAACCCAGTTCTTTTCATCATATTAATTTACAGGAACCCTTTCTGCATAATTAATATGCATTAGATTATTAACAGCAAACTGTCTAACAGTTAACAAATGCAAGCCAGTAGATGGTTTGGTACACTATACAAAATGAAATGTTGGATTTATTTAACTTTGTTAAGTGAACTGGTTCTAATAAACCTGGTTGGTTAAATGTAACAAAATAACAATAGTTTATTATGTGAAACTTTGTCCCTACCAATTAGGTCTTGGATGAAAACTGATTAAACAATTTTCAAGTCTTCTGAAAGCACATAAAATGAGGTCCAACTGGCCTAAAGTCTAATATGTATGTAAATAAAGCACAATGGGACAGTCTATTCAGTAAAAGGAATGATGTTTTAAGTGGTAAAGATGGATTTAATTTGCAGTAATTAGTTCCTTTATGGGTGGTGTGGTGGTTCAGTTGGTATATAAATTGTCCCTAGAGTGAGAGAGGGAATGGTTGTTTGTCTTGTTTGTCTCTATGAGTCCCTATGATGGACTGGAGACCTGTCCAGGGTGTCCTCTGCCTTCTGCTGGACATGATGGCTGGACATGGGCACCAGTAACCAACGGATGGATGGATGGATGGATGGGTAGTTGCTTTATGTTGCATTACTACTACCAAAACTGTTCACTTTGAATGGGAAAAAAAAATGAGCGAAAAGCTTTAAATTTTACATTAAAAATGTTTCTGTATGTTAAACTGCATCCATCTGTTTGGGTGTGCCTTATGATGATGGAGATCAAGTTGGTCATTTGGAAATGAATAAGGCAGCAGTATCTTCAGCCTTCCTGTACATATGATAAAACTGTGATGTTAAAGCTAAATTTCATTCCCCAGTCCTTTAAACACCTGTTTCTATTAAACTAAACAAACTCTTATTTGACTGTTTCTAAGCTGAAATGGTTGTTGGCTTAAAGAAATTGGTTGGCTGTTGACCTACAAGCTAAATTAAGCTGCTCGACAACTAACAAAACAACACAAGAAACAATAAAAGAGAGAAAAAAAAAAGAATGACAAAAAAACAACAACAAACAAACAAACAAACAAACAAACAAAAAACACAAATGTGACATGATGCAAGCTTGAGTTATTAGAGATCATATGGATCATGCTGTGATCCAGGTCTGTTTCAGTCCTTGCTCTCTGGTGTCTGTGGTGTATAGCTGTTCTTTTTTCCCTGCTCTCCCTAATTAACACTGATAACATCTGACAAATGGAAACATCACAGTGTCGGCTGCGGAGGACTATTTCCAGAAACACACACACACACACTCGCAGTTTATTCTCACAGGCACCTGCTCCTGGTCTCAGCAGTGGCTGATCATTATGTAGTCGCGTGCCCTAAAAACAAAATAAAATAAAAACAAAAAAAAAAAACAGAGAGTAAAAACTAATATGACTCTGTGCTGCCTTTAATGAGAAAATGGGCTCTTTTTTCACGACATATATCTAATAAAACAATGTGCAGAGTTCAGACTGGTCATGCTGAGCATGGCTCTTGTTTGATCTTAAAGCCGATTTGCAATAAAACAGGCAGGTATGAAAGAAATCCAGTGAGGGCATTTTGTAAAGCTGAGCACACCATGAAGGAATTCTCTAGAGGAGAGCGAGCTCAGACTCTGAGACACAGAAACTGCAGTCCTGAACTTTTGTTTATCTCCCTTTGGCACAAAGTGAGCAGCAGCACTGCATTTGTTCCCTCCTCAGGTTACTTCCCTCCACAAGATCTTATAAAAGGAAATAAAGACATTAGAGGTCACTGATGGCATCTGGCTTGTTGGGCCCACTGTGTGCATGTTGAGGATTTTTCTAGTGAGGCCCATATGTGAACAAATTGCAGAGGGGCCACAGCTGGAGGTGTGCAAAGATGACTCAAAGGGGAATAGGAATTTTTGCAATGCTAAATCACATGCACGAACAGCTGTTGCCCTGCAGCAAATTAAAAAATTCCTGTTTGGCAGTGCTCAGTCTAGAGTTGACTGTAAAAGAACGACCTGTCCAAATGTCAACACGGCCTGAGGGCAGCGAGGATGGGGCTGAGATATGTCGTGAGGAGATATGAGACAAAAGGACCGCGCCAGAGCAACTGGGTCGTTTCCATCATTCATTCAGCTGCACAGGCAGAAAAATCTCAATAACATATAGGGAGATCAATTAAAACTCCAAAACAAGTGATTATTTTGTCAATAAGGAGATAAAAAAATGTTGATTTAGGATTTCAGAGTCTCTCTGACGTTAACAAGAAATGCTCAAACCAGAAAACAACCTAAATGCATTGTGCTCGACTTTTCTTTCCTATTTTGATGGTTAATAATTGAGTATGTCAATTAAGAGCCTATTTGCTCAAAGTGATTAATGGAAAAACCAGTCACAGACATATTTTAGACTGGTATTTTTATGTTACGTTTTACCCAAACAAGAGCTCACAAATGTGGACTGGAAAAGTTAGAAAAGTATGCTCTTTCCACATTCTACCCATTTATCCACAGATACAATGAGCTCATATGTTCTATTACTTCTGCTAAAAAGTAAAACATAAGATAAAAATAAAATGTCTAGTTTGGTGGGGGGGGGGGGGGGGGGGATAAGGCCTCATAGCAGCTAAAGTTCTTTTGCGCCCTCAACTGGTATGTCTGTGTTACTACAACAAGATGACAGCGTAGTTATTTCACATGGACTACACCTGACTTCATAATGCCAACATTAAAGCATTAATCTAGTTTAACTTTTATAATTGTGTTCCTTTTTTATGGTTTCTAAATTTATTTCTTAAGATACTTTATTGGAGTTTAATTAGCACAACATTGCTCCTTCCCCCCGTATTCATATGTGGTCTCAGATGTGTTTATAGTTGTGTTTTAATACCTTTATTTAAGTTAGAAAGTCAGAGTTTGAGTGCTTGTACGAGGCTGAATGGGTGATTATGGAGCTTTAGCTGTTTGTTTTAACCCTCTAAAGAACATTGTGTTGCAGATAACGTGTGAAAAGTGCTCCACAAAGAAAGTCTGACTGATTAACTCATCGCTATTCTCTTGGACCAAGTCCAGTGACTTGGCAACCTGTTGACGTCATCCCACAGCAGCTCAGAGCTGAGTTGGATATTTTTTTTTTTTATCTTTCTGCACACTGACAGAGCTTATGGAAGATGAATAGGCCTATCGTCTGTGTGTGCCACTCAGGGGCCTCTTTATCAGCAGAGTCAGAAGGTGACAGATAACCAGTGTGGGTCACATTTAATGAGAAGCTCAGTCTACAGCAGAACACTTAAAAAAAAAAAAAAAACAACAGGAAGCTTTAAATTAGTATGAAACCTTGTTTCACTCTGCAGCAACAAACCATAAACTGTGCGACACAGTGAAATTACAGTAGTTTTATTGTGAGCTGGAAAACAAATAAGATGGAGACAATTACACCAAAGTCAATGTGATTGTGAAAAATTCACCTTTTTAATTTAGAAATATATTCAACACAGTAAGAGCCAAACCAGAACCAATATCAGTACAGTAAACTGACCACAGTGTAACTTTACTTCATCAGCTTAGATTGTTATAAATATTGCAACCCTAAATAAGGCAAAAAAACCCAACAACAATCGTGTCAACAATCCTGCGTAAAACCTAGCTTGAAGTCATTCATTAAAGTACATTCAAACATTATCCTTCATAATATATTGACTCGATGCAGCAGAGTGGGAAGGCTCAAAGAGGAATGGGTACGACTTTAAACACACACACACACACACAAAAAAAAAAAAAACAATATCTGCGCTTTGTCCTTAATGCCAGCTGTACTCAGATCAGATTATATGAGTAAGGCGCTGCATTGGAAAAAAAAATAAAAAGAACTGGGATCAATTTTTCAGAATACTTTACTTTAAATGTTTAGGTTATCCCAAATTTAAAATCCAAACAAGATGGAGAAAATGCAGAAAATGAGTTACCATATTTTTCGAACTATAAGGCGCACCAGGTTATAAGGCTCACTGTCAATTTTGGAGACTATTACAGGATTTTAAGTGTGCCTTCTAGTTAAAAAAAATAAGGCACTAACAAAAACTGCATGACAAAAAAACATCTTCAAAATAAACATTACTACAAATTGATAGTCACATCCATTTCTAACAAAATGATATACTTCTAAAGAGCTAAAGTTTTGGTTATGCTAGAATATGACCCTGTTCAGATTATGGCAAGATTTCCTACCTAATTATTCCAATACACTTTAATTTTGGACGACGAGTGAGTGTTTCTGTGCAATAAAGAGTAAGCAGTCAGTGAACCCAGAACTAAACAAGGAGGTGGATCCAGTGGATGATTCAGCCGTAAATCGCCTGATAGCCGTTCCTTCGGTTGTTACTCCTACAGGTTATCACACAGACGCTCAGCATTCCAAAGAACTGCAACAGGAAACAAACAATTAAACCCAAGCTTTAATGCACTTTGTAGGCTGTAAAAAAGTGACGGGAACTGTTGGGTAAAGGTTTCGAGAAACACTTTAAAACGCAAATGTGTTCAGCCAAAATTACCAAGTATCCTACAGGACGGTAAAAAAAAAAAAAAGGACTTTTAGCTAAAACATTCTGAACTACAGCTTTAAGGCGATTGTTGAGTTTATCTTTCATTGAAAATCCTGTTTGAAAAGCATAATTGAATCTGTGAAACGAATAAAAACTGAAGAGGCCAAAAGGACACCACAATGGCTTGTTTTGTTTAAAAAAAAAAAAAAAAAAATCAGCTTTCAACAAAACTGACATTGTTCATGAGAGAATCTTTAAAACACATCTATTCATTTGTACAGATTTACTCTGCAGGGCTCCAACATGGTTTTCTGCACTGATCAAGTGTTACATCACACTGAAGAGATAAACTCTGAAATCCAAACACGTTAGAGAAAAGATCATAAAGTAGGGCTGTTTTAGTCGCCAAAAGGAGCCAATTTTTTTTAACTTTGTCCAAGCATTAACTCGAGCACGACACCTGATATATTTTCTTGGTTGCAGGTTCATGAACGAGTTTGATCGGTCTCGTCGGTCTGTTACTTTTTCCACATCAGAATCAATAATGACAGAACGATCCAGCCTTCTTTCTGGCTTCAAAGTTAGCCAGCTGGCATAAGAAGTCTATACTGATGTATTTATTCATTCATGTTATACAAGAATGTAATACAACAATCACATGTGTGTAATTGGAAAAGAAAAGAAATATTAAAATATAAAATGAAAGGCAGCAGATGAAGAAAATATCTTATTTATCTAATAAGAATTCAAACAAAATTTTCTATAATTAACAAAATAAGTAAATAACTCATTCAACTTTCAATTATTCTTGTAATTCATTAAAATACATTCATTTATATTTGTTTAACAATTCAACTTTAACCAGTTTCGTAAAGACAGGGATTGATTTGGCTTCCTTAACATCTGTTATTAAGTTGTTCCACAATCCTACCCCCTGAATTAAGGTGGTTCTTCCCTTCAAACTTGTCCTAAACTGCGGTTTTACAAATACATCTTTCCCCTTGAGATTATAGCAGCTTGATCTTTTATATTTAAACATAGAAATTGAAGAAAAACAATATTTTACATTTAAATGATCATCTTGGGGGACCAGACTTGGCCCACGGCTCTTGAGTTTGACATATATGACATAGAGGTTGTGCAGACTGGTGCGATTTTGGGTGTTGGGGTGTTCAGTAAAGCTTATTCAGGTGCTGCAATGTAGGTTACCTTGATGATGGCAAACCCAAGAACGACCAGCATGCCGTAGGTCAACGTATCGTGCAGCAGTTTCAACAATGTGCCCTCACAACCCTGAAATAAACAGAAGGCGAGTTCACATTGGCTTTTCCGTCATCTTTATTCTGTTCAGGGAGGCAGAGGTTTTTTTTTTTTTTTTTTTACATTCAACAGGAAGTAGCTAAGTAAATAGCCAGGCATTTCAATGTATTCTCCAAGCTACAGTTTAAGAACAAAGTGCTCCTGTAGGACTTACATCTGTATAAAACTGGCTGGGTTGAAACAGGCTAGTGTTGCACTGGGTTGTGTTTTTACAACAGGACAGAGGGATCGTCTTATTGTTGGTGTACCAGGGAGTGGAGAGCCAGCTGGACACGTTGTGGACACCACAACACTTCAGCTGGAAAGACAAAGAAAAATTACATTACATGTTATCTGTTTAATGTTTGAGCTCATGGGAGAGAAAAAAAATAAGACATGGTCAAATGAAGAGGAGGAAATGTAGTTCTGTAAAAATAAAAAATAAAAATCATGAAAAAAAAAATGACAAGCTTTGAGTGGAACATCATTGATGGAAGAGATTCAAGAAGGCGACGTGAACATTTAAGCATGACAGTGGAAAAAATCATGATTTGGGCTTGTGTGGCTACCATTTAAGCTAGCATCACATGGAGTTGGGACTGTTGGGAGGCTCAACTCAAGTCAGTATTCTGATACACACATTTTCTCTTGCATTCATTGAATTTGGAGTATTTGCAACCAAGGGGTCAGAAGTCATGCAGCTGGGTTTTATTTGACCAGTTGATGAAAATTATAATTTATTTCTGTGTGCACAGCTTGCAAAACAGTATTCTGTAGGCTGTATATATTTTGTTGCCCACACTACAACAACCTTAGCCTGCTTTGCACCCAACTTAACAATTTAAATAATCAATTTAATCTGGAGTACATTTTTGAACTGAAGACAGGCCGATTCACACTAGTTTCTTTAATATCATTACATTACAAAAACTTACATTTAAAAATAAACATCAGTGGGCAGACATAAATAGAACAGTGCATGAACAATACAAATCTGTCATCGAACAGGCGATCATTCCTGCAAAGAGAACTATGAAACACCTGTTAGTTTGGTGAAAGTAGATGGAAAGTTCATGGTTAGAACGTTGTCTTGCTTTTACTTGCTAAGCAAATTAAAATTGAATTAATTTGCCCAGTGAAACCCAAACATTTACCGGGCATCAATCTCAAAAGAGCCACGAAGCACGCATCGAGCTGACGCAACGGGAGCAAAGTTTGATTATTGTGTGCGACGTCACGTTTCAGTTCTAACTGCACTTGATTCGCTCGGTGGTTTTACTGCAGCGAGCAAAGTTCAGCATTTACTACACTGATTATTTATGACGGAGGAGGAGTGAAGGCGGCGCATTCTGAACACGAGTGTGGAGACGAAGTTTCTTTTACCATCAATATTGTTTTACTCAAAACTAAAGAGAAAAACCAGCATGGAAAGAGGAAATGCAACTTAACAGGTGGAAGAGAGTTCAGGCTTAGCAGAGGCTGTTCATGCATGTGAAATGATGCGTGTGAAAGTAGAAGTGAGAAAACAGATCTTATGACACAACACTGACTTCACTCTGCAGCAAGTTCACAGCTTGGGTCTCTGGATTTTTTCCATCATATTTGTTAAACACGTCGTTCATCGAGGTGTCCAGGTTCTGACCTATCTGCAGACATAAGAACCAGAGAACACTGTTTAATATCAGGCACAAAAGTGAGCGTATTTCGTTTCACTGGCACATTTAAAATGTGTTTGCTTTTATGTTTTTTATTATTATTGATTCATTCCAGACGTGTCAAAACAATTGACCTATCCATGTACACATATCCATATAGTACATGCGCACACACATTTAACAGGTCTGCTTTAAATGTTAGCGCAAATTAGAATGCATTTTTGTGACTTACCTTTCCTTGGTAGATGAAGCTAAATACCAACGCAGTCACCTCGGCTGCAAAGATTAGCATGATGATCACAAAGAACTGCAGAAAGAAGAAATATTTTATAAAGTATAATCAAGGGGGACAGGTGATACACAACTGGAAAACAAAGAAAAAAGTAAAGATGAATTTTGGTGCATAAAACCACAAATGCTTGCAGCTTCATTTTCACATTTTTTTAGACTCTTCAGCCGAACAACCAACATGTTAAAGAGCAACAATCGCCACAGTTTTTTTTTTTTTTTCACTTTGCATTTCCAGAAACAAACTCTTACACAGCTGAGGCCGACTTTGGATTCACGGAGCGTGGCGCAGCATCCCACCAGGCCGAAGATGAACATCACCACGCTGATGCCGATGACAATAGCGGCTGGGATGAGGGTCTGCCTGTTCTGGATGAAACTCTCAAAGGTGTCATAGCTCCTGATCATGTAGGCACCGACATAAGCCAACGCTGCTCCTGCGCCCTGTGGGGAAGAGATGTTCATAGTATTTGTTTTGTGTCTCACATTGGGAACGGCTTCACTGTGACCTGATCACAAGCTACTACATTGTCAGTCAAGATTGGCTGGAAATGAGCCTGTCAGTCTCAAGGAGGGCTGTCACTACACTCAGTGTATTCAAAATCATCTCGCAACGAGCAGAAGTTCCCACTGGCTCTCTCAAGGTACGGTCTCTCTTGAGTTGGTCTCTCGGTCGCTGGGCGCTTTGCTCTGGGTCGGCACAGCACCACACAAAGTAACTGCTCATTGGTAACAATACAGCAAACAAAGTAGAAATACTTTTGTTTTAAAAGCATCCCTTGCCATAAGTTGGCTGTTCCCAGAGGAGCAACATTCCTGCTGTTCAAGCTACCCACTGGAAAGCAGCAACGCTCCCCCTAGCCTAGCCACAGCTGGTTAGCTTAGCTGTCGCAAGTTACACTTAGCTTTACAGACAAATTCAAAACATTCAATACAAAAACAACTGGACTTTATTTGTAACAGAAGACGTTTCGCTCTTCATCCGATGAGCTTTCTCAATTCAAAGAGCAAAGAGTGTGGGGTTCAGATTATAAAGGCTGAGTCAGTAACCTCCTCAACACTCCCATCACCCCGCAGGGTCTGTTCAGCACTATCGTCACCCCGATGCAAAGGAGGTGGGAGAAGAAGTGCTGTGTTTCCCCAGATGCACGTTTGCCTCCACCGCCCCAGCATCAAACCTTTGCTCAGGTAGCAGTCTGCTCATCCCCCACCTTCAGAATCCCCAAATTGCCGAAGGTGGAGGGAGTCCCAAAACCTTCCTCTAAAATGCTGTGGCAGAGGAAGGTCGAGGACCCCCACCCTGAACAACTGCCACCCACCTCCACCCATGCAGTGAGGAGGAGGAAACGGCTGGTCTGACATCCTCATGAAAGGAACCATACCATACCAATTTATTTATAGAGCACTTAAAACAGCAACAAAGGCCAACCCAAGTGCTGTACGAGCAGGATTCTCCTCCCTCCATGATTCTGTTTTGAGCCGGTTTGGACTGCTCAGCCAAGTTCTGCCTGTTCAGCATGCCACTAAGATGAGGCGACGCAACGTTCATTATGGGGAATCTCACAGCGGTCCACAACAGCATCACACCAGCATCTTCATTTTTTGTCAAATGTGATATTAAAGTGTAAAAACCCGCTTGGGGATTTGATCCTTTTTCCAAAGGAGTGAGACCTCTTCCTGAAATAAACAGTCCTGCCACAAACTTAAGCCCACACGGGCAGGCAAGTACAGTACTGTATACTCCATGCAGGCGCACTGGAGGGTCGAAAACGAGGGTGTGACGCAGCATTTAAATGGATCTGCTCCTGCTGCAGCATAGACAAACTAAAAGCGATAACAATCTGCACAGGAGGAGAAATGAAAAGAAAAAATACAAAACAGGAAGAAGCATCACTTCAAAACAGCAAAGGTTAGTCAAAACAAGCAAAACTGGTCTGATACTTACTTACTGGTATATCATTTACGACAAAGAAAACAAAAAACCCTGCAATTTTCTGCCTCCTAATTTAATTTCCCTAATTTCCCTTTAAGTGATTCAGTGACATTTTTTGCTTTTATTTAGCGCTGTGTTGCTGATTAGCATCAACACAGGCCAATCACCAAGTTGTCAGCACACGATACAGTAACTGCACAGGGCATCTGAACGCATCAGCTGATCCACCGTTTAAATGTTTTGCACACTCTGGCATAGATCCAACCTTTTAAACAGCTTCTACAGACTTTATAGAAAAGGTGGCACACAATGAACCTCATGGGTGATAGAAAGAAAAAAGCGGTCAGAAGAGAAGTCATCCAGCAGAGACTACCCCCACTCATGAGGCCTTTGGACTTTAACGTCACAAACCTCTCACATTACACAACAGGTTATATGACACAATGAAAGAAAGAGGAAGACCCCAGAAATCTAAATAGAAGTACAGTTATCTGTTTAGGATTAGATTATAGACTGAAGTTTATATGCATCTTCGCTACATTTTCACTATACTTCCAAGTAGGGATGCACCGATCCACATTTTTAAACTTCCGATCCAATCCCGATACCTAAATCTGGATATCTGTCGATACAGATACTATTCCGATACCATTCCAATATCATCATCATTGATTTTATATCAGGCTGTAATAAACACCTCTCTCCAGGCAAGTACATTGTAGCTGGCTGCAAACTATGAAATGGATTTCCTGAATGCGAGGCGGGTCTTAGTTTCATGAGACACGTCTCTGTTCAGGAAATCCATTCCATAGTTTGAAGCCAACCTGCAGAGCCGCAGGCAGGGAATCACATGTGGAGACGTTTCAGCAGACAGACATGCATCATGGATCAGGAATCTCTGCAGGTTGGATCGGAAAAATTCAGACACGTAAATTATGCTGGTATCGGAGCACAATACCAATACTGAATCGGTTCGGCCCCGTCCCTACTTCCATGTGCAAAATGTGCATAAATATTTGTCTTATACTGAACATATATTGTTTGTACCGAGTTTCTACTGAGTACAATAAAAATGGCATTTACTGCATGTATACAGTTTACCTACAGTATGCTAGAGTTCATTTGAGGAATATGAAATAAGACTTTTTCACTTCTTTTAAAAATGTACCGGTACAAAAAACAATTTTGTCTTTAGCTAACAACATAAAGGGACTCATAATAAATATTCTTATTTATTCTAATGCAGGACTTTTCATCTAAACTGCTCCACAGGTACTGAAAGCCAGCAGCTCATGGGCCAGACATCCAGCAATTAAAGTCATTATGGAAACCAAGTATTATGATGTTACCTTTTAAATTTGTTTATTTTGTTGAATTGAGTCATAAATTCATAATTAGAACCCAAACCAAACACAGAACACCCCCCCCCCCCCTCAAAAATTATGTACTCATTAGTGGGCCGGACTGAAGTCACCTGTGGGCCAAAAGTGGCCCACAGGCCACCAGTTGAATACCCCTGTTCTTACGTACTGACTCATTTCTCTTACGTTGGAATGACTGAGTATTTAGTCCTGCAGCAATAAAAAGCCATTTATGAAGTAAAAACAAAGCTATACACCAAAACGCTGTAAAAAAAATACAGTGATTCATTTGCTCCTGTGTATGATCTGAAGTCATGTGATTAGTGCAGGATGATATAACACAATCATTGTTCCACATCTAATCTACTGTATTGAGGTTTGGGGAAAAGTGTGCAAAACAATTGCAAAGCCTGTTTATATCTTACAAAAGAGAGCTGTAAGAGTAATCACCAGAAAACATTTCAGTCACCCATCAAACACC
>JARVLU010001462.1:14243353-14260671 GCA_031762415.1 Simpsonichthys santanae
AATTTAGAGTTACCAATCAGTCTAACATGCATGTTTTTGGTCTGTGGGAGGAAACTGGAGTACCTGGAGAAAACCCGCGCATGCGCGGAGAGAACACGCAAACTCCACTCAGAAAGGTCCAAGCTGGGATTTGTACCTGTAACCTTCTCGCTGAGAGGCAACGGCTCTACCAACTGAGCCACTGTGCCGCCAGCTCAAGTAGTTCAACAGCAAAAATTGTACTGAAAAAATAAAAACAGGAAGACGATTGTACGAATGCTGACTCAATATTCACACAATGAGGATTTGGGGGAATTTTTAGAACCATAGTGGAACTATACAGATTTGATCATAGAATTCCTCTGACATCAGTGGTATGTAGTGTTTTCAGTGTCCGCTAAACCCTTATACCGTCACAGAACTGGAGTCTCAACGCACAACAAACTGGACCATCTGACTGTTCTTGAATAAAAGATTTAAGCTGAAGAGAAGCACGATCAACAAGCCTATTCATCAGCAGTTTGATGTGAGTTTTAGTGTTTCTCAGTTTCTCTCGTCTGCTCTTTCCTCACTCAGCTTGATGATGATTTATGGCTGGCTGGGCGAGCTGATTAAATCGCTGAACACAACGCCAGGTAGTATTATTGAGCCCTGCACCACTTTATATGACTGTTGCATGGCAACCACGATGTCCCTATCCGTCTGTCTATCGCCTGTCCAGCACAATTTTCTGCACACTTTTTTTTTCTTTGTGCTCTTGTTCTGTTTTTATTTCCCTGCATGCAAACATAGTACACAGCAAAAAAAATAAAAACAGATCAACCACTTCTCACCAAAGAGTTGGCTCGGGGCTTTCTGCACTGTTCGTGCACCAAACTGAAATTAATCGTTCATGCAGATCGGATGCAAATGTATTCATGCAAATTTTAATTCTGATTCAAGTGTTTTGAATAGCGCAATGTGTTCGCACTTTGTTTACCGCCTCAAGTGCATTGATATTTATGTCTCTCAAAGATTTATTTTTTTCTGAACAAATAGACTTCAGAGTTACAAATGCGATTATAATTTGCAAAAAAAAAAAAAAAAAAAAATACACCGCTAACTATCTTGTGCTATACATGTCAAAAGATTCTGTCTCATCTTTGCTGCAGCACATTTGTTTTACAGACTCCAATATTATCATCACTCAGGTCCCGAAAGGCATCATGTTGGCAAACAGAAAGGAGACTGTGAGTAAAATAACACTGAATAGTCTATTATAGTTCAAGCAGTGGAAGCTCATAATATATGAATTTCTGATATGTTTCCCCTTTTTTGTGTTTAAAGCTCAGACTACACCAGCTGTAAATGCCTTGCCTTGTCAGACACATAATACACCAGTTAAACAGGCTCCCAGCAGCCCCAGCAGTTGATGGCCTGTAAATTGTTGATCAGTGGCTTGGCACAGGCAGGGTAAATTGATTCCAGGAGAATCCTCCAGGACCGAGGCCGTCTCCACAAAGGCCAAATATACAGCCATGCATTCGAATGAGATGGAAGGCAGCGAGGTGGAGGAGAGCAGCGGGGTGAAGGTGGAGGACGAGAGAAAGAGAACAAGTGAAGGAGAGAGGAGGACGGAAACGTCAGTGGTTCTGGGCGCCACAAAGGACATATCCACAAGAGAAGCAGCGGAGGGTGCAACCAAAAGAAAACAACTGAAGCACAGAGGTGAAAGCAGCTTAGCTTGAGAGAGGCAAAGTACGAGCATGACTAAAATATGAAAGCAGTTCACATTTCTAAAGAAAACTAACGTTTTAACAAATTAAATTTTTTACTATTTCACAAGACTTGGTTTTTAACATCCCCATGAAAAATTTTACCAGGACCACTTTTTTCCCACCTCTATAAGTAAACAATGCCAAAATTCTTCTCCATGCATTTTATCACTTCTACGGTTGACTGTTGTAATTTTATAAAATCAGCTTGTCCGAAACGCTCTAAAAAGTCTTCAGTTGATCCAAAATGCTGCTGCTAGAGTTTTAATGTGTTAAGAAAAATCATGTTTATCCCATTTTACTTTCTCTTCAGCAGCTCCCTGTAAAAATCAGAATAGTTTTTTTTTTTTTTTTTGCTTCTAACATAAAGCACACAACAACCAAGCTCCATCTTGTATATTTTCCCAGAGTGCTTTGCTCTTAGACTGCAGGTTTACTTGTGTTTCCTAGGGTTTCTAAACGTAGAATGTGTGGCAGAGCTTTTAGTAAGCTCCAGTTTCTTACTATGAGGTGGACATTCTGTTTACTTTTAAGATTAGGTTTCAGATTTTCCTTTATTATAAATCCTATAGTTAGTGTGGGCTTGGATTGCCTGAGCTATCCCTTCTGCTGCTATAGGATGAGACTGCTGCAGGACAAACTAACTATATTTACTCTACTGATTTTTTAAATTTTTTTATTTAAATCTCTCTGCTCAATGTTTGTGCAGCTACTGCTGCCATTAACTTTGGTCCATCCCTGTGTCTTCCTCATGCCTCATGTAAGGTTTTTTTTTCCCTGCCATGACAGTTCTTTTTTTTTTTTTTTTTTGTTTTATAATGAAATAAATTTGTTTTTGAGATTCTCATGTCAACTATTCGTCCTGGGTCCAAATCTCTCACTGTACTGTGTGTACTGTATGGGGTGCCATTTGTAAAGTTACACAGTCAAAAATGATAAGCAATATTTAGGTTTATTTAGCCTTTCATAAGAAAAAAATATTAAATTTAATTTTTTTGTCAAAGTCATATTGTCACTATGTTATTCATACATTTATTAATGTCATAGTTCCAAATTAATATTTATTTTACAAGTTAAATATTGAGTTTACAAACTCAATATTTAACTTGCAAGTTAAACATTTAGTTAGCAAGCTAAATATTTAGCGCAACACTAAATATTTGGATTACAAACTAAAAGTTTATGTCCAAGCTAAATGTTTAATTTACAAACTAAATATTTAACTTGAAAGTTAACTATTTAGTTAGTGGACTAAATGTTAAGTGTAAATTAAATATTTAATTTCAAAGCTAAATATTTATTTTCAAAACTACCAAACATTTATTTTCCAACCTAAACATTTAATTTCTAAGCTAAACATTTAACTCTAAATAATTTAAAACTGAGTACTGTATTTACTTTGCTCCAACCTAAATATGTATTTTCCAAGCTAAATATTTAATTTCCAAAATAAACATTTAATTTGCTAACTAAATATTTAGGTCTAACAAGTTAAATATGTAATTTGCACATATATATTTAGTTTAGGAATTAAATATTTAGCTGAGAAATTAAATGTTTTGATTTGAAAATAAATAGTTAGCTTGGAAATTAAATATTTAATTTACACATAAATATTTAGTTCAATAACTAAATATCTAACTTGCAAGTTAAGTATTTAGTTTGTAAATAAAACTTTTAGCTGGGACATAAACATTTAGTTTGTAAACTAAATAAATATTTAGCTTGTAAATTAAATATTTGGTTTGGAACTATGATATATATAAATGTATGAATAACACAGTGAAAATATGACTTTGAAAAAAAGCACTTTTTTCCCTCATGAAAGGATAAATAAACCAAAACATTGCTTAAAATTTGACTGTGTAACCTCACAAATGGCACCACAGTTATGACACACTATATCAACTTGTTTCAATTTAGGAGCTTTTTTCTTCGTATTATGGATCAAAAAAAGAAAAAGAATTACTTGTGCAGATGACAATTAGGATGTCTCCATTTTAAATACAATAAGAATTCTTGACCAAATTATCTTAAACAGCCAGCAACTTTCCAACATTTCTCTAAAGATGCACTCTAATTAAAACCTGTCATGGTATGGGATTTTGCTCATTATGTTTCTAGATTTTGGAACAAAACTGAGACTGATTCATCAAACAAAAGTTTGTTTTGCTATTTCTTCTCCCTCAATGTAATTTATCATGTTTAGGGAAGCTGTCACAAGTTAAGTGGATTGCCAGTAATTGTTGCTGTGCCACCACTAAGCAGAACCGACTAAACCAGCTCATCAGGGGAGGATTTGAAATTGAGGGCAGCAATCTGTTTATCCCTCTGCAGAGAATTAAAGATGACAGTCACTCTGTTTCTTAACTTGGCTCTATTTTCTGTACAGTCTTTTTTTCCCCCCCATCTCATTTTCTTTAGTACAAATCTTTTTTTACCTGCTGTGCTTGGAAATGTGTTGCATCTAAAAAAAAAAAATGTACCGTTATAGTGAATTAAATTAAAAAAAAAAAAGTTTTTACAGAACCACTAAATATAGGATAATAGTTAAAAAAAAAAAAAAAAAAGTAAACTGTAAAATGACTTGCTACTCTAGATTAGATCTGTCATTTCGACCTTGGCCTGAAGCCCGACCCAACCCGAATTTGGGCCAGGCCATAAAAATGTGCTGGATGGACAGGCTGTGTTGCTGTCAGGCTTTTGATTGTGTCAGTGGATCAGCCACAATCCAATTATATGGTAACATGGCTTGCCATACATTCATCAGCATGCAGCCATTTCACTGTGAGCTGACCGGCCTCGAAAGAGGTAAAATAAAGTTCAGTTAAGCGTCAGATGGGACTACCGCTACCGCCAGGAAGCGATCCATCGCCCAAATGGATGTTCAGCCGCTGCACTCAGCAGATGCACGGGGGCGACAACCCAAACAGGTGATCCCAAAGCAGACGTCAGAGCTTCCGGTTTGAGCCCCAATATTTGTTCTTGACCATTGCCCTACTCAATTTTTCTATTGGGTTTAGCAGCAGAATCACTCATATTTTAACAGGTCAATCATGTAACTCGAGCATTTATGTGGTTTTAGGATGATTCAGCTGAATTATTTAAGTACATGAAGGCTAGCCGAAAATTCAACATGGCAGACTCACCAGCTGCAGCTCATCATTCATCAGCCAGCTGATCCAGATATAGAGCCCTCAGTCCTGGGCTCTCCCCGTTTGCCAGCCATGCCGCGTCCTACAGCCTCCCCGTCTCCTCCCGGTGTCCGGTGGTCTTCTGGTCTCCTCTCCTTCGCTCTGACTCCACCGCCAGGTTTGGGTCCCGGGGGTGGATTTCTGCGATCCATCTCCCTTCGCCGGGCTTGCATGCTCACAGCGGTTCGGCATGCAGGTCCCTGCCGGGGCCCGAGCGCCAAAGAATCTCTCATCAATAAAACACTCTAATTGTATTCCCTCTCTTTGTGCGAGTCTCTCCAGGTTGAAATACTTGTTCTTCTTCTAGTAGGTGAAAAAAGTAAAAATACTTTTTTTTTTCCCAACTGAAATCCTGTCTGTGGTGTAGTGGAAATGCAAGATTTCATTTGGTGATAACTGAGCTATTTGAGGTAGATTCATGACATCTACCAGTACTTTTTTCCAGCACACTGTACACAATTAAAAATATACATTTAATTTTTTTTAATGATATGTAAAGTAAAATGATAAACTCTTATTTCTGCATACAGTGGCATTTATATATCATGACTATATTAAACTAAAGTGAAGTCTGAAACATGGACTCTTAAGAAACCAGTGCTAACAACGTTGATGCAAGGGCTTTAGTTGTTTTTATTTTTTAAACAGTATATACTTACACACTTAAAAAAAAATCTGGATGACAGATAAACAATTTTATATATGTTGCTTATTTAATTCAGCTGTTTACAGTAATATATTAGTAATATTAATATAATTTTACAAATATTAACCAATATATTATTACATATTTGTAATCCTTTTATTGTGTCAACATGACTTGAGCACTCAGATATAAATAAGTTGGAGAAAATGTCTGTTGAAATGTTTATTTTCATTATCAGAACATTTTCTGTAAAAATTGCAGGGTATGAATCATTTTCTGCTCCTCTGTCATGTGGGGTTCCCCAGGGCTCAATTTTAGGGACTTTGTTTTTTTATTTGTATCTACTTCCTCTAGGGTCGACTTTTAAAAAAACAACATCCCCTTCCACTGCTACGCTGATGATCTCCACATTTATGTGCCTTTAAGGCGAGTTGATGCTTGGTCCATTAAACCTCTTATTGTGTCTCGAGAATCTTGAAGCTTGGATGGCCCTAAACTTCCTGCATTTTAATGAAAAAAAAAAAAAGACTGAGGTACTTGTTTTTGGACCCAATGGAGCATACCTGAGCCCTCAAATTGACTTAGACTCCATGGCAATTTACTTTAAGCACACAGTTACAAACCTTGGTTTTAAGAAGGACAGTAATTTTAAACTCAACAGTCAAATAAGGGCCGCAGTCAAGTCTACCGGTAATTTTTATCATTTAAGAAAATTAGCAAAGGTAAAATCTATTTTTCAAGGCAAGTTTGAAACCGTTATCCATGCTTTCATTTAATCACTGCTGGATTACTGTATCAGTAATTCTATCTCCGAGTCAGCCAGTCCTCACTTACACGTCTGCAGATGGTGCAAAATGATGCTGCAGTCAGGAACACATAAAAGAGAGCACATGACCCCTGTCCTGGTTTCTCTCCACTGGCTGCCCATGTATTTTAGAGTTCATTTTAAAATTATTTTGTTAGTTTTTAAGGTTTTAAACAGCTTTGCCCCACATTATTCAACAGAGCTTCTCCGCCACTACACTCCCCCTCGGTCACTCAGGTCTGCTGACCAGCTGCTTCTGGTCATTCCCAAGAGTAAGCGGAAGTTTAGAGGAGACAGACAGGACCTTCTCTGTTAGTGCCCCTAAGTTTTGGGATGTTCTGCCTTTGCACATTCAACAGGCCCCTTCACTGTCCATTTTTAAAACTCATCTGAAAATGTATCTCTGCTCATTGGCCTTCAACCCAACTGAGACATGATTTTACTTCATTTTTATTGGTATTGATTTTTATCAGTTTAATTCTTCGTTTGATTGTGTTTTTACTTTATTTTTATGCTTTAAAAAAATCTTATTACTGATGTTCAGCACTTTGTTTCAGCTGGTTTCAGTGGCTTTTGCTAAAGTGCTTTATAAAGTTGATTATATTAAGGTTTCAGTGCACAAAAGCTGTAAAATATAAAAAAAAAATAAATAAATGAAGCTTATTTTACTTAACAGATTAGGTATTAAATAATTTTGTTTAATGCTATATGAGCAGAGGGTGTGTCTTCTGTGCATGAGAAGCAACAAACTGACAATCCGAAACACAAGTGAAAGTCAACCACCTCCTTGTTTTGTAGGTTTGCGAACACGTTCCTGTTAGTCACATGATATTTAACATAAGAGGAAGCAAAACTGGCTTTGGATTTTATATTGAATCGCTTTAGACCTTATTTCTGTCAGTCATGATGAAGACAGCACAGACACTCCTGGTTGCGCTTTCTTTCATTCAAACCTGCTCTTCAGCTCCTCAGAGTCGACCCTCCAACTGGCTCAGACAATGCAGAGCATCCACCAACCTCTCCATCACAGCACTGGAAGTGCTGCCAGGCGGAGGCTGGGACAATCTCCGGAACGTGGACGTGGGTCGAGTCATGAACCTCAGCTACTTCCAGTGTCAAACCACCGAAGATGGGCTCTACCTTATTCCAGATGAAGTGTTTGTCATCCCTCAGAAGGAGACTGGAGTAGAGACCAACTCAGAGATAATTGACTCCTGGCTGGAGCAGAAAAGCACCACTTCTTACTCCATAAATGCAGATATTTCCTTCTACTCAGTGCTGAATGCCAAATTTTCTGCCGAGAACACAAGAATGAAATCCCATCAGGTCAAAGACTCTTCAAAAACAGCAAGAGTGCAGGTAAGTTATTTTTACCCCATTTTTTAAAATGTAAATTACAGTGTTTTGTGTCACTGGGTACAAATAACAATGTACACTACTTTAACACTGCTTGTAATTAAGCTGATAAAAATAGATTGATCTTAAACACAAATTGACTTTTTTTTTCATAGCAGTTAGAAAAACGTGCCTGGAAAAACTATAACTGATTTAGATTGTTTTATTAAAAACAACATTTTGCATACAGTGTGCGAGAAAATAAGCCCTAAAACATCACACCGATTATGATTCTTTCTTTCTAAAGGTCCGTAACTTCCTCTACACGGTTAAGGCCTACCCAGACTTCACACTGGATTCACGATTTGCTCAACAAGCCAAAGATATTGCTGATGCCATTGAAAACAATCAGACGAGGAACGCAGAGTATCTCTCAGAGAAGATGGTTCTGGATTACGGAACTCATGTTATCACTAGTGTCGATGCTGGGGCTTCTTTGGTGCAGGAAGACTACCTTCGTTCTTCATATGTGTCAGACAGTGCCTCAGACAGTTCAACCGTTAAGGCACAAGCTGGACTAAACTTTTTTGACAAAATCAAATTTGACATAAGCAGTCAAAATACTCAACAGGGCTCATCACTTCAGACATATCAGTCCAACATTCAGTACTCTCTCATTCAAAGTCATGGAGGCATACCTTTTTATCCAGGCATCACTTTACAGAAGTGGCAGGAAAGTACCAGAAATAATCTGGTCGCTATCGACCGTTCAGGATTTCCCCTTCACTACTTTATAAACAAAAACACAATCCCCGATTTGCCAGAACCTACTGTAGGCAAAGTGTCTCTTAGTGTGAACAAGGCTATAGATAGGTACTACAAGATCAACACCCGTCCTGGGTGTGTTGATGTCAGTTCAAAGAATTTCAACTTTCAGGCCAACGTTGATGACAATTCCTGTGAGGGACCAGCCACAAACCTTAGTTTTGGTGGCGTCTACCAAGAGTGTGTCAAGCTCACCGCAGATGCAGATCCACTTTGTGATGCACTGGCCCAGAAAAATCTAGACACCGGTGACTTCTCTTGTCGTGCACCTTACTCCCCAACTTTACTGAGGTCAGAAGTGAGACAGGAGAGTTACAGTACATATGACTGCCACACTGAAAGATATTCATGTGGAGTCTTCGGACTGTTCAGATGTCACAGACAAAACTGTCAAAACACGTACCATGTTCGCTCGGCTCGTATCAACACCTACTGGTGCTCCGTGAGTGGAAAAGCTCCTGATAATTCAGGCTATCTGTTTGGAGGCATCTACAGCCCCTCTCTCTTGAACCCCATCACCAAAGCAAAAAGCTGTCCATCAGACTTCATTCCAGTGAAGTTTCTATCAGATGGTCAAATGATTTGTATGAGTAAAGACTATGAGGTTGGCAGCAGAAGCTCAGTACCATTTGGAGGTCTTTTTAGCTGTGAGTCTGGCAACCCACTGGCTAAGAACCAAAACAGATGCCCTCCAAAGTTCAGTCAGCACCTTGCTACAGTTAGTGATGGCTGTGAAATTCTTTACTGTGTTCAGTCTGGATTGTTCACAGGGGGCGAGCTCCTTCCAATCCACCTCCCTCCGTTTACTAATTCTCCTCTTATTAACATGCAAGCCACTAACACAGTGATGGTGCTGACTGAAGGAAAAAACAGCTGGGTTCGAATGGGGCAGACTAAAGCATGGAAACTTGCCAAACCAGAAGAAATTAAGCAACTTGTTCTAAATTTCAACCCAGAATTGAATCAAATGTCGAGTGGGGAAAAAGCAGGAGTCGCATTTGGTGTGATCGGATTGATGGTACTGGTGGTCATTTTAGCAGTGATACTGGTTAAAAGGAGGAGCTCCAGATTCAGGACAAGTGGCTATGTGGAAATACGTGAAGACAGTGAGAGAGAAACCCAGCAAGAAGAAGCCTGAGAACAGGAGACCCATACGCATCACCTTCAAACAGAAAACTGCTTTATCCATTGACAACAATTTATCAATGAGCTTACCGTTTTTCTGTCTTGACTGCCTAACCTTTGATTCTTGAGATTTTTTTTTTAACGGCTTGCATTGAGAATCCTTGTATTCATTTTTTTTGTATAATAAACATTGCTTTATATTCTCACAAGCTTAGCATCTGATGCAATACTGACATGTGAGATTTTGTGTATTTTGCCCTTAAAAATACAATGCAACAAACTGAGATTATTTTCAAAATGTTCACGTGAACCACTGCTTCCCTCATGTGGTTCAAATGCACATGTTGTTCATGTACTGTTCACAAGTCTAACAACTGCATGCTTTGCACAATATTGTATGAACTTACTGGAGTCCTCCCCACCCTCCACAGGTATATATTTCTATTTGTATAACATATATTATACATACATATTTAGTACAAAGCTGATTAAGATTTTACAAAATTCATGAACTATGCATAAAAGCTGAGCTGCCAACCTGGACCTCTCTAAGGGATTTTAAACAACTGTTAAGTTCATAGCAAAAATGAGCACAGACATGTTCCTGTTTTTAATATTTTAATCATTTTATAATGTAGCTGTCTTTGTTTTATTTTTTAATATAATTTTGTCCATTTACTTTTCATTTTACATGCTTTTTACATTATTGTCTATTGTTGTGTGTTCCTCATCTGTGTTCTTTGTTTAAAACAGGTCTCTCTTGTAAATGAATCCTCAAGGTTCAATGAGACTAACCTGTATAAATAAAGGTTGAAAAAAAAATGAACAAATAAAAAAGTTTACTTTTTATATTATACAAACGAAAGAATTAATCAGACCAAACTTTGATTTGTTTAACAAATGTAAAAAATAAATAAATAAAATAATTAATACTATTTTTCTCCCTTTTATATTGTACTTGTGTGTTGTGTTATTATGTAAAACTTTATAATCTCTATGACATTTAACACCACAATATTTAAATTATGGACGTAGTAGCTATGTGCTGCAGAGTTTATTTTTAATTTTTATTTGTCTATTCTTACAAAACTTATGCAAACTTCGAGATGGGGGGTGGGGGGGGACTGTTCAGCGATTTGTATACAGGAGAATAGTATAAATGGACACAGACCAGACAGACATATAGATCCAGGCAGACAGATACAAACAAACAGACACAGACAAACAGATCCAGACAGACAGACAGCTCCAGACACAGAGAGACAGACAGATCTAGACAGATGGACAAACAGATTCAGACTGACAGATCCACACAGACAGATCCAGACAAACAGATCCAGACTGACAGATCCACACAAACAGATCCGGACAAACAGATCCAGACAGACAGATCCAGACAGACAGATCCAGACAAACAGATCCAGACAGATGGACAAACAGATCCAGACAGACAGATCCTGACGGATCCAAACAAACAGACCAACCGACCGACCTAGATTTAAGCAAAACCAAACAAAACTTATTGTTGTAAACAAGAGTGAAACATATTGGAAAACTTTTTTAAACTGAATCCTAGAAGTACAATATGGATTTTGTAAATATGCAGAAACTAAAGGTAAAAGAATCTCTTCCATCCACCCATTCATTCTCTGTACCTGCTTTTCCATTTAAGTAGGTCATTGTGTGAGAGGCAGTGGACACTGGACGGGTCATAGAGGCCCTAACTGTCATCAGAGACAGTAACTGTTTCTTTCAGTTGCACCTTCTGCAAGGGTCACCACAGCAAGTGAGAAAGATTTGGTAATCGCTTTACACTGGATGGCCTTGATGCAACCTGGGCTCAAACTGGTAACCTCAGGATTACAAAGTTGCAGCACTGAACCACAGAGCTACCACAGCCCCCAGTGACAAATGAAACAAATACGGTAAGCATTCATGCTTCACGGGCACGCATCTGTAGATAAACAAAACCTTTTGCACACCAAAAAGATACACACTTATCTTTCTTGACCACACTGAAAACCACACATCACACTTGCATCCATAAAGAGACAATGGCAAAGCTGACCTCAGGATTCTTGTGAGGCTATCAGTACAGAGCAAGTCCACCTCAGACATAAAGACAAGCACACATTCAGTCTGACAGAGACGCACATGGAGCACAAACACAAGCATCTACACACTCAGACACACATTTCCCATAAAGAGAGCTCAGATCATCTTTTGTGACTACACAACAATCTCCCTCCCCCACACATGCACGTGCAAACACACATCAAGGGTTGTGTGGGATTTAGGGAACTGGGTCTCGAGATTTAAAGCAAACCCACTCGCGCAGAGAAAATTAAAAATGCCGTAGGGAATCGAGAGACAGACAAGGGAAGGGCGAGAGTGCTGCACACACACAGCTCCAAAACAAGAAAACTCCCTCATTTTCAAAAAGCAGAGGACAAACCAAAGAGAGCACACTGCAGGCTTTCAGCACAGCCTGCCAGCACGCTAAAGCTCTTTTAGATGTGAATCAATTCCCATCTGGATCAAGACTTCAGTCCATTTTCACCTTCTTCGTTTTAAAGTGCCATTTATGGGCAATGTAAACCAGGATTTAAATCCAAGACCAAGAGAAAACACAGGAAAACAACTGCTTGAAAGGCGGCGGAGAGGACGTCTTGAGGACAAAAGGCAGAGAAAGAGGTAAAAGTTCTCTACTTGTGCATGTAGCTTTGACATGACCTAGTTACTGTGGTTCACAAAGCACAGAAGACAAAGCTAATCTGAAACTAAAGTCTAACACATGTAAAGCTAAATACTTTGAGTTGCTATACAACAGGGAGATTTGTGTTTTATCTTTTTTTGTGTGTGTCTGAATTGTGTTACATTTAGGTTGCCATGGAAGCAGCAGGATACCAGCAGAGAAATGTCCTGTTCATAGTGACATTTCTAGTTTCCCCAGTGGTCCACGTTGTCCTGGGCTGTCGAACTGGCACTGGGTCAGAGTGTGAGAAAGCTTCTTTTGTCCCAGGCCACAACCTGGCTGGGGAAGGGTTCGACGTGGTGCGACTGCGTCGAACAGGCGCATATGTGATCAATGTCAAATCTCATCTGGGTGACAACCACACCTGTACACTGTGTCCAAACAGATTCCAGGACGGACAGGTAAAACTGTATAACCAGCTGCTTGATCTCTTTCTTGCTCTTCCTCTCATAGGAGCATCCCTTTAACCCCAATTCCTTTCTGCTAATTTAATGGAAACCATTTATTTGTCCTGCCTTTGTCCTCTTACCCTGCATTTCTCCTCAAACTGTAACATCTCCTTCTCCCCCTCAGATTCAGAGACTCCCAGCTGCAGTGCTTGACTGGCGTCCTTTAAGTCGCTGCAGCAAACAGCTGTCTAGTGCGCTCCACCACTCTGTGGACTCTCTGCTGCGCAGCTCCAACTCGCTGGTCAACAACAACTGGGGTTTGGGCTTGAACCTCAACAACATCGGCCAGGCTGTGCTAGGAGGAAGCCGCTCAGATTTGGCCAAGTTTGCTCGCTCGCAGCACAGTGTGGACAAAGCTACTTTTGCCATTCATGAAATCAGTTGTTCCTACTATAGGTAACGTTGTGGATGAACGGAGGGGTTCTTTATAAACGAGGCAGAATTGCAGCACAATAACATTAGTGCAGTGTGCATTTTTTATATTCTGTAAGATGATGCAATCAACAGGCTGACATAATTTGTTCAAGCTATCAGCTCAAAAATGTTTCAAAATTACTTGAGAAACAAAAGGAACATTGCTGCAAGTATCAGCTTAATAACTTTGGACTTCACAGAAATTAGATCATGAAGGAATAAGATGTGCAAGTATTTTATGTGAAGTCCACAATTTTTAGCACATTTATTTTTACTTGCAGCAAGTTGTGGTTTTTGTTACAGAAAAAAAAAGTTGTGTGCTCATTTTTTTCTAGCTAAATTCAATACGCCTTTTGTTTTTGTAGCTACAGGCTGGCTGATCATCCACAGCTGAGCGCAGAGTTCACAAAACATCTGAAAAGACTCCCACAGAGTTTGAACACGGTCCAGAACAGAGCCCTGTACAGGCGGCTCATAGACACCTACGGGACACATTATATACACCAGGTCAGAAAAACCAGCTGGATACACAAGACAAAACAAAACAAAGCTGAAGATATTCTTCAGAGTTTTAAGTCTCCGTTGTGTTGTCTCCTAGGTCCAGCTCGGAGGGAAAGTAAAGCGAATCACTGCCTTCAGGACCTGCCTGGCCACACTGAAGGGCTTCTCAGAGTCCGAGATTAAAAACTGTCTCAACGTTGAACTCCGTATGTCCCTGGGTTTTCTCCCTGCCAATGCATCCTTCTCCAACAAGTGTGACAACCTCCTGAAGGGCAACATGAGCATGGGCTTCTATCAGGGCTTTATGACACATAAGATTGAGGTAATTGGAGGGGAGCGATATTTCCCTGACATCCTTTACCAGCAAGACCCATTGGAAGCCTACCACAGCTGGATAAACAGTCTCCATGACAACCCTGATGTTGTTTCTTATGCCATCTTCCCTCTGCATCATCTGGTGGAGGACACACAGATCAGTGCTAACCTGAGGAGCATGGTGACAGAGTATATCCAAGAGAACCAGCTGAAAGAGGAGCAGCTCAGTCTGAAAAACTGTTCCCCGACTTCCAACCTGGACCATAACTGCTGTCCTTTAAGAGCCGGCAGAGGAACGCTGAAACTGGAGATCCACAAAGCTGCAGGGCTGAGGGCCGACACCTTCACAAAAACAGATGCATACGTGAAGATCTTCTACGGTGGGATGTATGAGGAGACGGAAACCGTGATGGACAACAACGACCCAGTGTGGAACGCCACGTATGATTTTGGCTCAGTGGAGCTGGGCCGGGAGTTGAGGTTTGAAGTCTGGGATAGGGATGTGCTTTATAACGACATGGCAGGGATATGTGTCGTCTATCCTGAGAGGGGAACTCATTCCTTAAGCTGTCAGCTCCGAAAAGGAGTTCTCTATTTCACCTACTTTATTACATGTGATGCTCATTTGACAGGGTTCAGATGTGGACGATACTCTCCAAATGCTGAGTAAACTGTCTTTACAAGTTCAAACTTTGTTTCACATTTTTCAAAAAAATACTTGTAAACTGCAAATCTTCCCTTTTATATTTTACATTCATTTCCCATAAACATACCAAAATGATCTTAAAATACAGTAGATATCAGATGTTTTCTGTATGAGTGTTTTGTAATGTAAATATAAAATAATTTTCCAGTGTTGGGGCTTTGTTTTTAAATAAAATAAACTGTCTAGATTTGTCCCACAATCATTTTCTCTTTAGTTGTTTGTGTGATGTTTTGTTAATTAAGCAGTTACATTCATAAGTGATTTAACATTCTTGTATAGGTTACCTTATATCTTGCTTGTTGGGTGTTTGGGTCATAAACATGTTTTGCGTTAGCCTGGTCTAGAATCTGCAAAAAATATATTTGATAGCATTAATTTCTACACCTGTTTTTGTGCATTGTTACTGAAAATTCAATTAATTAATTTTCTGCAAAAATAGGGCAGTCATCGGTAAATCTAATTTCATAATTATTAAACATATTCAGTGTAAATCCTTTTCCACTGATTCCCTGTTCATGTTATAACTTGTATACAAAAATTTGCTTAAAGCTTTACATTCAGTCGCCCAGTCCCCATTAATAAACGAGTCATCGTGAAGATAACAGTGACATTTCACATGCTCTTCTTTTTCTTTAAATCTTTGCCTCAGTTACTTTCAGCCACTCGTCCAACTGATTCAGACAATGTGGTTTCCACCAACCTTTCCATGAAAGCACTGAATGCACATAAGACTGGGCGGTGACTTAGAAATTCTTCAGGATTTCCAAGAAATGGAGTCATGTGATGCTTCACACAGGAAATTAAAAAAAAAAGAAAAAAAAAAAACACATTGTATCAGCAAGACTGTTTATTTTTATGAGACAAAGTCTAACACATATCTCATCTCAACCTATTATGTTCCAATAATGATGAAAAAAATCCAACTCTCAATCTCCTTTGAAGAGAACTTGAGAGCTCAATCTTTTACTATCATTTTATTTAGAGACAATCTTTATTGTATTTTAATTAACAAGCAGAATAAACTTTTGGCATTCTAATGGAAATATCTTTTGTTTTTAATCCTAGATCACATGGTTTTGTTTGCTTGTAACAAATTGGTTTATTTTGGTGACCTCTGTTTACAATGTGTCTTTTTTTCTTTCTTTTACACTGTATGCATTAAAAATAATATCTTTAAATCACTTTAATAACATGCACAACTGAATTGAGTAAATTATGGTTGTTTGGCTTTTGTTGCTGTGTAGTGTGGGAACAGACTTTATATGTTTATATTACACAATTGTAAAATCATTAAAGGGACTTTTCGGAAACCAGTGCTGTCGTTGATTAATGGTTTCTGTAAATGGCTTTCATGTCTCTGCATGTTGCATACAGTTTGTTGATGGCACAATTAATAATCTATTTAGGACTAACCACTTGCAGGAAGTGCTACAAGAAAGTGACACACTGTGGAATGGTCAACAAATGAATGCAGTGACATTAGTGGTCTAATCTCAGCTGATGGAACTGTTTTATGGTGATGCTGGATAAGAACCCTAAGCTTCTGTGAGATGTTTGAAAAACTGGGTAAATATTGCAAACACCATCTTGATGCTCAAGAAGGATCTAGGACTTGTAGGGGGACTGGACTAGTTTACTCTGTCATCCTGGGTGAGGGCAGGGAACTGGTTGAGCATTTTGTGCCTACAGAACAGATCGAGTATTGATCTTAGACAAAATCGACTAAAGCATATTGCAGTTGAAACCACATGCCTGTTGTGGGTAGTGTTTTTCTTTTGTTTTAAAGTTGGACCAGAGTATTTGCTCAGAAACACAGCCTTACTGGGAAAGTCTGTGCCAGGTTATTGGAGAGGGGAGTTTGGCTCATAGTCAAATCTCAAGATGCAGCAACAAGTGCACTAAGTGGGCACCTTCAGGAGGCGGTGGAGTTGGTTTGCAGCAGATGAGCTCAAGATTTGTGGAGGAGTTTAAGAGTCTCAGAGATTGTTCCCAAGTGGGATTTGAATGGTTCAGGAGACTAATGAGCAGAGGCCAGTGATGCAGACACTGTACTGGTCTGTCATGGTGGAGAGAGATATATTCCCCACTCAGTGCATTGATCCCATAAACAGTCATTGATCAATTCTGGTATAGGGTGTTTCCGTACATTTGTGTGCACAACAATAAACAAGATAGACAATACATTTCTGCATGTTACATTATTTGCTTAAAATAAAAGTATATTGGCTAAGATCTCAAATGATGAGGGATTTGGTCTTCTGATATTTAGTAGTCTACAGTATACAGGTAAATTTAATTTACACATGTGCCAAATACTCTTGACTCATAATTAGGAGCAAAAAAAAAAAAAAAAGTGAAAGCATTTTGTAAATGACGGTAGTTCAACAAGATCTTTTTGTTCACATATAATGAGTGACATTAAGAAAAGGCAGGGCTGTGCTTTAAAGCCCCACTGACATGATGTTTGAACTTTGCATAAAATGGCACAACATATATATCTTGTATCATTCAGCTA
>JARVLU010001462.1:14293780-14304126 GCA_031762415.1 Simpsonichthys santanae
TTTGTGAGTTTTTGCTGCCATGTCAGCCCTTTTGTTTTATTGTTTAAAATAAATTAGTTTTGTTTTGAACTCCTGCCCTGATCATCTGCCTGCAAATGGGTTTCAAACACAAGGATCGTGTCAGTAGTGTTAGTGGTGCATTGCACAACAATTACGCATGGCCCCGACCACCCTGCTTTTGCTCCTCTTATGACACATCTGAGGATTAATTCATTTCAAATTCAATTCAAATATACTTTATTAATCCCAAAGGGAAATTAAATCAGTCAGAGTCAGAGATTCTTTATTGTCATTCACACCACATGTGGTACATGTGATGAAACAAGATTATGTACACAGGGTCCCAGTTACATAATAATAATAATAATAATAATAATAATAATAATAATAATAATAATAATAATAATAACAATAATAATAACAATAATATTTTTTTTTAAAAATCAACAAAGTTTTGGTATTTTAAAAGTAACATGGATTAAATTCCAGCACTGTTTGGATATCTGCATTGATTTTTAGGGTTAACTGGATGTTGTCCAGAAGTTCTGAAAAGACCAATTCCATTACCACAATCCAAGAGATACATTTTGTGTCACAGCGCATGACCTCCCAGGAGGGCAATGCAGGAACAAAAACCCTTTGCTGCACAGGGAGTGCAAGTTCAACCAGTCTCCTCTATCGTCTTACTTCTTTACAGATTTTGCATAGTTGACCTCATTTTCAATGGATGTGTTATGGAGAGTGCAAGCTCTACAGCCAGGTTAGGCAACAGAAGCACCAAAAATACAGACATTCACCTGAAAAAGCAATTTACACAACAGTTTTGTTAAAAACATTCAGGGTTTCTTTGAGTTTTTGTACAAGATTAATTTTCATCATTATTGTTATTATTATTGAATCATAAGAACAACAGTATGTTGTGCAATAAATTCCGCCCATGATGGGCCCCAATGATAAATTGTTCAACAACAACAACAAAACAACATGCTTTCATAATGAACAGTTCCCATGTCAGTGTGGGAAAGAGCAATGAGACAGATATTAAAGTTGTGTAGGCGAGACACAGAGATATGGAGACTGATACATACAGAGAGGGACAAAAAGAAGTGGGAGAGAGGTGGTCGGAAGGAGAATGATTGATTGATGTGGTCAGTGAGGCGTCACTGTGCTCCACGGGAGCCCCCACCTCCTGCCCCCAATGAGAAGGCTATGATGTACCCTTAATGGTGTGAAAAGAGTGAGATGGCAACAATAATCTGGGAGGAGGAAGATATAAAAAAGGCTAACAAAACGGAACTTTCTCTAAGCTAAGTCTGGTCCGCTGGACCAGACTTAGCTTTTTTAGATTGTTCTACCTGGATTATAGAGTATGCATCAGGGTATTTCTCTTTTTGCTTCCACTAATAATCCAGGCAAATATAAATTTATACAGTTTAGTAAGAAGAATAATCCAAAATGAATTTTAGTTATTCAAATAGTGTGTTAGCCTGCAAAAAACTCATTGAAAAATGTCTAGATCTGGAAGCTGGGTCATCCTCTTGGATCTTTCAAAGCTTCAAAAGGAACTTTTGGAAGTTGAGATTAGGTATGTTCTACCCTAATTGATTTCTTTGAATGGTGTTTGACTAAAGGGACTAGGTGTGTTTGTTCCTTCTGGAGTCCATGACATCTCCTTTGTCTTCTTCACATTGATGTGAAGGTTATTCTCCTTGCACCAGCTCATTGCCTAGCTGGACTCGTTGTTTGTGATGCATCCCACCACTGCTGTATCATCTGCAAACTTTACAATGTGACAGCCTGGATAGGTAGGTGCACAGTCATAATTGAGCAGAGTGAAAAGGAAAGGGCTGAGCACACACCCCTGAGGGGAGTCAGTGCTGAGGGTTATGGTAAATGGACTGCATTTATATAGCGCCTTTCTATCTTATCCAGATACTCAAAGCATTTTACTCTACAATCTGTGCCCTCATTTACCCATTCATACAGCACTTTACTAGAACTCTACAAAGCTAATTGAACAAATAATTCTAAAGAGATTAATCAGTGCTTTTGAGATCACATTCATAAAGGACAAACATCGGAGGCAGTGAGGGGTTCAATGTCTTGCCCAAGGAACTTTGGCATGTGACTGCTGGTACTTTGTAGATTAACCCCCAACTCTTGTATTGGAGGATGACTGCTCTAACCACTCAGCCACAGCCACCTATGGTGGAGGAAGAGAAGTTGTGGATCCTCACTGACTGCTGTCTTTTTGTTAAATGGAGGGGCTTAGTCCTAGTGTGAGTAGTTTGCCAATCAGGGTTTGGGGGATCATGGTATTCAAGGTAGACGTGAAGTCCACAAAGAGCATACAGATGTAGGAGTCCTTCTGCTCCAGGTGGGTGAGAACAGTGTGGACCACAGAGGAGATGGCATCCTCTGTTGATCGATTCTCACAGTATGCATACTGGTCAGGGTCCTCATCGATGTTGAAGGTTGTTTTGATGTTGGTCATGACCAGTCTTGAGCATTAAGCAAATATCAGGGTGAGTGAGGGCTACTGGCCGACAGTCATTCAGACCAGTCACTGTACATCTCTTTGGGACTGGGATGATTGTGGCAGTCTTCAGGCAGGTGGGAACTGTTGCCAGGGTAAGAGAGGAGTTAAAGATGTCGGCCACCACCTCACAGAGCTGATCGGCACAGTCTTTCAGCACCTTCCTGGGGATGTTTTCTGGGCCAGTTGCTTTGTGAGGATTAATCCTCTTGAAAGTACTCCTCACTTCTGCTGCGGTCACGTTGGGAAGCTCTTCATACGGTGGTGAGGTGAGTCTGGTGCTGGGTGGTCTGTCCGGGTCTTCAAAACTGTGAGGGACCTGACTTAAATAATAATAATAATAATAATAATGATGATGATGTTACACAATTTCATCACTGTATGTTTCCATATACTGTACCATCCACCACCAGGTAATGCAGTGGGCAGCTATTGAAAGAGCCCAGGGAGTATTTTGGGGATAAGGACAAAGGTGTTCAAAAATCAGGAAATTTCAATGAAAAATAAATCAAAAGATAAATAACATATTTGAGTCCAACTTAAATGAGGTCAACTGAACACTAACAAAACTGACCTGTAAACAAAGAACACAGGGCTGGTAACCTAAATCTGCCACATGAGGGAGGCACAACATAATTAAGGGACAAAAAAAATCAAAAATCAGATAAAACAGCTTATGAAACAAAGTAAAACTAACTTTAACTTAGCACAAATAATAAGTGCATATTAAATGACAAAATTAACTAACTAAAGCCACATTTAACAACAAAAGTTCCCTCTCCCTCAGTCTTTTAGAACAAGTGGTATGTTCCAGGCTTCCTCCTCCAGCTGATCTGTATTTGCAGCGCCTCAAAACAAAAGAACAAGTGTTAGTAATTCATTCAGACAAATATTAACTAAAGTGTGCACCCATCAGAAAAAAAATGTCTAAATAAAATACCTTAAACTTAAACATAAAATAATCTGTAACTTCAAAGTAATAATGTCAATTAAATAAATACTAACACAGTGTGGTGGTGGTAGAAGCATCCACCACAAAAACAAAAGGAAGAAGTGGGTAAAGATAATGGATGGATGGATGGATGGATGGATGTATGGATGGATGGATGGATGGATTGATGGTCATGTTAATCATTTCCCCATTACTTAGGGGCTTCTGGATTTTTCACATGCCATGCAACTACTGTGCAGCCTAAATGATGAACTTTCAAAATCAGAGGACAAGATACCTTCATGACCAGATGAAAAACTAATTGATAATTCCTACTCAATCTGTGCCCCAATCTTTGTTGACTTTTCTGAAATTATATCAACTTTGACTAAGACAACTAATGAAACAAAGTATCCATTCATCCTTCCATCTATCGTTCCATCCATCCAACCAATCATTCCCATTTTTCCCTTTTCAGATTGCGGGGGCCATTGGTGCCCATACTCAGCAGTCACAGTGCAAGAGGCAGGGTACACCATGGACAGGTCACAAGTCCATCACAGGACAAATTATAGAATAGTTTCTTTAAAAGCTTGAAGTACTGTATTTGAAAGTTCAGCATGTTGCGCAATTCCAGTGTAATCAATCTGCACATAAAGTTTGGTGAAACAAACGGTGTTTCAGTCAAATGTAAAATAAAGTTGGATTAAGTCATCTTGATGGCTATTGTCCCATTTAGTTTGTGCATACACACCAATATGGCATACAGTAACTGATTAGGAACTGAGTAAGGATTTGCAGGAAACACATTTTAAAAGTTTAAAATGACAAATATTCCACCAAACTTGATTTCATGAACCAAAGCACAAGTCAGCATGAGGATTTGTAGTCTTTACTGTAAATTATATAGTGGGTAAGGAGATTATTCAACTTTCTAATTCATTAGAAGACACCGTGTGCTTTTATATTAAACTACAATGTTTGCTGGAATATTTGCAAAAAATGATTTTTTATTTTTATTTTATTGGTGCTTCTAGATTTACTGTAAAACACTTTATAGCAACAGTAATGCTGCAATAAACTGTTTAAAGCTTAATGTTGTTGCACTGAACAAACGTTACCCGATATGTGTCCCTTGTTTGCATCAATGGTTAAAGAAGTGGTAATACATACATTGACAAGAAGGGACTCCAGATTTTTTAATGCAATTATGAGTGTATATTTCAAGCTGCAATGTGTCAATGAATCATGTTTTTGTAAATCCATTTGTGTCTTTTTTTTTTTTAAATAAAAACTCATGTGTCACTCTTACTCACTCTTAGTCATCAGACCTCAATAGCTTATTTTTCAGTGCACAAAAATGAGTTTGCACAACTGCTTTGTGGCCTGCCTCGCATCTGGATCAGTGTCTGTATGAACAGATTTGTAAAGAAATGATAAAATACATGTATGTAACTGGTAAGAAGAGAGCAAGAGTAAAAACCGTGCATGCGTGTGAGCATGGACAAAACTGTTTGTATGTGTTCATGAATGAGTTACAGACGATGCCAGATGAGTGGGTGCCCTGTTGGTGTCTGTATTCTCTGTGCTGTGTGGGTGTGGGAGGGAGGCTGTAAGTGATACCCTTGCCTGTTCCCTATGAGCCCCACTCAGAGGCCACTCCACCCAGGCCAGCCCAGGAGAGTGTGGGGGTCCCCTGGGAACTGGACAGGACAGGGAGGGAGAGGGAGGGGGAACAGCATGGAGGCCAAGCTTTCAGCTTTTCTGAAAAGAAGCGGAATCAAATACAAGCAAAATCTCCCTCAATATACTGTATCCTTCACCTGAGTAGGGCAACTAGCTGAAAGGAGAGCTGCGGGGGCAACTGTACAATGGGCCCAGGAAGGACAAGAGAGGAGATCAGAGAGGAGCGATGTAGTTAACCATGACCACCCCATCAACCAAATCACATGTTCATAATGGTGCATGAGACTATAAAGGGCTAGAGTTTATCCCCTATTTCAGGCCAAACAGATAATCACTTCCATGAAATGTCTTTGCAGCTAGGCTTTGTCAGGCTGTAATGCACTGGATGAATAATTGAAATGATAACTTGCAACATAGTGTTCATTTGAACTATCAAAACGATTTTGAACTTTGCATTAAGAAAACAATAATTAGGCCTGTCGCAATAAACAACAAATCAATTAATCGCATGATAAATGAAAATTATCGACTTCATTTTCATTTATCGGCTTTATCGTTTCTCTCTTTTTCTGACGACACTGGATGACAAAAGACTCAACTCCAGTGCTCTTCACTGACCCCTCCCTTTCCCTTTTCTCTTTAAAATCAATTTTAACGATGCAAAATTGTGGTTTTGGATCGTTAAAAGCAGCTAAGCTGAGAAGCTAAGCTACGAGCTAAGCTAAAAGGCCGACCTCTGGAAAAAACCTCCGTCTTGTTGAAGCACCAAAATTCACGGTTGAAACCCGTGCCTTTGTGTAAAAAGCTGTTTTTCCTCTGCAAAAAGAAGCTGAGAACTTGTTTACTGATTTTTTTTATTAAAAGCTTTGTGTGAAAAATGCTATGCTAAAAAGCCCAAACCACACCGAACGGCTGCCATTTTGAGAACCAAAAAATAAAATAAAAGAGAGACAGCCCATGTCACGTCAAGGGGCCTCCCTCCCATTTTTCTTAGTGACACACTGCTCTCTCCCTCACTATCCATCCTTCAATTCAGTCTTCTACTGCCATAATTAATAATTGTCAAATTTCAAACAATATTATTGTTTATTGCGATAATTTCTGAGACAATTAATCGCCCAGCAAAATTTGTCATCATGACAGGCCTAGCAAAAGTTAAACTAGATACAGTTTTTTGAACATGGCTTTACTTGACCAACGTTGATGATTCTATACACATGTGAATCCTTTCCAGTATAAAAATAATTTTCATTCAAACTCTGAATGGTGTGCCTATCTGCAGCTGACAGTACAGTATTTTATTTGTCTTGTCATGTAAAGCTCCATATGCATTTGGAAGTGTCATAATAAGCATGCCATGCAAAACTTGTCACTTGTTCATCAGTAGGTGGAGAAGAAGCATGAACTCCATTAAATTTAAAAGAAGAGTGAGATTTTTTTTTCTTTTTATTGCTAGGCTTAAAAAAAAAATCTGTTGAAAAATGAGTTGGAGGAATTTGTCGAAATAAGTTTCAGCGCTAACAACTAACTCTGCGGCTTTCTTTATTTACTGGAGCACAAATATTAAATTACTAATCATTTTCACATCAACGTTGGTCAAAGGTTTTAAACATTTTTTAAAACTCCTTTTAGTAACCCAACAATGTTCAGTCAGGTCATCTGGACGGTTTCTTTTTTTCCCTGAGACATTTTGTCCCTCTTCCAAAGGACTTCTTCAATCTGAGGAGCCACCAAACAAACGGATTCTTACAATGTTGTTTGTGAGAATCATTTTGTTTGGTGGCTCTTCAGATTGAAGAAGTCCTTTGGATGAAAGATGAAACGTCTCAGCAAAAATAAACTGTCCAGATGACCTGACTGAACAATTTTGGATTTTATACCTGGATAATTGATCGAGACTTTGGTCCTTTTAGCAATATTATTACATTTTTATGCTAAAGGTTATGGTCTTTATGAACCTATGGGGGTCAGATATAATAAAAACAATAACAAAATCGGAACTCAACCTAAAGTTTTGTTTTTTTCAACACAATAAGAGCAATCTTCAACTTCTATTTAAACAATTTTAGCCACTGAGTTAAGGTAAGTTCCTTGAGACTGGTTGCTCAACAATCATGGCTAGAGCGCTTCATATTCTCATTCCAACATCTGCACACGACTACACACTAATTTATGTCAGGTGACAGTGCAGAGCACGTGTGGAAAATGGCCAATGTCAAGTAAACAGGTTGATGCTAGAGAAGTGGAGATGTGCTAACAATCCATCTCTGAGAGAATACATGGACGAACATAGAAGAAGTATTTCTTTGACAGCACTCTCGACTGCTCACACATTTCAATTTAAAAACAGAAACTCTAAATCACTTCCGGTGCTTCTAGAGGTTTGTTTTGGTGAGTGCCCTGTCAGACTGGATGCAGCTCATCATTCTGAAAGACAAGTTTGCAAGCTCTCTGACACCCGACCCTGCTGAAAGTCACTGTGGCAAAGGGTGCGGATGGTCATGCAGTTAAACTGTTTTCTAATCACTGATTTAGCTGATGTCTAAAATACATATTTACAATTTTTGTACAATTCAAAAGACTAGAATTAAAGTTATGACAAAAATTAGAACGCAAAATGAAGAGATATGAAACTTACCAAACTTTAGGCTGAATAAATGTTTTACACACATTTACACATTAATGCAGAGTCACATGATCGGATAGATGCATGTACTAAAGCTTTACATTGTGAAACGTGCAAACCTAGTGTACACACTCCTCTTCACACACACACATATGCATGCAGAAACACACAAAAAGCCATGTAACTGATTCCGCCAAAGCATTGAGCACTGTGGATAATTGGTAGCACCATTGTGCCGCTCTTCAATGGGATGGTTACCCAAGAAGCCTCATGTTCGTGTTCATGTACATTTGCTTTGAAGGTGGTGGACACAAAGAGCTGAACCCTGCCCAGAACAAAGCCCTCGGAGACCCTGCTTCACCTGTAGATGGCTTTCATGGAGAGAACTGCAGAGATAAATGATCTTCTTCCTTCTTGCAGTGTGTATTTACTGTGCACCACCGTGCCTGTGTGTTTACCTGCGGGTGAACTTGCTCAAAGGGACAGGCGGCTTGTCATCACAGAAACCACACAGGACGTGTTTTGTCAAAATAGTTCAACACCTCTTTAAAGGAAGGATGTGAAGCACTGAGCAATGGGAGCCTTTCAAAATAAAAGGAAAGAAGTTTAAGTTTGTGCAATGATTCATGTATCAGTCTGTTATGTACGTAACTCATCTTGTTAGATTTTATTGTTGTAGAGCACAATACCTAAAGTGGTAATCTTGATATTTACGTTGTCCCTTAGGTTTTTAGCCACAGTTACATTTATGTTACGTTACTGTTGCAGAACAGAATTTAAATCTAATATTTCAGTAAACCACGGATTTTAATTTGTTCAATTAACAAACATATTTTAGTGTGTTTTTTTGTAACAATTCCTTATTTTAGAGTTATTCATGTGCACAGGGTTCTTTTCTGGTGAGATTGGGGTCTTTTGGGTGAAATTTGCATTTTCTCTTTAAATAAACCTCTAAGCATGAAGTGCAGCTGCAGCTGGTGCAGCTGGCTTCAAACTAGTGCATGGTAAGTATAATGATTATATATAATTGCTATACAGTATTCTAAAATATTTATTCTACTTGTAAAATGTGCATGTGTGATCAAAAGAATAAGGAAGAGATGAATCCTACCTCTGAGCCATGTGTCACCTGAGATAGAATCAGAATCAGCCTTTATTGTCATTGTCCCGAAGCACAACAAAATTACATTTCAGTACAGCCCGTTCAAGAAACACAAACAACCAAACAACATAAACAAGAGAAGACGGGGATGCCTGAGGCTGCAGCCTCATGAGAGGTGCTGCTTTTTTCATTAGATAAGGAAAAGGCAAGATTCCTTCACACAGGCCAGGCAGCTTCACAATGGCAAGAACAGCTGCCAATGTTTTTCAGATTTATCGATAACCACCAACTCCAAAAAGCAGAAATCCTGTTATCAAAAATCCAATTATGTAGGCGTCTTCTACATCCTCGACTGACAATATGGACAGAGACACGATCTTCCACTGCCCCCAGGAATTCATCATGTATCCTGCTGCAAATCTGGGCAGGTGGACTCTCCTTCACCCTTTCTTCTCATCAAATTTTTTTTTTATCAAATGCGTTGAGCGACCAGCTGACCAGATCCATAAATTTACACTTTGTAACGTAGGTAAAGAGAGGCTCTATAAAAGTTTACTGGATAAAGTGAAGAAGCAGGGAAAGGAGTGGGAAGAAAAAGTGTCTGCCTTTGCCGAGAGTGTGAAGAAAAAAAAAATTACTCATAAGATTTATGAACAGATAAATGATTCATTGGCAGACAAAAATCGACCAGCCAGCATGATGTCACAAGACTTTCTGTGCTGCTGATTATCCATGCTGCTGATCTCATGCTGCTGACTATCTCATGCTGCTGTATTCATTCATACCCATCTGCTCACAACAGACTCATGTTCGGGCTGCTGTTGTTACGCCCTATTGTTTTACATATGTTGTTAAACGTATCTTAGATCTTTTAGCGTACGTACCATTTGGCATTTGTTTAGTATATATCTTAGATCCTTATATAGTGTTTCTTTTTACACTTTATATTTTTGCTATTTTGGGGTGTAACTGGGACCCTGAGTACAGAATTTCATTCCATCTCATTGACCACATGTGATGCTAACGACAATGAACTTGAACTTAATAATATTTGACCAACTTCTCCTGTATCTGGTCACAGGGTTCACTGGTGCCCCATATCTAGTTATCACTGTGTGAGAGGCAGGGTACACCCTGGACAGGTCTCAAGTCCATCACAGGGACACATATAAGAGACAATCCACCATTCACTCTGTCACTCACACCTAGGGACAATTTAGAGTTACCCATCAGACTAACATGCATGGGAGGAAAAGAGTATCTGGAGAAAACCCACACATGCACAGAGAGAACATGTAAACTCCACCCAGAAAGGCCCCCAAACCAGGATTTGAACTGGAGCGACTTGGTCGCTGAGATGCAGCAGCTCTATCAACTGCACCACCGTGCTTCCTAGACAAAAAAAATAATAATAATAAAGCATAAAGTAAAGGTACAAAAATAAAATACCGACAAATGAAGTAAT
>JARVLU010001462.1:14313745-14327677 GCA_031762415.1 Simpsonichthys santanae
AAACCCACGCATGCACGGAGAGAACATGCAAACTCCACCCAGAAAGGCCCCGGGACCGGGATTCGAACCGGCAACCTCCTCGCTGAGAGGCAGCAGCTCTACCAGTTGCGCCACCGTGCTGCCATCCCCATGTCCATTACTTCTTAAACAAACCCAAAGCAAATTCTAATAAAGTTTTATTTACATATCAAGTGGAGCATTAAGGCCAGCCATGATGCTCTGATTGTAAAAGCAAATCTGTTAGGCTTCACCTTGACACTCAGATAATAATTTGAGTGCCACAATGCTGAACAGGACAAGAGGAAAAATAACTAAATCTACACACATTACTCCATTATGATGATGTGAACAAAGCTTTTTGTGATTTTAGCAAATTTAGTAAAGAAAACTTAAAAAAAAGCATATTTACATCCTTATTCACATCCTTTGACATGAAGCTGAAAATTGAGCTCAGATGCATACCACTGATCATCCTGGAGATGTTTCTACAACTATAATGGAGTCCGCCTGTTGTCAGTTCAGTTGACTGGACTTGATTTGGAAAGGCACACTCCTGTCTATATGAAGTCCCTCAGTTGATGTCAGAGTTAAAGCACCAAGCATGCAGTCAAAGGAATTGTCTGTAGAAATCTGAGACAGGATTGTGTTGAGGCACAAATATGGAGAAGGATTCAGAAACATTTCTGCTGCTTTGAAGGTTCTAATGAGCCCAGTGGCCTCCATCATTCATAAATGGAAGACGTTTGGAACCACCAGGACTCTTCCTAGAACTGGCCAACCGTCTAAACTGAGCGATCAGGGGAGAAGGGCCGGAGGTGACCAAGAACCCAATGTTCACCCTGTCAGAGCTCCAGCATTCTCCTGTGGTGTGAGAACCTTCCAGAAGGATAACCATCTCTGCAGCAATCTACCAATCACGCAATTATGGTAGTGTCCAGATGAAAGCCACTTCAAGGCAACATGGCAGCTCATCTGGAGTTTGCCAAAAGGCACCTGAAGAACTCTGAGACCATGAGAAACAAAATTCTCTGGTCTGATGAGACAAAGATTGAATTCTTTGGTGTGGATGTCAGGCGCCATGTTTGGAGGAAACCATTGCTCATCACCAGGCCAATACTATCTATCAGTGATGTACAGTGAAGCATGGTGGTGGCATCATCATGTATTGGGGATGTTTTTCAGCAGCAGGAACTGACAGACTTGTCAGGATAGAGGCAAAGATGAATGCAATGTACAGAGACATCTTGGATGAAAACCCGCTCCAGAGCACTTTTGACTGGGGCGACGGTTCATTTTTCAGCAGGACAACAACCCGAAGCACATGGCCAAGATCTCAAAGGAGCTGCTTCAGGACCACTCTGTGAAGGTCCTGGAGTGGCCAAGCCAGAGTCCAGACTTGAATCTGATGGAACATCTCTGGAGATATCTGAAAATGGCTGCACAGACGTCTCACATCCAATCCGATGAAGCTTAAGTACCGTAAACAAGAATGGGGGAAAACTGTCTAAAGATGTGTGTGCTCAGCTTGTGGCAGGATATTCAAAAAGACTTGAGGCTGTCATTGCTGCCAAAGGTGGATCAATGGATGTGAAAACTTATGTAAATGGGATTTCTTAGTTTTCTAGTTTTAATAAATTTGCAAAAATGTAAAATATATATATTTTCACATTATCATCTTGTGCGTAGACTTTTGAGGAAATATATTATGTTATTAGTGTTTGGAATAAGGTTGTAACATAACAAAATGTGGAAAAGGTGAAGCACTGTGTATACTTACCGGATGCACTGCATGCAATTCTGTTTGCATATCAGAATGAACAATTATATTCAATTAAGGGAAAAGTTCCTCATTTCTCTTTAAGTTAACATTTATTTTATACTGAAATAAAGACAACAGTACTGGTCTTTATAGGTTTGTATGTTTATGCACGAATATTAAAGTTTACCTCCTTTAGAAATCAGTAGTCTAGACTAGACAAAGACGACAAATACCACACGACTGTAGAAAACCTGTTTATTAGACAAATTATACACAGAAAGCTTTGCCACTTGTAACAGAGGCCCAAGTTTGATCAGTTTTTGAATATTATGCAACACATACAACAAAATAGGCCTATATTAAATACTGTACATCTTAAACCTTTGAAAATTATCAAGTAAATCCTGTAGTTCTATGTAAAAATTAAAAGAAAAATGTTAACAGATAGCTAGACAGCAAGTTTGTGCATGCTTTCTTTTCAGTGAACTTGCCAGGTTTTGTTATTCAGACAGCAAAAAAAACAAAAACAAAATAAAATCAAGGGGAAATTAAAACTGAAAATGACCTTGAGAAAAGCAAAAAAACATTAGTGTAAATGTGTTTACTGTGGGCAGGACAGAGGAGAACCAAAGGCAGTGATGTAACTGCTCAATCCAACACTAAAGCTCAACATTATATTTTCTTTTAGTTAAACAAAAATAGCGTCAACATGTAAAATATACATTTTCATAATGTCTCTTTATTTATACTAAATAATTTTTAATGTATGTGTCTTATTTGCCATTCAATAGCCCGCCTGTAACCTAAGAACGGAAGAAAAAATCCTAAGAGTGCTTGTTTCAAAACACTGTGGCTTGACTGAATTCTCTACACACAGAACAATTTGTAGTTTTAGCTAAAAAAAAATAATTAAAAAAAGCAAACTGAAAACTTGCTCTAAACAATTATTACTAATTATTATTACAGTGTTAGTGGGAAACAAAAATGTTTGACTACTTTATCCTCCCGACAACCCATAAAATAATAATTTCATGTACCACTCCCATTCTCCACCTTAGAATGCACCTTAATGGTCTCATTTTATTTAATTGGCACTTAAAAAAAGTTACATCAATAGTACCTTTAACATGATATGAACCTGAAGCGTGTTTTGGACTCATGACGTTGTGATGCCACTCTGATTATCTTTCACTGATGAACTGCAGCTCTTGTTTCCAGAGCGTGTTTGAAACAGGAGGGTACAGCTGACATATAAGGCTTGAACTTAAAAGGTTGTTGGTAATAGCTTTTCCTTAACACAATTCTTCTTCATTTCACCTCTTGAACCCAATAAGAAGAGATTCATGAACTTGAATCCGATATTTGTCATTTTCAACACCATTGTCTTGGGAGCACTACGCGTAAGCAAAACGGAAACAGATCAAAAAGTACGAGTTTGAATGACTTGATGATGCAAAACCAGAAACTATAGCACTTGTTTAGCAGTTTTTCAATGTATTCTGAAGAAAAAACAAACAAAAGAAAACACTAAATAATAAAAAAGACAGCTCAAAACAATATTTTTTGTACTTCCTGACCAAAACACATTCCATGTATTTTTTTTTTCCCAAAACAAAACTCAATAAAAGACACAGAAGCATAAGCTTTGCAAAGTCTTTCAGTTTGTCTTTTATGCTTTGTAATTCTGACATCTGCTTTTTCTTAATGGTCCATGTTTCATCACGCCTCTGAGAGTCTGATTCGAGGATCTCACCTTGACTTGAAAAGCAGATTGCACAATACAGGTGAGAAAAGAAAAAGTAAGGTCTACATACAATCACTTACAGGTCTGTGGGCACTGGTACAGTGCAGAGGGATCGACAAAGAGTTTCATGTGCATCAAAATGGTGAAAACAGTTTCAGGCTGATGCACCAAAATGGCAGAAGTAGTTTAAGATCGATACACCAACCTGGACATACGCTCGCACCGTCATGTCATTTCAACAGTTTGAAATTTTTGAAATTTTTTTTACAGACCGACGCACCGGGGAGTTGTCAGCTTGGGTTCAGCTGCAAAGTCTTATGTCTGGTCAGGGCACGGTGTGGACACCATCTTGAAGATGATTACACATTTAGAATCTCAAGTATTGGTAAAACAACACCAGAGAAGGAAAAAGACGTCAGATTCTCAAATGTTGAAAAGGCAAAAAAAAAAACAACCAAAAAAAAAAAACAATCCTAATGAAGAATTATCTTCAATATATTCATGATCTTCTCAAAACCCTACAAAGTGCAGGGCTAAAGACAGCCAATATTACAGCCGAGACTATTCTTTCATGAGATCACTGCTTCAGAACTGCTTCTAGCTAAAGTCTCTGGAAGTTGTTTCATGGCTAAAGAGACAACTCATCACTCGCCAGTGAAAAATCTGGGGTAGAAAGAATATTCTCGAGCACTGGCCTGTTTCAAAAAACACTTTTCGACCGGCTTTTGAGCTTTTTTTTTTTTTTTTTTTCATTAAATGAGAAAGTTCTCATGTCATAAAACAATAAAAAAAGGGTCTTCTTTCACACATATCTCCCAAAACTAAAAAAAAAACAACAACTAAGCAATCACCACAACAACAACAAGAAAGCAGAGAAAACACCCACCCCCACCCTGTCCAAGCTCGTTTCCCTTCTTGCATCTCTCCAGCAAGGTTTGAAGGAGGAACTAAAAATGCCCCAATCGATCTCCACCTCTTTCGATTTTTTCTCCACATACAAAAAACAAACAAACAAACAAACAAAAATACCTCTTGACATCCAGGCAAAAAAAAAAAAAATAAATAAATAAAATAAAGAATAATTGCTGTTTACAACAAACTCTATTCTTCAATTTTTAACCTTGCCACAATGCTTTTGTTCAACCATCATATGACTTACTCTAATCCCCTCCCCCTTCTCCTCTTTCTGCTTTTTCATCCTGAACCATAGCAACTCCTCATATGGAGGTGCCCCTGTCTGGATCATTGCCATATCCAAAGTTGGGTCCAGGACCTGTGGGCTGGTATGGAATGGAGGACATAGTTTTAATGGGGCTGCGGAAAAAGCCACCATTGGGGGCCCTCTGTCTGAAGGGGCCTACCCCACCAGTTCGGTGATCCTGGAGACCGCCACCACCAAAACCAGAAGAAAATCCAGCAGCGGCTTTGGCTGAGAGACTACGGCTTAGGGTTTGGATCTGCTCAGGGATAAAGGTGGTGGTAGTGATGTGGGTGTTGCGGAAATCACTGATCTGCTCGAGCGCCTGGCGGGCAGCAGGCAGTGCATCCATGTCAAGGGGGGTTAAATCGACGGAAGAGGTGGAGAATTGCTTATGGGGGCTTTCATCCTCGGTGCACAAGCTGTTAACCCGGCGGTGTAGGTGCTCCAGGTCGATCTCCTTATCGTCCTGCAGGTAGGGAGAGACAGGGGAGGAGAGGAAAGAAGAAAAAAAGAGGAAGTGGTGATGATAAATGGAAGAAAAGAAGAGGCATTAATGGTGGGGAAAAATATTGAAACAATAGTTGGTGGGGAAAAAAAAAGAATGTTGAGAGGAAGAAAGGAAAAGGTACCAAACGAATTTGTGGGTTGCATTTAACGGTTGGTGGAAAAAATCAGCAGGAATGAAGATTGGAGACAAAAACACCAAGACAGAAAACACAATGAGACAGATGGATGTTGGGTCATGTGAGGAGAAAGGATGAAGGCAGCGAGGGTTGTGCATGAGTTAAGAAATGGGGAGTATAATGAAGAAAACAGCACAGTATTTGTAGAAATGTGTAGAATGTGTTTGTTTTAAGAAAGAAGGATGTCACACATTCATTCATTCAGCATAAAGGATGAGAAGTGGAAATAGAAGAGGCAGACAAGGACAAGCAGATAAAGGGCGAACAGCAAACATGTCCAAACAAAGTTTATGACACAAAAAAAAGTAAACATTTTCACAATGTTAGGTGTGAAAATATCAATGACACAAAAATAGGAGTCAATGTTTGTTTCCCACAGGGAAAAGGCGTGGAGGTGACAGGAGGTGGGGGGAGCAAAAGAGGAGGGGAAAGGATGGAAAGAGGGATAGAGAAGCACACTCTGAACTGTGGTCAGGAAAAGAAACATACACACTTCTACAAGGTCTTTATGGGAGTGCAGAAAATCAGGAAGTCACAGAAAAACACTCTTATCACACTGCGTTCTCTGTGATTCCAGGATTTTAAGCTCACTACAAAGTAGTAACGTTGAATTTTTAACTTAAATATGAAAAAAAAAATCTCTAAATGTTCATTATAGTTCTCATTTTTTATTAATTCATATTACTACATTGCATTATGGCCTTTGTCTCAAAAAAGTCTTCACAGAATTTATATCAGGTCATAATATTGTCTCTTCCTCATAAAGTGCAGAAATTTGAATGTTGTTCATCAGATCTATTATTCTTAACACTTTAGAGCACAAACAACTCAACTTAAGCTTAAACTAAACTTACAGTATAAGATAAAGGAAACTTACAAAAACACTACAAATCCACTGGAAAACTTCATATACTGTATAATCTTATCTACTAAAAGTTGCAACATTGAGTGAGGGATGTTTCATGCTTTTATTTTGTAAGGAAGGGTGGGCATGAGCGCAGGCGGGTTTCAAATGAATGGGGGGGTATAGTGGAAAGGAAAGCTCAGGTGAACATTGGAACGATAGAAAGTTCTCGAGGAGTTTTACATTTTCACATTCTGCACATGTGGGTGACAACGTGCTTCTGGGATCACTTTAGAGTCTCAGAAGAAGGTATTTGGTGGACAAAGTTGGGGGTTCAACAGGATTTTGAGGTGACATTGTCTGGGTAAAAAAGTCCAAAAAGGTTTTGTGATAACGGGTCACATCGTTTGGGGTAAAAAAAAACAAAAAAAAAAAAAACAACAGTTTTACTGACCGTGTCCTTTGGGTCTGGGGGATTCTGAAGGGCTCTCTGGCCTTTCTGATTGCACCTCATGAGCAGAAGGGACCTGCAGTGGTGCCCTCTGGTTCTCATCTAAAAGAGGGGCAGTGGAAGAAAGGAAAAGAAGGCAGGGAGCGCCAATGTTTGCCCCTGAACTAGGCACGTCAAGAGTTTGAAGGGACAGACTTGGTAACAGCGCACATGAAGGGAGGTGAAGGAAAAGAGGGATTCACAAATGACTGTTGTGCTGTCTGTGAAAGGAGACTCATGAGTGACCGTACAGTAACTGAAGTGGAAGATTAAAGAGCAAAGACCTGACTGCACCCAAAGTAAACTACTTTCAAATGTATATTTCAATCCTCCTCTATGATGTAAATCATAAAAAAATCACAGAAAAAAAGTGTTAAATAATCTGAAAACTGACATGTTTCATAACAGGTCTCTTGCAAAGGAGACAGTTGTGTTTCACTGAGACTATAAAGGAAACGAAACACATCTGGTTTACCATTAAATGCAAATGCTTTGGAGAAGTTTTGACCACTGAATGGTTTTTGTCTTACAGCTTTTATTAGAAACTCGTTGTAACATAAAGTCAACAGGCCACTGAAAGACTTTGCATTTATTATCGCAAACCTTTCAAACTATAAGTGCCTTTCTGCTGAAGGATGTGCCATTTTTCTCTACATGGAAACACAGCACCCTCTAAAGGCAAAGGAGCATGATTGCAGGCATTTTCAACTGGCAACATGCCAGGTAAAAGAAACATTAAAAAGTTACTTTAGGTTTGTTACATGGACATCGAAGTAAAATAACTACTCTGATGTCCACGATCTCCCCAGATAAATTACGACTATTACATAGTATCGTTTTCACCCTTTACCAACCAAAGAGCTTTTAAATAAACCTTTTGAAGCTATTGTATGTATAACCTTGGTGTAGGAGGTGAAGTGGTGAATGTGGTCATTCTCATTTTGGGTGTGATCTCAGAGGGGTTGCCGGGTTCATAGGAATGCTGCACGATCAGGGCGCAGGGAATATCACAGCATGCTGAGGGCTGGTAATGGGTGCTGGAGCCTGTGGTGTTGGCAGCGTTGGGGATCTGGTTCTGGGTCTGACCACCCAGGACAAGAGGGTGCTCATTGCGGGCGTGGGGACACTGATCTGCAGTCTGAATGATGGACGGGCCGTCTGCCTGCTTCTGGTGCATGTGAGTGAAAGGGTTGAAAGGAGGGAAACAGGAAGCGTGGAGAGAAAAGTAGATTTTTCACGTATGTATGTGTGTATGCAAATAGTGGCAGATTAAATAAGTAAAATAAAAATGCAAAGGCGGACAAAAGCAGACATGCAGAGACAGAGAAGATGAAAGACAGACACGATCAGGCAGATTGAAATATGGTGGGGTGGATGAGAGAGAAGTAAATTGGAGAGACAGATGGGTGGGGAGGGGTGAGCGAGAAGAAAGACATGGCAGTCAGTCAGCGCACACTTTGAAGCAGGTCGCTCTGTGCTGTGTCCTCAGAGAGACATTCACACAGTTGTTGTATACCTGGAAAAGGGGAGACGTTTAAATGCCATTTTGTATTGCTCTCTCCCCCTCGCCTGCTACACCCCTCAACACAGAGTACTTATCTACAAGAACAAACAAGAAGGCAGTATGAGAGCTTCGAGCCACAGTGACACAGATCATTGTGTAGAGTTAGAATGAGAAAAACTGACAGTTTACATCTGAAAAGGTTAGAAATTGGTACACACACAAAAAAAGAAGATAAAAAAAATGCCAGCTCTCCTCATACTAAATCTCCACAGACTTTGTGATATATTAGACACGGTCTAAACCACACAAGTTACTGTTATGGAAGAGTTCTGACAATAATAACAATGCATAAACTAATTTAAAATTTTGAGTTTGTGATTTTTTTTTTTTTTTAATGTACTGACGGAACTCTTTCATACCAACCTCAGGTTGAACATTTATAGGGCAAAAGGGTTGAAGCGAAACAGCCACTCTAATATGAATGAAATGGGAATTAGACATTCTCCTGGAGATTGCTCATCTAAACCGTTAAGATCTCCTCCATGAATTTCCTGTCAGCTACATAATATTGTAATTACTGCACACATACCACCCCCACCACCCAACAAAAAACAGTTTAGAAGCTTCTGAGCATTGCAAGTGCAATATTTGTAAATTTGGACATTTTTACAATGGAGTAAGAGAAGCATCTAAATATATAAAGAACCATAAGTGCAAAATACTTCAGTCAAATCTCAATTGTTGCAAGTAAAAGACTACGGACGAGCTTGATATAGCAGCAAGGACTTGAATGGAGACTGATAATGTGCGTATTTCTTCTGTGAAATGTCCTCATCTTGCATATTGAAGAATAACACCCTTCTTATATTGGGAGTTCACATTAGTGAACTCAGTGGAAAGTGTGCAGTTTGTGTCTGTGCGTGTGTTCGCCTGACAGAAAAGCTCACGAGCAAACTGCAGAATCATAAACAACGCCAGCCATTCCACAACACTGAACCACAGCGCGGACATCAGAAGCAGTTAGCACAGCGCTGCAGCGTGCAATATGAAGGCAAAAGCACATACAAACATATATAAAATGTGAGTGAGCATGTTTTAGTACACATATATATAATAACGCAAACACAGCTTGGGTGTATGAAAAGTTTACACAGTGGATTGTGGGCTGTATGCAGAGAGCATGTATGGATGCATGGGTGGGTGGGCAAGAGGGACGATGTAGCTTTGTCCTCCAGTTTTATGGATGGATGTAGCCATGATTTGGGGGCAATGAGTCCTGATTAAAAGTAGATTGCATTCATCCTGCATTGAGCATTTGAGAGCAACATAACCGTCATCTTTATTGTGGCTGCTGAGGGATGCAGTGAACATGAATGGACAGACCGGGTTAGCTTGTAAAGCATTTTTAAAACAATCTAAAATAAGATTGCAGTTATAATAAGCTTTATGACATGACATACCTTTGCATTTGTTTGTCAGGTAAAAGCCTGGCATGGTGAAGAAAGTATGAGGCGATAATAATGCATGCAGGTGCAAGGACGAACTCGCTAGTGTGTGTGTGTGTGTGTGTGACTGTAAGTGCGGCTATGGGCAATCTGTCATCTTCAGAGAGGAACGATGTCCTTCATTGTCTGAGTGGAAATCATTAGCACTTTAATTGTACGTCTGTGTAAATACCCCACATATTTATTTAAAGAAATGTTTGTGACAGGTAGAAGAAACCCACCTGATAAGCTCAACTCGTTACATGCGAGTTTTAAGTTCTTCTCATCTAATGTTTAACCAGGTAAAATGCCGTATATTATACAATTAAAAGTAACTCGCTGTGTTCGAGCAAGGAATTAAAAGCTGTTATGCTAAGTCCATATACTGCCAATGCATCTTTACGGTGCATCATACTAAGCCAGGTTTTCCAGGCCCGCACAAACTGTGGGTTGACTTTCCTATTTTATGTAGAGCCTGTAAAACTGCACAAGGAGCCACATGCTCTTGGCACAGTCTGACCATCTTGAGTGCAGTATCTGCAGAGACAGTAATACAGATGACATGGAGTTCTTCATTTAAAGTGACAGTGAGAAAGGCGTCTGGTGGAGTTAATTACAAGCTTTATGGTTTGCTTCACTTTATTAACGTTAGGAAGCTGGATGACTTTAAACACAGCCAGACTCACTCCACTGGCCGTGACTAAGGCCAAATTGCACAGAGGCAGAGATTTCCCCAGTCGATAAATTACGGCATATGCAATTTATCTAATTAGCTGCTTTAAAGTTGAGTTAAATTCGCCTTCATTCCTGCATCGAGTCAGGACGTGCTGCAGTGGTCCCAGCTTGACTCTCCAGTTCTGCAAAAAATATTCTGCACAGATGGTGATTGAAGTTCAAAGTATGGCCACAGTTTTTTTTACACACCAGACGAAGACATAATGTCTCAGCTAAATTAGAGTTTTTTTGATGAGGTTAGCTCTTCTTAGCTTGCACCTTTAGACATGTGGTGAGTTTTGAGTTCATAATGAAAGTACATAATAAAGCAGCCTGAAAAATACAATAATATATTAAGGTGACACACAATTTTATAAAAGCATTAAAGGAATGCTCTTCACTTGAGAAGAGTAACTGAACAACATGGTTTTTGATTCTCACTCTTTTTGTAAAGAGAAAAAAAAAACATGAGTTGGATGGCTGGCAAAAACAGTAACCTTTAAGAAAGTAGTTCAAATCTTGCCTTCTTACATCCACACAGATGGCCAATCACTGAGTGAAGTGGCCGTGATTGTCAGACGGTCGATTTCAGAAGGCTACGCTAACTGAAGCGGCCCAATTGATTCGTGCGTGGTAACGCTACAGGTGGGAAAGATTTCTGATGTCGTTCAATGATGCGGCGAGCACTTTTGGCTCAGTGGTTGCTCTGTGGAAGCCGTTAAATGCAGCAACATCTGTAGGTTTGGTCAGTGGTGTGACACGGTGGAGGATAAAGGTCAGGGGTCAACCATCAAAAACAATCATGGCTGACTGAGCAAACTTCATTTTTTACCAACCGAAACACAGCGGGGGGTCACTCTGATGCTGCTCTGAAAGCTTGAACTTACTTTTGCTCCAACGGCTACAATAATGCTAATTTTTTTTTATTTAAATACAAATTAAATTTCCCTCCTCTCTTATAAGCATAAAAAGCACAAACGTTTAGGAATGTCCTACATCAACTATTGAGAAATGGAGGTTGCTAAGTGGACTAGTGACTCCTAAATCAATTATAGTGATTTCCCTGTTTTTGACTGCCCATTGCCTTGGCCTGAAAAAACCTTGAACAAGAACTACAAAGAGAATCAAAGCCTACCAGCATTTAAATCCCTGCTGCCTTTTCCATTCTCTGACGAGGCTGCACTCCTGTGCTCGGTCTGGGGTTGATTCCGCTGGCTGCCCTGGCTGACTAATGAAGATGGCAGGGGGTGGGCATGTTTGTTTGTGTTGCAGCAGGACCACACTGTGCTTAACATGACTCTGGGTTCAAGCGAAGGTTTGGTGTCTTTGTGGCTGCTCAGTGGAAAACATGACCACTGGTCTGAATGACAGATTAAAGCTGTAAACTGAGCAGGGGGCTGAGCGTGGGGGGTGTATGGTGTTCACATGTGTGGATAAAAAAAAACAACTAAACAAGACGCTGGCAGCTAGTTCAGTTCTAGAAATGCATACTTTGCAGAATAAAATCAAGACACTTCAAGTTTAGATATTATTGCAAATAATGAACTGTAATTCTTTCTATTTCATAAAGTGATAACTGTTTTTTTTAGGAATGACTATGATGGTAGAAAGAAGATAATCCTGCTGGAAGTGCCGCAGATTGCACAGGGAAATAATGCTCGACTTTGTGTTTTGAATTTAGCTGCAGATTTTCTTGCAACTATAAAGGTATTGCAACAATAACACTAATGTAAAGATTTATAAAACATCATTAAAGTGAACCGCTTTTAAATTTTTAATAATACTGTATATCTCTTTTACAGTGGCAACAATCCACTTTGGCCTTGGTCCCACTTTCAAGTTATGCCCCCTTTCCACCTCTACTACTCAGCCCCAACTCTGCTCAGTCCTGCTCAGATCAGATCTTTACACGTCGCATTTCCACCGCACTTCAGGAACGGTTCTGGAGGCGTGTCCAGAATCCAAAATCTTGCTAATGGACTTTTAATCAACTTTAGTTCACCATTAAGAGTGAGAGTTCTGCGATGAGTTAAACTCAAAGCAGTCTGCTCTTCAGATAAATAATGTTAAAATATTATTTTTGAATATGAATGTTTCTGTTAAGTTATTGTATATATGAATATGTCTGTTCAGTGCCTTGAGATGACAGTTGTGACTTGGCGCTATATAAATTAACAAAATTGAATTAACTCTGATGAACCAGATTCTACAAAAACATCTATATTTAAAATTCTGTATTTTTCTTCATCATTTGATGTGTTTGCATTCGTTGTGTCTACTTTTATTTTTCAATTTGGATATGTTTTTTTCTTGTATACAGATTTTATTTTAGCTTTGATTTAAAGTGTAATTCTTGTTTTGCGATTTGTACGTCTGTGGGTTAGAATAAAGTTGAACCAAAGGCTGTATTTCTTCTTTAAACATATTTGAGGGAAACATTCCTGAGAGATCCACTAATTTAGTCTTTTTTATGATTTTTCAGCAGAGTTAACTTTAATTAACAGATTATTTAGTAAAGTCAAAGTGAAACAGGATGTCATGATAAAGCCGACACCAGTTATTTTTAATTTTCACTGATTAAAAAATAAATAAATAAAATTATACGGTGTGTTAAATAAATAAAAAAAGTTTCCACCCTCTGTCCGGGTCCTCCCATCTGCCTGGGCTCGGAATCTGGTCTTTGTGAGCACGTGAGGCCGGGGCTTGGGGTCCAGCCTTACGTGCTTCAACGGGTTGGCAGCTCGTATGATCCTCCGCGGTGACTACCTTGCTTGAATTTTGTCGTCGGTCACCAAACACAAATAACGCCTGGACTTCAGCATTAAACACGGTGTTGTCATCGTTCTTAATATTGTGTCTTAAAAATAGATTCGGCGGCTGCTCCGAGTTCCAAGAAATTGCAAAATGGCCGATCGGTGAAGAGTTTCTGAGAGAGATCCAGTGACTCCTCCGAATGACCAATCAGTGACCAACAGTGTTTTTACGTCATGTTTATGTCCCGACTCAGCTCGAACGGTCTCACCAGAGAAGCAGGGACAAAAAAACAACAACAACAAAAAAAAGGGCAGAATCAGCCTCGAATCAGCTCAATTGTACTGGTGGAATAGGGATCTTTCCGTGGCAGGCTGAGTAGAGTTGGTGCTGAGTAATAGTGGTGGGAAAAGGACATTAGAGATAAAACTACTGTATTTTTTGGACTATAAGGCGCACCTGATTACAAGGTGCATTAAGTTCATTTTGACTGATTTTTGAGCGCTGTGTACCACATAAAATTGGTCCGTGGTCAATAAGCACAACCAGAACAAATACAGGTAGTCCTCGACTTACGGCGCCATCAACTTACGGCGCTCCGTACTTACGGCTCCACCCCCAGTGACGTCATCGCGCCGTTCATTGTCTTTTTTATGCAGCATTTTATATTATTTTCTTTCTTTTTTTTAGAGTATTTTGTTAGCTAACTGCTTGGAAACACATTAAAACAGTGTTCTAAGTGCGCAGCTGTTGTTTTT
>JARVLU010001462.1:14567749-14579038 GCA_031762415.1 Simpsonichthys santanae
CCTGTGGTTTTTACCATCTTTTAATTTTTTTTTTTTATATACTATCTACTTTGCACACAGAACAAAGGTTAAATAATGTCATCTGGACTAGTTTCTTAAAGGGAGAAACGTTTCGTCTTCCATCCAGAACATTTCATCAGTCTGTGTCCTGCCAACCAGATCTGTCCCATACGTAGCCTTCATTGCTGTGTTTCAAGCCAACCTCTGTTCCAGCTGTTGAAATCTCAGAAGCCGACTTTTAACACAAGCAAAAGGACTCATCTGTTCAAACAAACCTTTTTTTCTGAGCCATTTTGGTCTTGGTGTCTTCACTTGGTGTTTCTGTGAGTAGCATTGGCCTTCTGGCCTAAAACATTTCATTGTTAATCAAGATGATCGAGTGTTTTGGACAGATGGGTCAATTTGCATGTTTTAAAAGCCGACTTCTGAGATTCCAACAGGAGGTTGGCTTGAAACACAGCAATGAAGGCTACTTATAGGACAGATCTGGTTGGCAGGACACAGAATGATGAAGTTTTCTGGATGGAAGACGAAACGTTTCTCCCTTAAAGAAACTAGTCCAGGTGAAATGATTTAACCGTTTATGTGTTATCTGTCTGGATGATTGAGCCTACAAACCGTTTACTTTGCAGACAGTTCTTCATATAAAGAAAGAAATAAAGCTTCAAGTTAAAGTAGGTTTTATGTACTCGCTGCAGTGTTCACATATTTGCAAAATAAATGACAGGAAAACTGTTGGAACTTGTCCTTTTGTTGTTTGTATAACCAGTAAAATTCAATTTTATGTCCGTTTTAGTCCAAACTTAAAAGAGCCGCTGCAGAGGGACCGAAGAGCCACGTGTGGCTCCAGAGCCGCAGGTTGCAGACACCATTTCGCAATAAACTATAAAACCAATTACAGTGTTCAAATTATCAAAATTGAAAACATATGTAGAGCTTCATCTATACCCCTGATGAGGGTTAGGGGCTTGCTTTGCCATGGAGTCTGTCCAGATTTCAGCTAGTAGGCCAACTGTACATATATGTGCCAACTCAGTAAGACATTTAAAACATCCGGCTAATTTTGTTTCCTCTAGACTGTCACACCTGTAAGTGTATGTGAAGCCAAAATAACAGCACAGATGGAGTCCTTAGCTTGAGTGAGAGTTTGTCCAATGACAATGTGCCTAATTAAAATCTGAATTTTACAAGAGAGGAAAATTACATTTGTAGTGCTTTGGAAGTGACCATGATTTTATTAGGCTTTTTAGTCAGAATTTCACTTTTTTTTTTTTTTTTTTCTTGCTTTCAGACAACAAAACATTAAAAAGAAAAACTAAGAACTGGAAGATAACTAATACAAATATGTGATTATGTAATTATGTTAACTGAAATGGTGACATGGCCTTAGGTGGATGAATTTAAGTATCTGGTCATCTTGTTCACAAGAGGTAGGAGGGTGGAGCAGGAGATATATTTGTTCTTCAGTAATGAAGGTGATGCTTTCGTCAGTTGTAGTTAATAAAGTCAAAAGGCTTAGCTCTTGATTTAGTGATCTCTTTAATTCCAGCTCTCACTTATGGTCATGAGGTTACGATCATGATAGAAAGAACAAAATCCTGGATACAAGCTTTCAAAATGAATTTCAGATCAGGTCAGTTCAGCCTCATCATCTGGGGGGAGCTCATAGTAGAGCTGCTGCTCCTTCGCATGGAAGATTGTCAGTTGAGGAGGATCAGGCAATAGATTAGGATGCCTCCAAGATGCCTCTGATTGGAGGTTTCTGTGCGCATCCCACTAGTAAAAGACCCTGGGGTAAACCCAGCACTCGGAGGAGATTGTGTATCTTCTTTTGCCTGGGAATGCCTCAGGGTACCCCAGGAGGAGCTGGTGTGTTGCTGGGGAGAAATATGTCTGGGTTTCTCCTGGACCTGTTGCCTTGGCAACCTGACTAGGAATAAGCAGTACAAGATGGAGATGGAGACCTGAGACATAACTGACTGACACTGACCATTTTGTCTTCCCTCCCCTTTTTTTTTTTTTTTTTTTTTTAAGAAAATCATATAATGGTAAAAATTGATGAATGTGAATTAGTTCATGTTTGGTGGGCAAATTCACTTTAGAAATTTTAAGTGGTGAACTATTAACTTGAACTGAGATGAAGCAATACACAAGTGGCACTAAAACAAAGGTATTTTGCCATTAAACTATAGCTTAGGTGCTGTATAAGGAAATGATTCCACGTGAATATGTGGCTATACCTGTGATACATGTGTGAATCAATTTATTTATATGCATACATACACATTATGCACATCACCTGAACAGATAGACATACAGAGACTGCAGCTCCTACCGCACATCTGAGTGTGATTATACGCTTGTATTTTCCACAATAAAAAAAAGGACCTGGATATGTTTATTTTCAATCAACTGGTGCTCGGGGTTGTTTTAATCAAACATTTATTATGCTGACATCCAAGTAGTGGCACCAGCATTTCCAGAAGGGCCACATTAGCAGCAAGTCAATATTCATCCAATATAAGCAGCCTGGTAAGGCTCCCTAGTTACTTTTAGAGGACATAGGGCATTCAATATTCAGATAAAAAGCTTTAATGTCTGAAAGATTGAAGTTCAGTCAGGAGAAAACATTGCAAAACAATTCCACTGCTGAGATCCCATTGGAGATCAATGTATACAACACATTAATTGTGTTAATTGACTGCAATGAGTGAAATAGAGCTCTATTATGGCTATGAGGAGTAAATCAACACAGAATCACTACAGACTGAAAACTATTACACTGGTTTGAGCTCAAACTTTATAGGTATGCTATACTTCTGTCCTCCCACCTTTGAGAGATGTTACATTTAGTGTTTTCCATTAGACGGCAAAGCACCTACACTTAAATCAGTCATTCAAGTGAGATCCAAAATGGAAAGTGTTGAAAAGCTTCCACCCATTAGGAGCACTGCCACAGCGGTGTTCTCACTTGCATGACTCAAATGCTGCTTTTTGCATGCCATGTTTTGCCTCAACTCAAGCATCCGCTCTCACTTTTTTTTTCCAGACTGTTGCTGGGACTAGGTACTGTTTTTACCTCCATCAAAGACAGGTTTCCGAGCAAGCTGAGCTGAAGCTCACAAGGTGACGTGAAAACACAACAGACCCAATATATTTCGGAGATGTCACCTGTCAGCGTATCCTCAACATCTGCAGGCGTGCTAAACTCCTGCACAAACAGGCACATTTGCTTGTTCTTAGAAGAAAAATGTGATTGCAAATCCCCAACACAGTTTGTGAGGATGGATAAGGATCCCACAAGCATGCATTGGAAACTGGATGTGAAAATTTACTCTCACCATTATTATTCTCTTCACAGATTTTCCTTCAAAATTGTATACTGTACTTTGTTCAAAATGGAAACACCCATAGTGCAATGGCAACTGTACACATGCAAAGCTTTTCTGTCCTCTCATTAATAGTTGTGTTAAAAGTTGTGATCAAATCCAGTTGCAATGAAGCAGTCGCAACAGTGAAGCTGAGAAAAGAGCCAACATGCAAAACAAGGATCAAACCTCATGCATAAATATATTAACATGCTGTGAACAGGTCTGCATGCTGCACCCAGTAGGAACACAGCGAAACAATATTGTGCAGTGGAAAGCTATAAATTACTGCAAGTGCCACTGTATAAAAGGGATATAAGATGTCTCTAGTCTAATGTTAGAGTTAATGATCTGGAAAGGGAGCGGGAGAGAGAAAAGGGATGGCAAATGAGAAATCCACACAAGCAGGCAAACTGATGTGATGCTGGAATAAAGTTGCATGTATTGTGCCTGTGTGTTTCAGATACAGCTCAGCCCATGTTGCCAGGTCTGCTTGGAAAAAGGAGTGCAACAAGAACTAGAATGTTCCTGGAGAAACTTGATGGAGACTGCCACATTGTGGCTTTTTAAACGTTTTGATTTGACAGTATGATGTTTTGGGGTTTGTTCTCAGCTACCACCACGCCAAACTTCAGCTCAGTGTGAAAAACAACAACAAAAAAAAAAAAACAATTACTTAAAGTATTTCTGTTTTTAAGCTATTGTGGCCATCTTGGAGTTTTGATTTGTATTCACTATGTGATGGAGAATGTTCTCAGCTATAACCATACCAAATTTCAGCTCTGTGTGTGCAAAAAAGGCTGAGTTAAAGCCACATCAATTTAGCTTTGGTCGCCATCTTGAATTGTATTTATTTATTTAATTCAGTATTTGTGGGTCATTGCTCTTAGCTACCACCACAACCAAAATTTAGCTTAATATCTCTAAAACAATGGCTGATTTATAGTTTGTTTCAATGAGAAAAATGGCATCTTTATTTGCAAATTACGTTGCCATGGTAACTTGAAACACCAATGAAAGTAAAAGCACACATCACTGTGCCGAGCCCATCGTTTTGATATCACATTTGAGGGGGGTACACATTGTGGTTCTGGCTGCATTAGAGTTGAAGGAAGAGCAAGACCCTTTCCAGGCAGATAATAATAGGTGGATGCCTTTCTAGGTAGTCCCCGATAAGGTGCTATAACTTTAATATATTGATTTTTTTATTTATTTATTTTTTTCTGATCATGCTGAAGAAACATTGACAATTCCATATCATGCAAATGAAATCATCCATGCAACACCACCTCTATAGATCAGACTAATTTTGTTGCATAAGTTTTTTCCTTTTATTGTTTTCATAGGAGAGAGATTATTTAAAAATAGCAAAAGACAAACAGAAAAAAAAAACAAATTGCCTCACCAAAATCTGAATCGTAGAAAAGGACGAACTTCTGCCAGCTGTACTCGGACACCACTTGCATGATGACCTCATTGAGATAAACAGGTGGGCGGACCATCAGGGTGTAGTCATCTGCTCCGGGAATACGACTGGTGGATGGGCAGGCAGAACGGGGAGTTCCCACCGGGGAGCGCTGGATAAAGAGATGGGGGATGTGCATGGCGTCGGCCAAGGTTTGAAGGCTGCCCGCCGACATGCAGCCAATTGAGCTAACCAATGCCAGTATGCCCCGATTCATCAGCTCACAGGCTGGATGGAGAGAAACAAAGACAGAAGAACAATGTGTTTAGTAGACCTTTCAGTTCTGTGCTGTACCAAGAAGAATGTCATGTTTTTGGTAAACATTTGTTGGGAAAATGCATCAAGCCACATTAAGATGATTTATTGCCCATTTGGACCATATCTCAGTTGACTAGTTATTATGCAAAGTATAAAAGCTGCAAACAGCATGTATTAAAACAAAAGTATAATTTCCATGGAAATTATTCAATTGGAATAAAGTAAGCAAACTGATTTTCTATGAACCCACAGTAGACCTGACCAAGACATGTAGTCAATGAATAAAAATACTGTTGGTTGTTCGTTAAAATGATCAATGGTGGGTAAGTCTTATGTGAAAATACACTTTTCACAAGTAAGGAACCATTAGCAAAAGGCTTTCTCACGTTTGATTTTTAGAGCTCAGTGTTCTGGCTGGAGTGTGAGAGTTTAAAAGTTCAGACAAGATAGTTGATGCCATATCATCAAGACTCCTAAAAATAACTAATACAAAATCAAAGTGTGCCCTTTAATGAACTGGAGCACAAGGAACGTTGGACAATGCAAATGCAGCATCATTACACAATCACGTCCGTGTCAGAAAACAAGTGACAGCAAAATGACAATCAACAACCAAAATATTAAAATTGACCTAAATAATATGTTTAAAAAAATAAATAAAAAAATCATAAGGGTGCTTCACTTGCAGTTTTGAAAGATCCTTGAATAAGGCAAATAAACAAACATATCTTAAGACTCAGACAAGAAGTTGAGTTGCATTAAATTCAAACTGTCAGGACTCATTTTCCACAAATCAACACACAACAACAATGAATTAAAAAGGCAGGGCATTTTTAGTTAGATATTGTTTTCATACACATTCATTGTTTGTTTTTTAACCTAAAGTTGTACTCACAAATATTCTCCAGGTTATTTAAAGATGAGCTGGAAGTAATAAATATATAAAAAAAAACAGGCACAGAACCAGAGCTGGAATAAAAATACATGTTAATAATGCAAAATAATGACTGCAAACAAAAACATCTATGTGTAATAAGCAACAAATTTATAAAAGTCCAAAGTAACCATGTGATGTTGAAACAGAAAATGAAGCTTGAATAAATCATGCCATCTTCTTGCCAGAGATTATCATCAATCTTCCAGTTGTTTGTGCTCTGCTGCCTGAAACTTCCTCAGCACCGAGGCATTGTGGTCTACCTTCCCCTGCCTCCCGGGCCTCCAAAACACCTCCACCTTCTCACCCCTCTCTCCTGTTATCTCACTTCTTGTCCAAAATAGCCCCTTTGAGCGCTTACCTTTCAGTCCCAATCATTTCATAGCCACAGTCTTGCCGTGATTTTCATTTTAATTGCCTTACAGCACCACAGGATGCAATGTGCTGTCCTCAGTTTGAAGTCATGTCTCCTCTGCCACCTCTGTTTAAACAACCCACTTCGTCACTTTTTTTTTTTCTCTTCTTACACCTACAGACCTTTAATTTTCGCCATCTTCACCAGTCCACTTCCCCCCCTCGTTTTTTGTTTATGCTCATGGTAACACAAAATTCTGACATCTTTGTATCTGTCAACACTCTTCACTTTACGTATTTATTTTTTCAGTTCATGGGTTTAAACCGATGACCACCTACATGTTGCCTTTGCTACTTCTATTCAACCCTCATCCATCTCCATCTCTCGTTCACTCATGTCTTCTCATATTGTTCTTCACTGTGACTTTCACTATTAGGAGTGTTGGATTTTATATTCAACTTCTAGGAGATAAAATCATTGTCACAGATACACTGGATGATACCGAATGCAGTCAAAACCCCTTTTTAATATGAAGAGGAAAACACACCTACACACATTGTGCAAATGTGATGTATAATAAACACTGCAAAGCTCACATTCAGACTGTTTAATGCCACGGGGACTTTTCTGTTGACAGAGCAGAAATAAAGCTAAAAGAAAGTAAAAAAAAAAAAAAAAAAAAAAAAAAAAAAAAATAGAACAGAAAGTAAAACAAACAAACAAAATGTCTTGGGGAGACACATTTATGATGCTGAGACAGGCAGAATAAAACATTATATGTGTTCATGCATGTGAGAAAAAACAAAATTAAAGCTGTGCAACAAGGCAGTGACTCCAAAATGAGATGGGCTAAACAAAAGCAGCCAAATGAGTTTGATCTCAAAGAGGTTGATTAAAATATTTTTACCAACTTTTCCAAAGTGTGTCTCTACAGCATGTTTATAACAACCACAGCTGATCAAAATGCTGTTCAGGCTAAAAACATAAAACTGTGTATGTTGCGTGTTTGCCTCTGTTTTAATTATGCAAAGCATGGTCTCAACATTTTTTTTAATTTTATTTTTTTATTTAAGAGTGTTTCAATAATGAATGCAAGTTAAAGCATGACTGATTTAATATTTATATGCTTTTTCTAAAGACATACATCATCATATAACTACATATATTTGACAAATTGTCATAGCACTTCAAGTGAATTTTATTTAAACTAAAATGCTATTATATAGCCATCCATCAATTATCTTTACCCGCTTCTTCCTTTTCAGGTCGTGGGGAGGTAGCTGGTGCCGCTGGTGCCCATGTCCAGCCATTGCTGTGCAAGAGGCAGGGGACACCTTGGACAGGTCTCTACTCCATCACAGAGACAAACGAGAAACAACCATTCACTCTCACTCACACCTAAGTACAATTAAGATTTACCAGTCAACCTAACATGCATGATTTTGGTCTGCGTGGGGAAGCCAGAGTGCCAAGGGAAAACCTGTGCATGCACAGAGAGAACGTGCAAACTCCTCCCAGAAAGGCCCCCCGGCCAGATTTGAAGCAGAGCGACCTGCTCGCTGAGAGGTGGAAGCTCTACCAACTGCGCCACCGTGCTGCCATGATATTGTTTAAATTTTACACCAGATTCATAGGGGCCGAGATGGGGTAGAGGTAGGGCAGCCTATAGGACCAGAAAGCAGTGGTTTGACTCCCCACCATTCCCACATGTCGTGGTGTCCCTGAGCAGGACACTCAATCTCCAACTGCTCCTTGGGCACTTAGATAGCTGTCCACTGCTCCACCTGGGTCTATCTCAGGTGTGATGAGTATTTTTTTTTCCAGCTGCTCCCTTCTTCAGGGGTCACCACAGCAAACAAAGTTGTACAAAGAGTTGGTGATTGTTTTTACGCCAAATGTCCTTCCTGATGCAACCACAGACCACCGAGCTACCACAGCCCTCTGTGTGGAGCAGAAAGCTGCTATCCAGGGCACCCAGGGGAGCAGATGATGGGGGTTAATGGTATTGCTCAAGGGCCCAGAGTGGGGCAAATGTGGGTGGAGACAGGCATGGGTGCTTCACTTATCCCACCCACATTTAGATGTTTTTGGTACAGGGAGTTGAACCAGCAATCTTCCAATCGACAGGCTCACCTTCTCAAACCTTTTCACCACCACTCCCCATGTGCGATGAGTTAAATGCAGATAACTATTTTCGCCATTGGAACATGCAATTATGACAACACATAGCACTTCACTTTACTTATTTTCACACTACGTACACCCCCCACTCCAAAAGTAACCATCTGATACTCATGTTAGACATTCCCCAGGCTGCACTGGAACTACAGCTAGGTGATGCCGCTCAGTGAACATTCAAAAACCTATAAAATTCTGGGTTAAAAATAAAAAAAAAATAAAAATTGCAATGTGAAATGACAGAATTCTTAAATAGAGGCAAGAAACTCCACTTCAAAAAGATCTGAACTATTGCTTTAATGTGCAGGGAGCTGCTTTAATTATGTGAAACAAAACGTGTGTTTTTGACAGTCAAAACATTGTAAGAAATGATTTTTTTTTTCCCTTAGTAAAAGCCAAAGGGGATAAATTAGTCTCTTTTTTTTTTCTGGGCATTGATGTAGATGATTAATGAGTATATGCCAAAGTAGTTTCAATCTAACGGCGCATTGTACAAATCCACAATTTTGAGAAATTAATTAAATTGTAACAATATATGATTAAACTTAACTAAATCTCAGTATGCTGCTTAATCATGGTCATTGTTCTCAAAATCAAAGAGCCAAGATTCATTCCCAATCCAGCAGCAACCTAATGTTTAAGCACATGCATGCCTTAGGGTATGTGAGGTAAAGTGAAACGTGATTTGCATGAAGAACGTAATGTCACAAGAATCTATTCCTCCACGTATAGCTGAGCTGAATATGCCAATCATCTTCTATGGAAAACATTATCCGGACTCCACATCCAAATTACAGTGGTCATGCTATCTAACACTTTGGCTCCATTGCTTTAGTTTAGCTAAAGTACATTAGCTTAGCATCATCAAGGCTTTGGCTAATGGAAGGCTTTGCTAATCCGCTATTTATTAGGGCACTTTGGAGAATTAGTGCCCTCATCCCCTCTACATCACACACTCTTTAGTCTGTGGGGGGCTTCTAAGCGTTAGACTCATTAATACTCTTTGCTAATGACTTAAAGGATTCCTTACGCTAACACAGATCAACTTTGCATCACTCTGATGTAGAAATCAGTTTAATGAGCAAAACATTTGAGACGGAAAGCAAAAATGTGGATGTGGTGTGTTTGGACAGAGCGTGACAGAGCTGCATTTCTGCTGCGTATGGAAAGCAACATCAACTTAAAGCAAAACTGAAAGTTGAGCTGCGCAGATGGCCTTTGTTAAAATGAACAACTATGTACTGTATAGTGTTTGCTAATTAATCATAAACAAAAAACAAGTTTTTATGGGTATATAGTCATGTAGGAGTGCAAGAAAACAGTGTGGCTTTGTTTTCCTCACCTACATTTTCAAAGTACAGCAACAGCCTCAAATGCACTCGCTTTACAAAACACTGCCTACACCCCGGCACACATGCATCCTTCTGTGCTGTAAACAGTATGCAGATGGTAAAGATTTTAAATCTTTTGAGAATAAATCCTGCTAAAGCCAGTCAAACAGTCAATCAGAGGTGTTTATTTAAAGGATGTAAATGTCATTCAAGCAGACATGTACACATCTGGGAGTTTATACAGTTGGCCTCAGGGTATATCCAACAAGGCTCATCTTTGTTAAACTTCTAGCTAAGTATTTACTTTTTTATTTATTTAGAATATATATATATACAGGTATATGCATTTTTTTTTTATTTTGTAATGAAAGTTTGCTCATCTTATTTGTCTAAATGATCCACACCAGGGCAACACTGAGCATGTGATTGTGTTTATTTCCCACAGATCTTCAGTCCACAGAACCAGTATATGGTGCAGGTCTTTTTTGCATGTCGAAGTGTTGATGCATATTTTGTGTGTCAGTGTTCATTGTACATGTGTCTTTTTCAACAGAGCATGCTGATGAGCACCCACTTCAGCTTGTCTGTCTGTCTTAAAAAATGGACCTCAAGCACTTCACCTGCAGCCAGGTGTGACCATATTTCTCTCTCTGTGTCTCAAGCAGATCTCTTCCCAACCTACACATATAACACATGTTGTACTGCACTCTGTCACACTAAAGCATTGTCCTGCAGTTTCTGTGGCCCTGTAACTTAACATGGAAACTAGAGGGAAGAGTGAGTTGCAAACCAGTAAATCAATTCCCTTCGCAAACAAATAAGTGTATTTCTGAAACACAGGAGAATTGCTTAAATGAATACATCCATAAACTCATTTCAGACAGTTCTTTTTATGTGTTTTATGTTTTTTCATAAAATTTTATTATAAATTACATTATATACAGTGTTTCTTGTACATTTGTGAAGTATTTGTAATTTTCTATATTTTTTGCATAAATTTGACCTAAATCATCATCCGGTTTTCACACAAGTCCTAAATGTAGACAAAAAGAACCCAGTTACACAAATGACACAAAAATAGTATACATTGTCATTTATTTATTGAGGAAAATGAGCCAATATTACATATTTGTGAGCGGCAAAAGTATGTGAACCTTTGGTTTCTGTATCTGGTGATTGATTGAAATCACTTCACTCTAAGTTCACCTTCAAATCATCTGCTAATGCTAGAGGTTCACATACTTTTACCACTGCCAAATATGTAAGATTAGATAATTTCCTCAATAAATGAATGACCAAGTACAACATTTTTGTCTAATTTGTTTAACTGGGTTCTCTTTATCTACTTTTAGGACTTGTGCAAAAATCTGATGTTGTTTGAGATCATATATATATGCAGA
>JARVLU010001462.1:14741607-14754134 GCA_031762415.1 Simpsonichthys santanae
TGTCTTACACCATGTACTGGCTGGCAAACTGTGAATGATGAAAAAAAAAAAAAAAAAAAAAAAAGACCTTGCAACATAAAGCTGCAACGTACAATGACATCATAATACATTTATGCATAGAGATTGAAAAAGGCGGTGACTTGTCCATAAACACTCCAGAAAGTTCCAAAGTTCTGATAAGATGGTACAGTGTCTATCAGCACCATCTGATAAGGCCACAGATGTCCTTGGGATGGGGGTGGGGGGTGCAGGCAGAAGCTTCTAGTTTACGTATCCTCCAGGAGCAATTTGAGATAAATTGTCCATAAGAAGTATGAAGGAAAAGTCTGAGCAGTACTTATCTATGCTTGTTTGTCTGTGCTGTTAGATAAACATCCCATGAGTCACTGAACAAATTTCACCAAGACTTTCAGGAAGAGATCGTTGCCTTGACATCTACAACTGATTAACTTTGGGTTCTACTCTATTCAAGATGGCTGCCGCAGCTAATCAATATTAGCCTACGCAGAACCTTATTTAACCGAGTGAGTTTCACACACAGAGAAACAGATGCAAACGTTTGTGCAGGAACCCATCATGAGCCCTCCTCCCCGTGGCGAGGATGATGTCAGCGTGCAGGTGCAGCCGTGAGAGATTAAGCACTAATGAATACTTGTCACTGCCTTTAACATCTCTAATTGGTCCACGTTGTTACAAAGCAGCTTCGGCATTTCTCATCTGTGCTTCCTCTGAATCTTCGCTCTGATATGTGGCGATGTGTCTGTAATTAAGACACACATCTTCCCTGCTGGTTTTAGATCTTCTGGGATCGCACTGCTGCTGGTGTGGGGCCACAGGCACGCCATTTGAGCTGCACCGCCGAGGCTTTGAAGTACAGCGCGCTCGACAGAGACAGTGAGCCTCGCTTTGGCAACCGTTACAGCATTTCCTTGTCTGGAAAATGTTTCAAGGTGCTGAAATGATGTCTTTGTAGAGTTCCAGTGCCTGGGTTCGCCGGTGAATCATCCTCTCAGATGTTTCACGAGTTGCTTCACAGGATTTGTCAGGCTTTTGAACTCCATCTAGAATGATCTCAGGTTGAAACTTCTTTTTTATAGCTGACAAAAACATGCCTTCAAAAATGTTCATTTTTTTTTATCATAAAAGGCAACAAAATACTCTGTTGCAATTTTATTTCCTCCACTCGTCAAGCTAAATCAGAGTTTGATCACAAATATTTGTTGTTTATAAGTAAACATTTTGGCTTAGGCCCCTATAAGCCAAAATTTACTCATAGGGTCATTAGGGTCTTTTTGCCCTCATTATTGTTCTTTTATTGTTTATTTATTTCAATCACATATCATTGATTTCACTCACTGCAAACATTCCATGCTTTGTCAGAATAAGTGAAGGCAGTTTCTCCAGCACATAATACATTAAATTTCATAATATAATTCCTAAAGTGTACTGATGACCACTTTATAAAAACAATTTATCCCTGGCGATGACATTCATCTGAATATTGCTGTTGTGTGAGTATAATACACACATTCATAGCTGTTTACTCTCTGCCTACCTGCAGTAACCCTGCTGAATGTGGGAGCCCTGCCAGGGCCGACTTTGGCAAGTTCTCCTTTCCGGAGAGAGATTCTTTAGAAGCGCATGAGCGTTCACTATAAGATAGGGTTGTCTGTGGACCTGTAGTTTACGTTACAATAGTGCAGCCTTTTGACACTCTAATGATCACGTGCTTTACACAAATTTCTTTTACTAGACTTCCAGACTGTTGCAAATTAAGCCCACTTCTGTGTTAAAAAAAGTGACTTTTAGGGCAACTAAGTACTTTCACCATTTATTTAAATCATGTGGTATTTGTGCAGCATGTCTCTAATTTAGGCTTTACTGAGCAATGTGTGAAGTGTAACTGTTTGCACACATGGATTGTTGTTTTACAACTGTCACAGTGTCATTCTTGAAAAACTCCTAATAGAATTTTAACCGGTTACTTAATTTTTTTTTGTTTGTTTTTTTTATTCTTCAATTATCAGCCTTGTCCAGAGGTTCCCCAACACTGGTCCTTGAGGAACACAATCCTCCGTGTTTTTGTTGTTTCCTTCTCCAGCACCTGATTTGAATGAATGGGTGATTAAGATATTTCTGCAGAACTTGAAGAAGTAATTAAATCCCTGAGTCAGGTGTGTTTAAGCAGGGAAACAACTAAAACATGCAGGATGGTGTTCCTCAAGGACTGGGGTTGGGAACCCTGCTATACATCAATACACTCAGACAGAACACTGCAAATGTTTTGAGTAGTTTTCTCATTTCTTTACACATTGCTTCCTGATGGCCAGAATAGTTTTTAATCTTTGAAATTCATTATGAATAGCTATTTAAAAAAGATTATTAATAAAAACATGTATATTATTTTTTATATGTTTTGCTTATTCATATTTAGTCTGATCCATGACCATTTCAGAATATATATTCTTATTCAGAAGAATATTGTAATGTTTTTGATACTGAGCCACTTAACTTGTGGTGTGTTGACACAGCAGAAAACATACCAGATCTTTAACAATAAGAGCAGTTTGTTGTCTAGCAGCCTGCCACACAGGCACAGTATCTTCATTCTCTGTTAAATCTATTATAAACAAACAAAAACTAACATATTTTGACACATAAAACAACATTTTAGCACCAACAAACAGATTACCAAAGAGCTGTCAGCTGAATAAAGATGATCAACTGGAGGATGATGTGTTCTTCAGGACCAGTTCAGGTAACTGTTGAAATTGTTTTTTATTTTATTTTATTTTATTTTTTTTTGGGACTTCTTAAGAATTTCACTTTCTACTCTTAAGAAGGTACTGTAGTGATTTTTTTTTCCTTTTGAAAACCATAATCTTCTTTTGTCCTCCACTTGTCTTTTTTATGCGCAGGTAGGTACAAGGATTGAACAGAAAACAAGTTATTGAATGATTTTGATCAGTCAGTTTATTTTGTATTGAACCAGAACATTTTGTAAGTCTTCACAAAAAATAAGATTCTTGGTAGCATCATAAACAGGGTTCCTGATAATTTATCTTCCCTTTCTAATGAAGGTAAACTGGCATTACTTCTGTATTCTATCAAACAAATGGATTTTAATTGGTTTAAAATGACACAAACAAACTTTCTAGATTCCTTTTGTCCTCAGAAACAGCCCACTTAAAGCCACAGTTGTTCAGGTTAAGCATATTTTAATTGAGTTCAAAGGTGTAATCGCACTGCCTCAGGGATTAATAAAGAGAAAGTGTTGTGACAAACGTAGCAGGGTCTGCAACAAAAGATGGTCACGCTTCACTGACTGCAAATGAATATTCAAAATGCCCTGAGTCTTTTCAGATGTGCTTTTACTGCCATTCTTTAAATTGAGCGTGTGGCCTTTGATTAAAGATGTTTTTGCGGCTGCGGGGCAGAATTGTCCACTGTACACCATGAAGAAAACATACTAAGCTCCTTCATATAAACAGAACATTGCTGAGTCTTCCTCCATACATAACACAAGGTGAATTTTGTGCCAGGTTAGCTTTTCGTCAGTTCTGTTTTATTAGGTGATAAATTGTCGACAGGGCTCTGTGTAAAACAGAGCATATTAATTGAGCTGTTACCTAATTGCATCTGGGATTTGGACAAACTCTCCTGTCCAATTTTCTAACACAATTCCCCGAAAAGCCCTCAGCCTGCTCCTAATCTACAAACCAAGCAAGTATATTATTTTCCTACAAGACGAAGAATTTATGTTGGGAATAATGAGACGAAGACGATGCAGCATCACACCAACGCTGCAGCTCCTTTAATGATTTTAACTGATTAGGTTCTCTCACACCAGCTCCAGTATACTCGAGATGATTTGATGTTTTCTTTGCCTCTTAAATGTTTTCTTTTCACTTTCGTCCACTGCTTGCTAAAAGTTATATTTTTCTTTTATATGCTCACAGGCTTATCACAGCAGATTCACTGTAATTAATTCATTTTTAACCTTGGACTTAAAGCAACAGTTCAGATCTTTTGAAGTGAGGTTTTGTGGTACTGTTACTCAGTCAAAAATTAACAGCAATGTTTTTGATTTATTTAGCCTTTCATAAGAAAAAACAAAACAAAACTTTTTTTTTTCAAAGTCATATTTTCACCATGTTATTCATACATGTCATAGTTCCAAACTAAATATTTAATTTCCAAGCTAAATATTTAGTTTACAAACTAAATACTTAACTTGCAAATTAAAGATTTAGTTAGTAAACTAAATATTTAGGTGTAAATTAAAGATTTGATTACCAAGCTAAATATTTATTTTCAAAACTAAACATTTAATTTCCATAATTAATTTGTTAAATGAATATTTAGCTTGGACCTAGTTACATATTTAGGGCTGAGATAAATATTTAGTAAGCAACTAAATTTTGGATATTAAATGTTTAGCTTGGCAAATAAATATTTAGGTCCGAGCTTTTAGCAATTACATAATAGTTTAGTTTTAGAATTAGTTTACCTTAGAAATTAATTGTTTAGTTTGGAAATTAAATATTTAGCTCAGACAATAAATATTTTGTTTGAAAATTAAAAGTTTAGTTTTGAAAATAAATATTTAGCTGGGAAATTAAACATTTAATTACACCTAAATATTTAACTTGCAAGTTAAATATTTAGTTTGTAAACTAAATATTTAGCTTGTAAATTAAATATTTAGTTTGGAACTAACATATGAATGTATAAATAACATGGTGACAATATGACTGGGAGAAAAAACACTTTTTTTTTAATGAAAGGCTAAATAAACCAAAATATTTTCTGTTAATTTCTGACTGTGTAAGATAAAACAGCACCCCATACAACCCTGGTCTTTGAGGAACACCATCCTGCATGTTTTAGTTGTTTTCTGCACCAACAAACCTGATTCAGTGATTTAATTACTTCATCCAGTGCTGCAGAAGCCCGTTAATTGCCCTTTCATTCATACCAGGTGTGACAAAAACAAGTAAAACATGCAGGATGGTGTTCCTCAAGGACCAGTGCTGGGAACCACAGAGCTAATGAATAGATCAAGTGAGGCCAAGATCATCCTAAAACACCAATGAAGTTATTTTACAAACACTTGCTGCCTCTTTAGCATGATGTGATTATTTATAAAGAATATTATGGACATTTACAAGCAAAACTTGCAGCTGAACAACTTTTGTTGCCAGCTGGAGCAATCCAGCAAGAAGATCATAAATTTTTTGCTGGAACAACTGTGTTTTGCAAAAATAACTGCAATAAAATAGTGTTTTAAGATGGCAGCACCTTGGTTTTTGCCCCAGTCAGCTCATCCATCCAGAGGGAAATACATTTCTCACAATGTAGGTTGTTCAAGGAGCTATCGGCTACAGGTAAGGTGTTTATTGTTCATAACATTTCCACATAACCTCACTTTAACGCTTCTTAAATGTACCTTTAAGATCAGTTATAATCACTTATACACCTATGCTAATAGTGATAGCAGATAAATGAAGATTACACATATACACACATGCACACACTCACATGCACAATGTTTGATGTGACATAACACTTTTTTATTAATTACATTGTATTACAACAGACTGGTCCACCTTCAGAGAAAAGTCACATGATCATCATCACCAACATGACGAACTATTTCCATCATGAAACTACAACACAGTCCAAGTTCCTCCTGGTGTGTGTGTGTTTGTGTGTGCATGTGTGTGTGTGGGCTCCAACACAGCACAGATGGGCGACATTGTCCCATGTTACACAAGAACCCTCCTTGCAGTCAAACATTAGTGGTACTTGTTCAAAATCTGTACTTCCTGGTTTTGTATTTTGCATTAAATGTGTTTATTAAATTTCCAAAAGCAAATTTTTGGTAAAATACATTTTAACTTTTTTTTTTCATAATTGAGGGAGGAAAAAAGAAAAAAAGTTTTGTCCTGTACCCAAACACAACTTGTAACACATCATGGGTGTATTACAGCTCTCTAAATGCAAACCCACAAATAAATAAATATATAAATAAAGGGAAATTCCCCTCCAAAAGTAAGATTCAGTTTATAGCAAATCTTTTTTTTTTTTTTTTTTTTCATTTTCAGTTTCTTTGCAGAGAAGTAGTTTTCACATTATTACATTTTTCAAGGCTTTCCAGCTCCAGAAGCATCCATGCACAAAAGTAATCTCAGAGATGACCTTTGCAACATTTCGGCTCGATTGAATCTAAATCTGATGCTGTGGGTTTTTTCTTTTTTTTTTTGGGATAGACTGAGGATTAAATGTGATATGGATCAAAACGCACTTGAAGCTGTGATGCGTGTCCAGCGTATGCAGAATATACTTTGGTTGACTGAGTCTCGTGGTTTAGCCTCCAAAGTACACGAAAACAGAACAAGAAAATTTGTCTCAGTATTGCTGATATACTTGTGTGAAGCCATGCCCCTTTTTAACAAGTTGCGTAGAGAAGAAGGCCGATTCTGGTGTCACAAACAAAACAACTGATTTTCTATAGTTCTTAGCTGCCATGAAGCTGGTCGCAGTCCGACAAGACGTCTGCAAACAGCAACAGCAAATCTATTGCTGGTTTTTGTACTGGATATTTTTGAGCTTGTGCTGAAACATTTGAGCTTGAGTTTTGCAGACAGACCTTTGCTTGACTCACTCCAGGATTGTTGTCACTCACACACACGTTCTTGTAAACATACTTTTGGGGGACTTTGCATTGACTTCCATTCATTTTCTATAGCCAAACCCTGACTCTTATCCTAAACCTAACATTACTAGTACAGTATATACCTAACCCACTCACAATTCACACTTTAGTCCTAAACCTACCCCCACAACGAGACTTATCCTTATGGGGACTTGGCTTTGGTCCCCATGAGAGCAGTTAGTTCCCACATTGCGTGACTTTTTTTTTTTTTAATTGGTCCCTACAAGGTAACCTGAAACCAAAACGCACACACACACACACGCACACACGCACACACTGCTTCTTGCTATATTGTGATTTCAATGAGTCACATTGCTTCCAGTCTATCTGCTCCCGTCTTCTGAGATCCCAATAGCTCAGTCTGGATGTGGACACAGTCTGGGACACAGCAGTTTACAATGCTTTAAATCTTCCAGCTTATTCACATTTTTACAATAATTTGTTTTGTTCATTCCTCTCGCTGTTATTTAGATTTACTAAAAAAAAAATAATAATAAATAAATAAATAAATTAAAAAAAGAAAGGAAGAAGTAGCACTTCTAAAGACCAGAGTTTGAGACGATCACATACAGTTTAGGCAGCATAGAAGAAGAAAGTTGGTTGAACAATCCATCATACAGTAGGTCACTTGAATAAAAGAGAGAAGGAGAGGAGTCTGTGATTGTCAGTCTTTCCTGTCTGTTTCCAGTCGCACAGCGGATGTAGCTCTTTTTTTTTTTGCTCTTTACCTTTAATCTCCTTGTTTAATCAGGATCTTTTATTCAGAGGCGTTGATGTGAAGACCGCTGACCAGTCTTCTTCACAGCATCCATTTGTCAGACACTTCTCCAAACTGTTAAAACACCAACGCTGTTCAGCTTGTCACAGATCATCATTTAAAAAAAAAGAGGAAAACACAGCAGGTACGTAGACACACAGTGCTGCAAAGCTGCTTCAAGGTACTTTTTTTGACATCAGAGGAGTTCATACACACTTAAATCGTTTCTCACAGTTTGTTTTTCCAGCTCTCGCACACGCAGGCCCTCACACACACCACCCTCTGTTATTGCACAGAGAAATCGTGTGGCAACTGTTGTGAAAGTGTTTGAGTGTTCAGTCCAGGGCCAGCTCACCGTGCAGCAGGGATGGATTTTGAGGACCTTGTTAGCGTGTGCACTAACGCTACAGCCTCATATTTACTCTCTGACGGGTGACTGACATTTCTTTTTTTTTTATTATTTTTTTTGGCAATGCGTCAAAATTGACTTCTAGAACGTGACAGATGAGCGAGAGATCCATCCCTGCTGCAGACGACGGTGTCCACGAGGACAGGCTCGGTGGTTGTTAAGAGGGTTCATGACATAAAAACGCATCTATACAGTCAAAAAAGATATTACGCATTTGCAAAAAAAGCTCACTTCAGTCGCCGTTGCAACAAAAATGCAACTTCCAATATACAAAGAAATGTACAAAATACTTCTTAATTTATAAACAATGATACTAGAAATCAAATCCACAAGCATCAATACCATCAAGCGCTGTTAGGTAACAAAACAAACCTATTTCTCCAAATGGTTGCTCTACATCTAAATCACATGGTCGTTAGTTACAAGACTGAGAATTTTAGTGCAGTGACTGAAGTTCTGTTAGTAAAATATGCACCAGTAGAATGCAAAAAAAACAAACAATTGATCGCGGTTTCTTGCATGCATGTGAGCTGTATGTACAGTAAACGAGTGGAGTGGTTTTCAATGATGGGTTAAAATCATCTCAAGTGTGCACGGACTGCCAGTAAAGTGTGCACGTGTATGCATGTGTGTGTGTCTGTTTAGTAAGAATGTGAAGGGAGCGTAAAAGTTGAAGTTGTGGCTTGCAGAACATCTGCTGGCCACATTAATGATGGATGTTCACTCCTCTTTTCTCCCCGAGGACATCCCTCACCTTTACCCCTCTTCCATCTCCTCCATCAACTTTCTCCTTCGTCCCTTTATTGTCTCTCCTCTGTATACCTCATCACTTCCATTCTGGCGCTCTTCCCCTCCATTTCTTCCCAATATGTGTGTTATTATTACCTCTGCTCGTATTCCTCCCCATCACCGCTCCTCACTTTGTTTTTCTTCTCCTTCACCTCTCCCATCCTTCCCATCCCTCCATCTTCTCCTTCTCAGCCATAAAACAATAAGTCTTGAATGTCTGTGAGGAGACTGTGCTAATGGAGCCCATTAGGCTGTAATGAAATATACATTACACCATTACAGAGGACAGGGGCCCTGGCTAAAGCACTGCACCGCTCAAATAATAAAACATGTACAATTCAATTTCCTTCTCGGCCCGTTTTGAGTGTCTTTCACTGAGTGAGAGGGTGTGTGTGTGTGTGTGTGTTTTTCTTGGACCTACAAACGCAGATGTGGTTTTCGAGAATGTCTGAGTGCTGAGAGCCTTGATGATTTAATAGGGGTTGACCAAATGAACCACACCTTCTTCAACGCCGCCACCCACACATCTGACCAAAATCTGACCACTCAAAACCTAAAGTCCCTCAGCAACCTTTATAGCCCCCCCCCCCAAATAAGCCTTACACCCCCGATTCTCACTACCTCAACGCTATGATCTCGCGATTGTTGGACAGCTGTGGACAAGTGAATCAATTGACCTCCGACACGAGCGATTGACATCACAAGTGAGGCATCTGTCACTTAGGAGTGAGAGAGGGGGTGGGGGGGCGGGGCTAGTCTTCATGTTACCCTGTGCAGTCCAGGCCTGAGGAATAAGTCAAACGCAACAGATAGCAGTGGTAAAATGCAGCATGCAGACATGAACGGGCCTTAAATCACTCACTCTCTGTTTGTCACTGGGGTTGGTCGAAGCCTCGGCTGCAGCCGTGCTGGCGCTGATTGTTTTTCTGCATCAGCAAAAAAATTGGCCAACCTGAAATTATCTTTTCATCACACCTCCTAATTTCGTCTGACAGGCAGGGAAGCAGATTGTGTTTATACTTCCTCCTCCCCCCACACTCCCCCACCCGCCCCGACCATCACTGTGTTGCGCTCAATTTACCATGTGCATGCTAATGTCTCAGTCGTTGCGCTTGTGTCGCCTTGCTGGTTGAATTCTGACGAAAATATTCACGTAGCGTTCTAAGGGACTGAAAGACAGATGGGCAGACAGACAGACAAACAGACAGACAGACAGACAGATAGACAGGGCGAGAGGAGAAAACACAGTGTCTCGTCGCGGCTCATCGTCTCGCAGAGCCATTCGTTCTGAAAGGCAGTCTCTTATTTACAAGCAAAAGGACGGGAGCTTCTTGAAATCCTCCGTCTTTGCTGCACTCCCTTGATCTTTCCAGATGTTCAAACGTGTCCTGGTGTCTGACAGGCAGCAAAGGATAAGTCTCTCAGTTTAAATTCTTGTTAAGCAGTTTATATTTTGTTTTGTGTCATTTTTTTTTCTTTTTTTTTTAATACAGTGTAGCCCCAGTAGGTTTAAAGCATCGCTTTACATAAAAGTCTCCTCAGGGAGGAAAGGAGCAGAAAGGAGAAGGAATTGACCGGGAGGAGAGAGGCGATCGGGGATGTGTTGTAGAATCGTCTGATTGCCTTGAAGAGTGCTTCATATCTTCACACACGCACATGTATGTAACTTTATATGCACATACAAACCACACATACCAAACACACATTCACAACTCCTTTTTGTGCGGCCTCCACGTTCAGCCCAGAATATCCAAGTAGACCGGCGAGGCCTTGGCCAGACTGAGGAGCAGACAGTGGATTTCTTTGATGTTGAGTCTCATGTGCGGCTCTCGCTGCCAGCAGCCCAGCATCAGGTCGTACACTTCTTTGGGACAGGTCCGGGGCCGCTGCAGCACCCGACCTTGAGTTATACACTCTATCACCTACAGAGGAGGAAGCAGAAGGGAAGAAATGGAGACGTGACCTTCAGTTTCAGCCACGGCCTCACTCAGCCAACTCGGGGTAAAATTCACCACCTTCCGGAAGCGTGAAGTTCAGTTGTCATGATAAATATCTCCTGTAAAAACGGTGTCACCTTGCCGTGGTGACATACAGTGAAAATGCCAAAGTCAATGCATTATTTATTAAACTCAAGGTGTTACGCAGAGGAGCAGTCATCCATAAACAGAGTGACAAGGAAGTCTCAGCCGTGCATTTGTGGTCATAACTTGAAGTATTTTATACTTTTTGATAACATATAGGAGTGAGACTTTAAGTAGAAATGAAGCGTGATGTGTAGCTGATGGAAAGTAAAAACGCTATTTCCTCACCCCTGTTTGTAAATTACCTACATTATTGTCAGGCTATAACATAAGCTTGTTATAATTTCCTCAGACATTAAGTACACCCTGCTGTGCTCATGGAACGAGCACCACTTAATGGCTTTTATTAAGCCTCCAGAAACAGCTGTGGCTTACAAATTGCTGGATATCAAGGATCCAATCTGTTTGAAAGTTGTCATTTTGGCGAGCAATCAAGCAAAGCTACTCCTCCTCGTTCTTTGATTGCTATCAGCTCGTGCGAGCAGATGAGTAATTGATACCTAGTCGTGGAAGAAAAGTCCACGTTCTGTGGAAAAAGATATCAGATTCAGGGTCAGGAGATAAGCGATCTGTGAACGAGGAGGATTGCTGGTTGTTTGTGAGAAAAGAAGGCCCGATCGGTGTTAAAGGTTAATTTGTGGATGTAACCAGAGTTGAGAGCGTCATTAGATTCAGTTTGGTGAGAATTGAGTTCATTGAAAGAGTTGAGTCTACGAAACAGCTGCATTTTCTTTCTTTCTTCTTATTTTCTTCTTTGTAGCCATTTTGTTCTCATTTTGCAGCTAATACTTGTTGGTTCCTTGTCAACAGAAGGAAAGTTGAGTGGATGTCTCATTATACAGAAAAGCCTTGTGATTTGAGCAAAGTGGTTGTTTGAGTTGTTGTTGATTCTTACTATTTTAGGATCGCAATCTAAAAAACAAAATGTTGTGAGATGTGTTCACTGTAAAAGAAGTATGTGTTGAGGATGATACTCGGCTACTCTGAAACCAAATGTCAGCTCCAAATCTATAAAGCAGACTCAACTGCAGACATTTGTGTGTCTGTTGTGTTGGATTAGCTGTGGCAGCCATATTTAATTGGTTAACTCTGAAAGTTATTCAGTTGTACAGGAACATCCAACAGTTATTTTCTGAGAGTTTCATTAAAATCCATTCAGTGGTTCAAAAGATATTTTGTTAACAGGCAGTCAGTGTGATCTAATCCAATAGTTAAATACAAAACTATAAAAACAAAAACTATAAAAACAAAAACACATTGCACAATCGGTTCAGGTTAGAAGTTGAAGTCTAAAATCCTCACAATCGGAGTAAAGTGATTGTTCAGGAAGTTGTTCTTAGCTGTGGTAATAAATTCAAATAAAAACAAGAATTGAAAGAAAAATCCTAAATGAACAGCTCTGGCGTGGATCAATTATGTCATTTATCAAAAATGATTGTAACAACATTAAAACAGTTTTAGCATCAAGCGTTAGAATTTAAATCCTGGTTGCTTAAGATTTGGACAATAACAGAAACTTTTAGAAAACCAGTATTTCTTTTTTCTTTCTTGCATTTCAAAAACACACGACCTTTTCAGATAATCAATCAAATTTTTTTAATAGTGATCAGTCAGATGTGTTATTTTAACACTAATGTTTATGTATAGGGACATGTTTATTTTGGATGAAGAGTCACCATTTTTTGTACAAATCGTGGGGGTTACGTTCCAGACACCTTCGCGATAGGTGAAAATCTGCAAAGTCGGGATGTAATATTTATTTTAGTATATATA
>JARVLU010001462.1:14771556-14781668 GCA_031762415.1 Simpsonichthys santanae
TTTAGCTGTATTTCAAGCAGTTAGCTAACAAAATACCCTAAAAAAAATCGAAAAAACATAAAATGCTGCATAAAAAAGTTAACGTGAGGTGTGATGACGTCACTGGGGGCGGCGCCGTAAGTCAGGGACTGCCTGTATTCTTATTCCATACGACTATATGGGTTCTTCCATGTTTATGTAGATTATGATTTGATAGGTGTCACCTGCCCAATCACATCACTGACCAAATCATTCATCCAAGGGCAGCTGTGGCTGAGTAGAGGAGTCGTATTCTAATGCAAGAGTTGGGGGTTCGATTCCACCAGCAGTCATATGCTGGAGTGTCACTGGGCAAGAAACTGAACCTTTCATTGCCTCCGTTTTGTGTCCCATCGGTGTATGAATGCGATAAAGCACTGATTAGTCTTTGTATAGATGTAGCAGTAGCATAGTATGAATGGGTAAATGAGGGCACAGATTGTAGTGTAAAGTACTTTGAGTGTCTTGATAAGATAGAAAGATGCTATATAAGTACAGTCCCAATAACACCATACTGGCTTGTTGCAACAGGATACAACGAGACCTGCTGCTCCGCAAAAAACAGTTGGCAAAACAGCACGTTAGAGGCATTGACTTGGTTTCCAAACCCTCACATCTCTGTCCCATCAAGCATCCTGGGATGTGTTGAATATACACATTGAATCAGTGCAATTGCGTAACATTCAGAACATCATCTACTACAATCAACTTGATACAGAAACCTCCAGAGGACTGACGGAGTCCACGTCGGAGCGAGTCAGTGTTTTTATTTTTTTATTTTTATAGTAGAGTAACTCACCATGCTCATTCTTGTCTCACCCAGTTTTAGTAGAATCAATTAGAAAACTGCTGAACTGTTTCTTTGGACCAACATGCTGCTTCCAGACCACTTCAAAAGCTCATCACGTATTGACCGTCCAATCAATACTGATGAACAAGGTCTGCTGATCAGAGACATTGATTATTTTCATTGTGAATCACTTCCACTAATTCCAACAAGCAGCAACTGTCCCTCGCTTAAATATCACATTTATAGACTTTAAAATAAATAATTTGACTCATTTATGCAGCTGGAAAGCGCTGACATTGAACACAGAACCTAAAATAGTCAGTTCCAACCCCTCCACCCTGCCAAGAGTCTGGCTTTTCAAGGATTTTAATCAGTTAAATATGTGCGTGGCTACGTGTCTAATCTGCTGGTTAATCTCACTAACACTTTTTAGGGGATTGCTAGCTGCTGCAAGGATTACTCCATCACAGCTCACATCCTGATTTCCATAATCCTCCTCTTCTAATGAAACTCAGTTTGTCCCCAGACCTGTTCCTTCGTCAGACGGTGAAACGTTCTCCATGTTTCTCATCAATATTTGCAGCGGATGAGGTTTTTGTTTTAATCGTCACATCACGTTCTTTTCTACTGAAGGAGTGCTTTAAATGAGGTGTGGATAGGTTTAAAAATGTTTTCATTTCCTTTTAGACTCCATCTTATCATAATTATATTCATAATGGATATTAAATGTTTTTTTTATTGCTTCCAGCTCTGTTTGGGGGATTACGTTGCCATCAGCAGAAACATGCAGAGAGAGAAAAGTTGTATTATGAACAAAAGGAAAATTGCTTTAGGTCTTTCGCTAAAGCACGAATTTTGATTGTTAAACAAGTAGGCTTTAAAAATGTTCTTTTTGATAACATTGTGTTTAATGAGCCAGTGTCTTGTTTCTGATTTATGACGTTTTTGTTTTCTTCACGACATCCATTCTCAGTGTGCAATAAATATATTCTGAATACGTAAAATCTGTTAAACCAGGAAATATATGAAATACAATAAACTGAACATCATGTTTTTAGTGACAGATTACATTCATAATGTTATTTGCATGAATAATAACCAGTTTACCTTTTCAACATGACACTTATTGTTTTAAACACAACAAAGTAATAAACCAACACAGTGTAAAATAGACTTCAACGGCCATCTGCTGTAAAGGGTTTTAATCGCTCGTCCAAAAAGGAAATGCAAACGATTGCTTTTGCCCTGTTTGTGTGTGTCGCTCTGTTAGTAAAATAGCTCACGATGCACTGGATGTATTTTATGGGTGTTATTCATTGGATGTTCTTCTACAACTCATTTGGGAGCCAACTCAATTCAAGATGACTGTCATGGCTAACACATGGTATATAAACACAAAAATGTCTTTGTTTCAGTCTATTTAACAAACTTTTAGCCAAAACGCCAAGTGCCATGAAATCTTTCTTTAGTTATAACATAAAGAGTCTGTTGGCAAATTGTTTTATGAACAGCTGAACAAATCAACCGTTTAGAAATAAATCACCATCATAGCTGCCACAGCTAATAAACATTAGCCAATGCAAAAATATCCAAAATCCAGTCAGCTTCACACATATTGAGCTGAAATGTCATGTTTTCAATTGAGTGTCATCTCCAACACATCCTCTGGGCGCGACGTCTCACAAGATCATATGAGACTGCACAAAGATGCTTTCAAGGTTTGACCAAAACAGTTACTTAGCATGATCTAATTATAATTCTCTGGCATGAAAGCTGTCGGGTGAAATGTATTTCTTTAAGGAATGCTAGGCATTTCATTAAAACAGCGATTGCTGTATAGAGCAGTCACTTCAAATTGCTATAATCCTTTTTAGTTTTGAGTTTTACATGGCAAACATCCACAATGTGACGGGCCTTGTGTCTGACCAGCTGTCAGTGTAAATTCATGATTCATGACAAATCCAAACTCGACGGTGCTGAGCTACTAAAACACCATTTTCTTCCATCTCGAACTGTCTAAAATCAGTGGGTTCAAAGTGATACAGTAACATTCATTCATTCAGTTTATCCCAAGGAGAAGCAGCATCCAGTTTTGTCTGAGTGTACATGTGTGTCTGTGCAACATATTTGCCAGTGTGATTTTCTTCTTTATCTCCTGTGTTTCCCTTCACTAGCCTCCATTTTCTGCTCCGAGGGTCCAGAGAATCCTCTCATGTGGAGCTCGACTGTGATAAAGTAAGCAAGGTGGAGGAGGATGGGGAGAAGAAGGTGGGCGTAGGACGAGAAGGTTGTTGAATGAGGAAGATGGTGAGTACAGTTGGAAGGTGTGCGGTGGTAAAGGACAGAGAAGCCATTAGGAGGAGGGCAGGAGGAAGAACGTGGGATGAGATCAGCTGGGAGGGGTGCAGGCATTCAGTTCTGTTGCTGGTTGAAAGAGGGGGTTTAACTGTATTACACTCTGGCAGCTCCATCTCCATCACTTTGTGGGTGAAATGTGTGTATTTACTGGTGTGTGTTGGCGAGAGTGTGTCTGTGACACACCCACGGGGCCTTAACTCTGTCAGTGCTCAGCGATAATCAGCCTCTATCTCTCTCCTGATCCATCTCCACCTCTATCCCTCCCCTGCCACTATCACTCATCCTCTCCTCCTTCCTCCGTTTTTCACTCTTTCCTCCCACTTCACTCACAAACACACACACACACACACCCAGGCAGTGCAGATTAGTGTGTGCGATTGTGTGTGTGTGAATCGATTCAGCCTCTGCCCTTCCTAAGCGTTCTACAAGCTCCATTGGCCTCACGCTCTCCAGTGAGCAGCATCTGTTTCACACAACACCTCTGCTGTGTGCCACATTACTCCATCACACGGTCTCTCTGTCTTCATGTATTTGTCCATTTCTCCTTGGCTGTCCACTTGCTGTTGTCTCTTTGTGCTGTTCTGATGCTCTCACTCTGTTTCTTAAATCTGTTTGTCTTTTCAGGTTCTTCTGTTCACTTTGCTTCCCCCTGCCGCCCCGTGGGCTGTATTGATTATCACTCTCTTGGACTGAGTGAAAAATGTCACTGTTTCCCACATACTGATAATAGACTTAACTGTTGGTTTTGATGGGAACCTGCCGAGATTCTGAATGTGCAGAGAATAATAGCACTGGGCTGATGGGATAAACTGTGTTTGGTCTGAAATTGTATTGCAGGACCATACCAAACCAAACTAAACCAAACCAAATCATAGCTTACCATGCCATAACCGTACAGTACCGTACCATACCGTACCATACCGTACCATACCATACCATACCACACCACACCACACCACACCACACCAGACCATAACATACAATACCAAACCATACCATACCACACCAAACCATAACATACAATACCAAACCATACCACACCACACCACACCACACCAGACCATAACATACAATACCAAACCATACCATACCACACCAAACCATAACATACCACACCAGACCATAACATACAATACCATACCACACCACACCACACCACACCAAACCACACCACACCACACCATACCACACCATACCACACCACACCACACCACGCCACGCCACGCCATGCCATACCATGCCATGCCATGCCATGCCATGCCATACTTAGTTTTAAAGAATCTGTCACCTTTATGTTCCACCACTGTGCTGTTTTTGACTAAAGAGGATGTTTTACAAATACACACCAAACTGATCAGTTGTTACAGATGCAGATACATCCGGAGGCACTGTTCTACAATGATAGAAAAGAAGCAAAATAAAATAAAATAAATAAATAAAAATAAAAACTAGTTTGTTCATCAGTCCCAGAAACTTTGAGGCTTTTCAACTTGCATTTTGGTTACTGGTAATTCCAGTCTGGCTTTTTGTGTGTTTTATGTCAGTCTTCTTTCATGGGATGGATGGTATGACCAGAGAATTGAATAGGGTTGAATAGTTTTCTTGGCTCTATGCCCACACCATCTACACTGACCATCTGATAAATATAGGGTTGCATTTCCTCTTGCATCCACACCTTGGCAAGTTGGCTACAGCTGTTAAGTTTTTCTTAGATACTGCAGCTAAGAGGAGAAATTACAACCTGATAGTGCACAACATTGATCAAGACTTGGTGTCAGTCTGATGTTGCAACACAAATTTGGCAACACGCTAAGAGCTAATGCTCAGTCAAGCAATTTTAAACTTTTGGATCCACACGGTCACCCTAAACCACCATATTAATTTCGGGTGAGTCAAAGCAGACTGCTGTTTTAAAGTTGCAGCAACAAAAAGGCCTGTTTTATTATCACAGTGCTGTCAGGTGGCACTAACTCAGAATAAAAACATTCAGTGTGTTTCTCTAATTTTCCTGGGAGAGACCTCAGCACGGGCCGTGATTCACAGCTCGGAGAGGAGATAATTACTGTTTCCTTCCCACCTCTCCTCTTCCCCACCTCCTCCATCCCTCCATCCCTGCACAGAGTTACTCCCCCTTTTTTTTTTTTTTTGCTGCTGCTCTTCTTATGCAGCTGAGTGATTACCCCTCATTAAAAATCAGAATAAAACATTGTTAGCGCAGATCGTTAGGGCGCTCACTCCCTTCTCCCCATCATCCTCCACTCCATCGTTAGCACTCAGCTCCGGCACTAAACGAGCGGCCTTTGAGGAATGTTATTCTAATTCCAATTAGCTCTTCAGGCTTGGAAGGAAGCCAAGTCCCTGAGAAAAACTAAACACTAACGCTACGAGCACGCCAACGGGAAGCAAATAAGGGTGCACACTCACACACATGCATGCGTAAACACACTGCAGTGATGTGCACACACTCATTTTAAAAAGACCAAACACACACTCAAGTGACACACACTAAATTTTCTGAGAACAGCAGCGACTAATGGTTTTGGCAGCGCTGCACAGGGACCTGAAGAGCAATTAGGCTCCAAACTACACATTGTAAATCCCGTCTGATTACTTTCTGTGTCTGTGTGTGTGTGTATGTGTGTGTGTAAAAGTGTTTGTGTTAAGCGCTGTTTATCTGCCACCAATTACCTCGTCCTGCCACAAGAGATGCACACTGGATAAATGGAATCCATAAACATGTGCACACACACACTGGGTGCACACACTCAGGTACACAGTGACACACTCACACACTTGCATGTACACACTCTTGCAGAGGAGCTGTCTTATCAGTTTATGTTGGTGTGACTGGAGGATTTAGTCACATGACCTGCAAGACAGGAGCAGCCAGGCGCCAAAACTAATTTCCACCTTCAAAGACTCCCTTATCTCCTCAGACGCCATGTGTATCTCTCTCTCTCTCTCTCTGTTTGTATGTGTGTGTACGTGTGTTTGCTTGAAACTGTGTGTGTGTGCGCATTTGCTCGATGATCTGATGTCCTCTGACAGAAAGACTCGCAGCAAATCATGTATCACTGTCTCATCTGCATCAAATAGACACACAGAAAGCAAGATAGAGACTGACAGATAGATGGGAAGATCAAGAGAAAGGACACACACACATGCACATGCACAAACACACACACTGGAGGATGGGAAACGACAACAGTAAGGGAACTGCAGATAGAACAAGTGGAAGATGTGAATTCTGAACAAAGGTGGAACGTAAGTTAAAGTTCAAGGCCTATAGCGGATGCACATCACCCTCCACCTTTGACCTCTTTTAGACTAAAACTGTCTTATGAAAAATGACGAAGTTGTAGCTGTTTTGTTTAACCTGGAAAATAACATTTTGTCCAATGTTATAAAATGTCAGGCGTAATCTCACATGATCTGCTAGATGTGTGGGTCTCACAGCCACCATGACAAATTTTAACTTCACATCTGTAAATTTCACTGAGGTGAACCTTCTTTGTGTAAGATAATGTTCATTAGCTGTTGCAACCATGAAGTGGGGACTGTACCTCCAATGAGAGTTTCATTCAAATCTGTTCTGTGATTTGTGAGATACTTTGCTAAAAGTTCTAAACAAACAAGTACATGCACACAGCATTGGTGAACAAAGTACTCAAACCCTGTACTTAAGTAAAAGGACAAATAAACAGACTAAAATGAAGTAGAAGTACCACATGAACTTTTTTTATTGAGTAAAAGTACTTGCGTTTAAAAATAATTAAAGTATAAAAGTACTTGCTGAATGTATCTACAATATCATTAAGTATTCCTACCATATGTATATTTTCTGTGATACATTAATAATGTTGAGTCATTTTAATGAACAATGCTGCAGATAATACATGTTTTTTATTGTGTTTACTCTTTGACACAGTTCACACTTGGACTTGTGATTTTGTGCATCAGAATTTCAGGGATGACCTGCAGAGTTAAATGACATTAAGCAAAATAAGAGCGGAATGACTATACCTTTAAAAGTTTTTATTTAACACTAACCAATGTGTCATTTTAACTGCAGTAAACACATTTAATTAAAAGTTGTCTGACAGAAAAAAGGAGCATTAGACCTGACAAAGGAACATCTGATCATTTCAGTTTGTCATCAACTCTAGTTAAAATATTGTCTAAACCTGGTAATGGGTAAATAGTGAACAACATTTTAACTTCTTGACACCATTTTCAAAACTTGGACCCGAGTATCGAGACATTTGGAGACATCTCTTGTCTCCTAACATCCATGAACTGACACATTTTAATATTGCAGCAAAATTTCTTGTTCAAGTTCAGAAGAAGTTGATTTTCAAAGTTTTTTTGAGTCTAGTCTGTCTCTTTTGGGAGAGAATCTGTCCTGCTGTACTGAACAGTCTTTCAATAGTCTTTCAATAATATTTCAATAGTCTTTCAATAAGGTCATGGGTGTTGTGTATCTTCTGGCTGAATCTCTGTGGTGGAATCCATTTTGGGTGTGTTAGTGGTGCTGTGGGTGCTCCCAGCTCAATGACGTATATACTAGAATATACATCACTGGTCCAGCTCTTCTTGAAGGCAGGTCTAATGTTACCTGTCCACTTTACAGTGATTCAATGGACCAACTCCTCTCTCGACATCAGTTACTTTCAAACTAATGAGCAAAAAAAATAAATAAATGTGAATGTAACTTGTAACTCATTGCATTATAGAAATGTAGTGTAGTAGAAAGTACAGATACTTCATGTAAAATGTAGTGGAGTAGAAGTAGAAATGACCCACATTTAACTCTACTTAAGTAAAGTACAGATACATGGAAAATGTACTTAAGCACAGTAATGAAGTACTTGTACTTCGTTACATCCACTGCAGTGATTCATGAGATATTTTGCTGACAAACAGGCAGAATGAACCCCAAAAAACTAAAGCCAAAGTTTTGATCACAACTTTAGCACAACATATATCAGTCACGATGCGGGTTGTAGATTATGCTCAGCTACCACCACCACAATTTGTAACTCAGTGTTTGTAAAACTGTCTGAGTCATAGCCGCTTTCTTCAATGTCAATCGGCGGCCATCTTAACGTATGTGGACTCCAAAGTTAACTCATCGTAGCTTTGTATTTAATGATTACTTCCTGAGAGTTTGATTTACACTTGTAAATCTATCCACTATTTTATGAGACAAACACACACTCACTCTCACACACACACACACAAATGGTTGATCACAAGCTTCACAAACTAGCTGCATTTAATAGTATCCTTCTTAAATTTGACCATTTCTAGATTTTTAACAGGAGTCAAATTAAATGAAACATCTCCTTCATCTCTTTATCTGTGTCTTATCTCTCCATGTTTTGTATTTTTTTCCCGTTTGAGCTGAAAAACAGCAGTTGCAGTTTACTAGTCCTGAATAATGAGAGTGTGGCTCCCTCCATTTAGCCTGAGGCTTACAGAACGAACATCTGGGCTGTTTGGCAGGCTGGCCACCATCGGCCTTGTTGGAAAGACTCTTCAGTGCTGCTCCAGATGCAGGCAAGGGAGGCCCAGCTCACACAGATGGAAACACGCATATACGTCCAAGCTGATGTGCACACTCGGAAGTGCATCGCCGCAAAGTACACAATAAAGACATCCGCTGATGCAACTACAAATACAGATGTGGGAAGAGTTACGGACATCAAGATGCTGACAAACTAACAAACCCAATCTCGCGGCCAGATGGAGATGAAACTGTGGGTGACGCGGTGGGCAGAGCTGGCACATTGTTGGCACAGGTAACATGTTCTCAACAGCTGGCGCAGGTTAGACATTCCTGGGAATTGGAGCCACAAGGCAAATGTTCCCGCTGGCTCCGGGGCTGACGCTGTGGCAGGCAGGCTGACAGGCTGGCAACAGCACCGCCAATACACAAAATGAATAAATCCTGGTGAAAAGAGAGACGCACGAATACGAAGCGTACGAAAGGTGTTTAATGTGAGCGTCTGAACACGTGGGAGCAGCTCAGGCACCATGAAACACATCCTAAGAAGAGACTTTGTGTGTGTGAGTGTGTGTTTTGGTTTCTCTCTGCTCTGTGTGAAAGTGTATCAGCCTTTTCACTGCCTGGGGGCTCATTTCCTGCCACAGCTGTTGGCTCGTTCCTCTGACATCTGGACTGAAGAGAGACAGGCAAGCAGACAGAATGGAGGCTGCAGCAGTTTCATCTTGATCCCTGAGATCCCACAATAAAGCTTTTAGGAGATCACACTGCTGCTTTCGCACTCTTGGCCTGAACTCAGCTGCGTCGGCTGTATCTGTGTTTATTTACAGCTCGGTCCACGTTAAGGTTTCTTTCTTATTTGTGCTGCGAGTGCAACCTGCCCGGACAGACTGCAGCTGCAGCAAGCGTCACATGCAGCACCTCACCTATGGATGCATCATTTTTGCCATTCGCTCATGCAAAATAAAAACATAAACTAAAACACTGGCTAAAGCTTTGAAACATGTTCAAAAATATAAATCGACTGTTCTGATTTTCAAAATAGTTACACAGTGTGCTCATTGATGAATGATATGAGATATAAAATAAAAAATCCTAGTTTTATTAATTTATTTATTTTCATCTCGTTTTATATGCAGGTCCTCCTAAACTGTAACCATGTTTATATGAACTTGGTAAATAAACTCAGTGCTTGCTTTATTTATCTTTATTTAACTGGTTAGAATATATTTTTAAGAGTTGTATATATGAGTGAGGTTTGTTCAAAGTTTCAACCAAACGCTGTGCGTTTAGGATGATTGTATCATCCATTTACGTTATTGTTGGGACATAGCAGGTTAATTTGTGTAAAGTTCTACTCTAAAAAAAAAACTGAAATAAGCAAAGTATAAAGAGCTTCAAGAGTTTTTTTTACAATTTTCAATTTGGGGGGTGGTACAG